>CM067223.1:68411323-68868927 GCA_034190945.1 Octodonta nipae | reverse complement strand
AAATTTTCTTTTTGGCTATAACTTGTTTAAATATTTCCGAAGATACTTCTAATATTACGTTAAAGTGAGTTTTATTTCTAGGAATATATTTTTTAATAAATGTTACACATCTCCCACGAGATCGTTTACAAAATTTTGTTTGAGTATACAATCAATGAAATGGTTTTCATCATGTAAGTCTTTCCCCTTAACCCCAACTACTAAAATTTTTGGTTTCAATGTTTTCGGCACTTCAACAGTATAATTTTCGGATAATTGATTCTCCACTAAATTTTTTAGCTTTTTTGTTGAGTCATTATTAGCACACTGTATCAATATTCTCCCCTGATTAACCGGTTTTATTTTTGCGATTGAAATTGCAATATCGGCCGGAGAAATTTTTTCTGTCAGCTCATTTCTTGTTTCCGTACTGTTTTGGTTCACTTTTTTTGGTTTAATTATTAGCGGCAACTCGTTGTTTTTAACTGCCTCCGAATAAGATAATGTTTTGTTTGAATCACATACCTGTATGGTTTCCAAAATATTTTGTGTACATTTAATTATTTTACTTGTTTTTTCTTCAATTTCTTTGATTTGCTTTGAAACAACTAATTTCTCTTCCAGACTAATTACACAGATTTTACAAAACCAGTAAATGTTTTGACTATCGTTTATTGCTTTCAAAACGACATCTTTTAATTTTACACATTGCGAATGATAACTGTTTCCACATAATTAGCATGAAATTAACTTATTGTTTACGATAAAATTGTCAGCACAGCTGGTACACACTTGCGTACCTTTCGGCATCTCGATGACTACTGTACTATATGTACAGAGTGTTCTTGCAAACAACTAGTGTTTTTCCTGTAACAGATAAGTATTTGAAAATTGTATATGGAGAGCAAAGTGTAGCAAGGCAATTTCGTAAGATTGCCCGATTTACTGGTTGTCTATAGAAATTCTTCCTCATAGTTATTTTGAGAGAAAGAGATGTCTACAAACCAGTATTCCTGTATATATGTAATGTATTGTATATTGTGTTATTTTTATCTGCAATTGGAAACGTTTCAACTCCGACTCTGGAGTCGTTGTCAACGGTTTAGTATTGTATTTCAAGATTTTTCTAAAAAATTTCGCTTTGATATTGATTTTGTTGTTTGCCAAAAATTTGACAGTGACAGTTTATCGTTTGGGGATCACTTGATACTCAGGGTACCGTTTTCTGCTCTGTTTGCAATAGATTTTTCCAGTCCAAATGAAGGTCGATTAAAGGTGCCCACAATCACAATTTGATTTGTGAAAAAATAAAAGTATACACTTGAAGAAGTGACATGAATATCTATTATACATTTCATAGTCACATACTATAATGAGATGCAGTTTTTAATTCTAATTACTTCTTTTGGATAGCAGTTTAGATATTATCAAAAATAAAGGTACTTCACTTCAATGTGAGATATTATAAAAAATAAAGGTACTTCACTTTTACACAAAATTTATATTTTTGGCAAACCTGAAACGCAGTTGAAAAAGTGACATGAATACTCATTATAATTTTTTTGTGATATGGCATAACTAGATGCCGTTTTTAATTATAATTACTTCTGTTTGATTACAATTTTAGATACTATCAAAAATAAATGTATTTAACTTTTAAGCAAAATTCGTGTTTGCTGACAAACCTCGTATACCGTTGAAAAAGTGACTTCTCAGATCATGCAAATCCTTTTATTAACAATAATCTCTTAATATTAAAAGAAAATTTTCCATTTGATTCCAGTTTATGAAAACACGCTATACTGTTTTATTAAAATTCCTTTTACGCCGCCAAAAATTAATCATTCTGACAAAAATATTGCGAAAACGAAATAAAAAAAAAATCGAAACTACTGAGCCTAAAAATTTGAAAAAAATAGGAAATATAGAACGTTGCCCGAACTTTACAGGGAAAATAAGGAGAAACCATTAATTTTAATGTTGGGGGGCAAATTATAGAATTAAATGAAAATTTAAAAATTAAAATTTTTTAAAACGCATCATGTCATGTTCTCGTTCTGAGGAACAGAAATATATATTTTTTTCATATTTAAAAAAAATAATTTAAAAGATGTTAATGAAAATATACCAAAACTTACCCATCCCCCCCCGCCATTATCACCGAAACAATCGTAAAGTTTTGAAAAAAATTAGAGATATAGAGTCTGACCTAAAGTTTACAGGAAAAATAAGGACAAACCTCTACTTTTAATTTTGGGGGGTAAATTACAGAATTAAATGGAAAATATAAAATTAAAATTATTTCTAACGCATCATAAGCTGTAAAATTTTGAAAAAAAAATAGAGGGATAGCGCCTGACCTGAACTTATAATCCGCCCTAATATTCATTTTGGGCGGCAAATTATAGAATTAAATGGAAAATAAAAAATTAAACTTGTTTCTGACCGATCATATAATATTTCAAAACACAGGGCTCATTATGACCAATCCAAATATATTTTTTTAATTTTTTTTATAATTAATATTTTAAAATATATTAAAAAATATATTTAAAATATTACCTATTCCCCCCTTTATTCCCCAAACTATGAGACCTATTTTTTTGTTTACAGGAAAAATACGAAGAAATCCCTAATATTAATATTGGGGGCCAAATTATAGCATGAAACGGAAAATAAAAAATATTTTTTTAACGCATCATGCAATATATCAAATGAAGGGGCTCATTATGAGGAATACAAAAATATATTTTTCATATTTTTAAAATTAATTGTTTACAAGATATTAACATAAAGATATAAAAAAATTCTCATTTCTTGTTTTATTTCCGAAACCATACTACCTTAAATTTTGAAAATAATTAGGGGTACTGGGGCTCACTTATTAGAAAACCTCCATAGTAATTTTAGGGACAAATTATACAATTAAATTGAAAATAAAAATTCAATTTTCAAAAGCATCATGTAATATATCAGATAAAAGGCTCATTATGTGAATTACAAATATATCATATTTTTAAATCATTTGTTTAAAAGATATTAGCAAAAATATTAAACATCGACTTAATTCCCATTTTAGAAACTACACTATTTAAATTTTGAAAAATATATTTTGTTTGTATTTTTAAATAATTTGAATAACAGATTTAATAATTTAATAATTTAAAACTTGACCTATTTTGTACTTTATCTTCCAATCTGCAGAGCCTCAAAATTCAAACAGTAGATTATAAAAGGGTTCCCTGAAATTTATTAGTAAAATAAAACTCTTATGTTAGTTTTTATGGGCCAAATTAGAAAACTAAATACATATGTATTCTTATAAAAATCAAGCGAACTTTGAAGGTAGTAAAAATTAGTATGCGAGTCCACCTCGCACTTGACCAAATTATTAATACATGAATTGAAATAGCTGTGGAATCTTTGTTGTCTCACAGATGTATAAGCACAAAATTTTGTACCCTAACACCAAACAAACCTTTACACTCAAGGCTCTTTCAACAGTTAAGCTGTCATCATATTGGAGTGAACAATAAAAAGTTTTTTTTGATTTATGAGAGAAGTTATAAGAAGTGATTATGATTTGTAATTAAACTGAAAAATTATATAATTAAGTTTATGGAGCCAAATAAAAACTAAAATTATAGGGTTGTCGAAAAAAAAGGAATTTTATTGTCATGTTATAACTTATCTTATTTATGGACGCAAATAAATTAAAGTGACTTGTTTAGGAGACAATTGATGGTGTCAGTGTTGCTGACTACATATTTTTAAAAACAGTTTCAAAAACCAAATTACGAGTTTAACCTTTGTGTAGGTTTAAAAGTAAAATTCTGCACGCTTGTATATTTCTGAGTAAAATGAGATTGAGTGCATGAGAATCGGTTTAAAAATAACTGACTAGGGACGAGGTATGTTTTAACATCCTGACAATTAATTTCTCTTATTTTGCAAAATTAACTAGGCATAAACACAAATTTCGCTTCGTTGGCTATCACAACTCATTTGAATTGACAGCTGCGACAATGGTACTAGCTAATAACGATAAAATATGCATCAATACTTTAAATTAGAGAATGATACATGGCGAGTTCTGCCATAATTTGTTGCTACGCGATATAATAAAAAAGCGCATAACTTACAATTTTGTTAAACAATTTCACCTAACGCAATTGTCAGGCGGGCGCAAAGGAGGCAGGTGCCCAAGGAGTGTAAGAACGCAAGTACGACAGTTATGGTGCTTTTATTACAATGTATCTAACTAATGACGTTGTATAGGCTATGTCCCACGTAAACACATACAAAGCATTCATTGCGTCCGTACTGGAAATTAAATTAGTGCTGTTGTAGCGATTTTATATAGTCCGATCGCTTAGTGGTTTATTTTCGCTCCCAGTTTCAGCGTATGTCTGTCACTTTGACGCAAATCACGGCCCCGAACTGCACAAAGCTCGTTTACAGCTCTGACAAAAGGCCTGGAGCTAGTTTGAAAGAAATATTCAAGCTTTAAACTTATTTTTAAAACTAGAAGTGTGACACTACTAAATCTCCAAATTCATTTTACCATAAAACCCTATATCATGTTATGAAACTGAAATAACTTGCTTAATTTTATTTAGCAATTAAATTGTTGCTTAATTAGATGTACATGTGAGGATTTCAGAAGCAATGTATACATATATGTAGTTGACATACAACTACAGTATTTTTCATTAAAGTTATAAAGAAATTTTTATTATCATACAACTGTTATTTCTCATTGCAAGTACAAGTTAATACCTACCTGTACCACTTAACTTTTGAAATGAGAAGTAAGTTATACAGTGTGTAATGCACCTACTGAATAACATCATAATATTTTCGCTTTTCATTGTTAAACACATTTGCAAAAAATTCGCATGAATAACCGTGAATACGAATATTAAAAAACACGCGAATATTCGCGAATGCGAATGCTAATTTTCGTTACGTCCCTATTCCTTACATTCGATTTGTGTAAGCGCACCGGTGCATAAGGAAAATGCATTTTCATACGTGTATCTCGAAGTCTTGATTGATAAAATTATTATAATTTGATAAATAAATTAGTCCAATTTTTGATCGCTGAACACGAATTTGACATCGGCAACGGTCTCCGAAGTTCCTAATGCCTAGGACGGCTGGTATCAATATCGCACGATGGGTCCTATTACATTTTTTAACTGAAATCTAAAATCTCTGAATAGAGATATCGATACTATTCTTTTTTTGATTGAAGCTTAGATCATACAGATTAAAAGAACATTATGGATAAAGCAATCATCCCCTATTTTAGGGATGGAAATGAGCGTTGAAAGGGTACAGATTTTAACAAACGGAGTAGTGTTTATTTTGCTTATGAGGATAGTGATACCTATATATTTGTCATATATTACAGAGTAATTCAGGGTGGAAATAAAGGTTGAGAAAAAAATGCGAAATATCATAGAAAAAGACTGTAATGGGTTTTCATGGGCGTTGAACACAAGTCCAACAACCCTCTCGTTCACCATTTCATGTAATTTTTTAATTTGATCTCCAATTTTAATGTTAAGATTTTCGTTTAGGTTTTCTTTCAAATTCGAAGTGAAACCCTATGTGCCTTATTTTGTTCAAACTTCTACACATGGGCATACGGCGTACCGAGGGGGGCCCTGGACCTGAAAAACCTGCCTTGAGCTTTAAAAGCTTCCCAAAAATTTGCCGACTTGACCCCCTGGGCCAAACATTTTCTGATTTGTCCCTTTCTCTAGGATTTTTTATTCTGATTTGTCCTTCTCTTATTTTAGTTTTCATTTCAATTCCTACCCCCAAAATTAATACATATTAGGATCTTCGGTCCATGTTTGAGTGAATTCCTATTGCCTTATTTTTAGGCTCAGTAATTTCGAAGATAATGGAGGTATTGTCGATTTTCGTAACATTTCCCAAAATCGGTATTTGATCATTCAATAATAATTTGCGAGAAAATTGCTTGTTACAAATGGAGAGTTCCAACAAGATGAACGGAACCCAAAACAAGGCCATAGTTAGCGGGGGAGGGTCTGGGGGTTCAAAGCATTTTGGGTTTCAAGATTCGTTTGTAACCAATTAATTTCAATTGACATCTCTTTCTCTTTGTATATATGTGGGGAAGAATTTCTGTACAGCCGACCAGTAATCCGGACAATTTTTCGAAATTACCTAACGGTATTTGTTAGTCATTTATTAGTTTTCAAATACTTATGTTGTAGGAAAAATCGGAAGAGAGAAAACACTAATAAACAGGCAAATACAGTTACAGTATCTATAGACATTGATAATATTTAATTTAGGCAAATAAGTCATAAGCAAAGAAAAAATATTATTAGATAATTTGTTCAAGTGCGAGTTGGACTTGCATACCAAGGGTTACCATCTTTGAAATTTGATACAATGTAGGTGAATCAAAGTACAGATTTTTCTAATATTCCAGTTTCAGACAAGCAGGAGATTCTTATATTTACCTTAATATCATTTAAACTAAGCGTTTTAAGTTTATAAAAAATATAGATTTTTATTTCTCACAGTCTTATTTTTATCTGCTATACGATTCGTTTGATTTCTATATAAGAAAAATGTTTAATTTTCTAATTGGCTACAAAATTAGGACTAGGAATTTATTTTTTACTAATAAATTTTCAGTGAAGCCTTATATAATCTTTTGTATTAATTTTATGACGATAATTGGGAGAATGGGCAATTGTAAATATAAATTATTAAATCATTTAAACAAATTATTTTAAAAATATAAATAAAATATTTTTATATTTTTATGACGATTCTTTTCATTTGATACATTAGTTACGGATGCACTTTATAAAACAACATTTTATTTTCCATTCAACTTTATAAATTACTGTTAGAATTTGTATTTTACTTTTTACTTTCTAACAAATTATTTTAAGAATATGAATAAATATGCTTGTATTCCCCATTCTTTCACTGGAAATTTAATTGTTCATTTAATTAATTTGGACCGCAAACTTAATATCAAAGTTGTTTCCTTATTTTTTCTGAAAAGTTCAAGTAAGGTATATTTCTAATTTTTTCAAAAGTTTAGGTCGTGTAGTTTCTAAGGTAAAGGGGGCAATAGTCGATATTTTATATTTTTGTTAATATCTTTTAAACAAATGATTTTAATAATATTGTTACGAGAATTCATCCGACAGCTGGTGCAATCGGCCATCAACCAATTCGTGGAAGGGATATTATTCCGATACTTCTGGGAATCCGAAATGTTTGTCTTTCAACAGGCCGACCGCTGCCGTTACTGGGAATTCCCTTGAAGTTTCCAGAACACATGAAAGAAGTTTCCATATGGTTCGTTGACTTACCAGGCAATTCCAAGAGAAATATATAAAAATGGACAGCTGGCGATAGCATACATTCTGTTTTCGACGGTCGTTTTGTATAGTTAAGATAAATGTAAATAGTTTGGTGAATATAAATTGTGTTAAAGTAGTGGAAATAAATTAGAATTAGTTAGATTGTGTTTTTAAATAAATCCAAGAACTGAACAGAACCCGTGTGAATATAAAAACATTTCAATATTAAAAATATATATATTTGTATTTCTCGTAGTGAGCCCGTTCATTTATATATTATAAAAAAATAATTCATTATTTTGCATTTAATTCTATAATTAGTCCTCCAAAATTAATATGAGGGATATCTACTTATTTATCGTATAAAATCCAATTGAAGCCAAATAGCCCTAATTTTCTTCAAAATTGTAGGTCCTACGGTTTCGGCAATAAAGGACAAATGGGTATTTTTCAGAAATATTTATGTTAATAAGAATTTAGTTTAAAAATTTCAAAAAATATATTTGAATTCTTCATAATGAGCCCTTACTTTTGGTATATTGCATGACGCGCTTAAAAATGTTTCATTTTTTATTTTCCGCATAATTCTATAATTTGCCCCTCAAAATTTTTATTAGGGATTTTACCTTATTTTCCCTGTAAAGTTCAAATGAGTCCACATAAGCCTAATTTTTTCAAAATTTTAGGTCACATAGTTTCGGAGACAAGGGTGGGAATGGGTATTTCTTTATATTTTTGTTAATATCTTAAATAATTTGTTTTAAAAATATGAAAAAAAATCTGTATATGTCATAATGAACCCTCTCGTTTTTTATATTACATGATGCCTTAGCAACAATTATAATTTTATATTTTTCATTTAATTCTGTAATTTGCCTCCCAAAATTAATATTGGGGTTTATCCTTATTTTTACTATATCTCTATTTTTTTTCAAAATTTTGCGTCTTATAGTTTAAGAGATAAGGTGGGCGGAATAGGTAAATTTTTGTATATTTTAGTAAATATCTTCTAAACTAATTATTTTTAAAATATGAAAAAAAAACATTTGTTTTCCTCAGAATGAGGACCATTCATTCGATATATTACATGATGCATTTGAAAAAAAAAAGATTTTAACGTTTCATAAAATTCTATAATTTGCCTCCAAAATTAAAATTAACGGTTTCTCCTTATTTTTAACCGACTTCCAAAAAGAAGGGGGTTATCAATTCGTCCCGTATTTTTTTTGTATGTATGTTACCTGAATTCTTCTCCTGTGGTAAACCGTTTTGTATGAATATGGTCTTGTTTTATAGAGCATATATCCGGATTGGTGAAAGAAATTATATTGCTAAAGTAAAGAAATTTGTGAAAAGTTTTGCAGAAAATCTCGGTAAATTCCATAATTCTTATCAAAAATTTCATCGAAATGACATAACGGACATTTCCTCATAAATATTTTAATTCCAACGCAATAGTGCGGAAATTTTAGGCACTGGATGTTTTAATTTCGAATTTGAAAATTTTCTATGTACATCTCAAGCATATATATAGTAAAGCATAGTATTTTCGACTCCCGGTGCCAAGCAACAATCAAGTTTGATGAAGTAGTAGATAAGTACGCAATGAAGTATTTTAGATTTGCTTGACACCGACTATAAAAATATACTAGATTAGTAGATAATTAATTTGTACAGAATGAGCACCTTTTAATGTTTACATTTTTTACTTCCTGGGTAGGTACCTAACAACATTGAATGTGTTATTTATTTGCTAGAGTTGTATTTTGTTATAATTATTTTTAGCTTTTTAGATATAGGTGGATGTCGGTTATATTTTTTTTTAAAAAATGTTTTATTTTCGAATAAACAGCAACGAGGTAATGTTTGGGCAACGTTCTATATTTTAGGTTCAGTAGCTAAGGGAGGGAGGGTGAGAATGGTCGATTTTTTTGATTTTTCTCCCAGAAGCACTCCTAAAATTAAAATTGTTTCAATTACAATATGTACTCTTGATCGGGTCACCAAACTATTCACTGATATCAAATTTCAAACTATTCCCCCGAAGTGATATTATAATGGTATCCGTATATTGTATACGGAACCTTAAAAATTATGTAAATTCCTTTTTAGTATCCCACCTACCCTTTATAAGATTTTGTAAGATATTAGCAGACACCAACCCATCCTAAAATACCGATGTAATTTATATAGATGTTCATAAAAAAAATCAAACAATACTTAGCCTGTTGGTTCTCGGTTCTTGCCTGAATCCAACCCTGCGTGCGGGTAAATTTCCGCTGCAACATCTCGAACCTTATCCCGATATCTAGTGCGAGATTTGTGCTGAAGAGATCGGAGTCCGAGTCTGTACCGAATGATGTTTGTAGCCGTCGGCAGTTAATCGGTAGTTCGGGTTTCAGCTGATTCGTTGAGTAAGTTGTGTGGTGTCTCAGTAGAACTTTTGTTATTGTTCGAACGTGTGATAAGTGAACTTTAGAAACATACATATGGACTCATTTCGGAAAATATGATTATTCATATAATTCGTAAATTACTCTGCCGAAAATAAATGTGAAAGTATGAGTTCACAGAATGGGTGTGATATGCTCTTTTTTAGTATTTTTGTGTGTGTTTTGTGTGTCTTTTCTACAAATATCATCCGCAACACAACGAGGGTTCACTGTCTGCGACTTACAGGGATGTAATTGTACAGTTAAAGCTGCTGCTTGGAAGGTTATTAATTGTAGTTTACATGAAGACGAGGTAAGCAAAAAATATATTTATTTTCTTTTATTTTGTATTAACTTTCTAAATATATAAAAAGTAGGTAAACAAAAAAGAAAACAACCGACTATCCAAATATAGTACGATGCGAATGCATCAATTATAATTAAATTTTAATATACATTTTTTAGAAAATCTGTGTATGAATAAAAAATATAAATGTTTAGAATCTTATCAAGGTGAATTTTGAGACAATATCTGTAATAATAGTTAAGTAGTGTCTGACCGGAAATATTATGTTAATGACCTTTTTATGTTGATCTCAGGCGACTTAAACGAGATTGCAGCTTATCAAAGAAATAACAATTTTGTTTGTACCTTTGTTACACCATCGCATTCATAAAATTAAGGTAAATTAATTTGATAGAAAAATGTTTTTGTTTACAACGTTGTGGTTGTTGACTCATAAGTTTAAACACACATGTAATGGAAATGACAAAGAGGATTTCAATGTCAACATTGTAAATCGTAAAAGCTGACAGGATATAAAATGCATGATGATCCAATAATAAATATACCTACAGGTGTATTATTAATTAAAAAAAATATGTAGTGTTTCCAGTTATATTATAGACTAGTGAATTTAAGTGAACCCTGGCTTAAAGTTATCAAATATTTTTCTCCATAGCCAAATAACATTTTTGATATTTTACATATTTATCATAGTTTTACATGCATTTAAATTTGTGAGACATCTTTGCAAGGGATGAAAGAAAGCAAGTTAATACCTGTAAGTTTGGTGTAAGTGTCGAATAAAATTGGGACTTTTCTTGTGATTTTTTTCGAATTTAAGCTAGAGCAGAACAAAATCCAATACATAGAAAAATGTAAAAAAAAATAACTAAAAGGCAAGAAATTATATTTTTCTGCAACAACTGAATACTTTCGAACATAAAAATTATACCTACCTAATTATTAAAATCTTATTTTATGTTCTGTTTAACTTTGTACAGACTTAAAAATAGGTATAAATATTTTATTTTTGCAGGGAAATAACTATTTCTTTCTTTTAGTCTTTGTAATTACTGTTGTGTTTTTTGTTTTAGGTAGGTTTTGGTTTTTACTTTGAATTGATTTACTTTACAGTTTGTTGTGATGGCTAGATCTCCTAAGGTTGCTGGTTGATTGAGGAAAATGCTTAGCAAACAAACAGAAATATAGATGAATTATGAATGATAGTTTACAGGATCGCCAAAATAGATTATCGACTGAGAGCTTTTGTGTTAATTAAATTCAGATACGAAAGTCCAGAAGATCGATATTATTGTTTTACCGTACTACTACGCGATAAGTTAATAAATAAATCTGATGAATACCATGATTGATTCGTGAGCGATTGTCCCAAGAATAAGAGGAGTTTCATTATATATCTCCATCCAACGTTTCAGTACTAGTGAAATTAACCTCAGAGCTATACTGAACCGTACGTTAAATGAATTGGTCAAATTGCTATAGAAACAAAAAAGTTGTACTTCCTACTTGTTTAAAGTTGGTGCTACAAGAAATAAACCTATTCATATTATTTGGCTCTTCTACATAATAATCTTTCCGATATTTTTGAAGATGTTACTGACGCGACCAGCCAGTAATAATATTATCAGCCAAAGTAGAAATGCTATAATTTATTAGGCAAACAAAATCTCAGGAATTTCTGGAGATCCAGTAAGGACAACTAGTTGGCAGGTGCGGCTCCAGGCAAGAGCTTCCGGGGGAGATCCCAGATAGGGGGTGGTTTTTAAACAAATTTAAAAATTTTGATCTAGGATTTAAGCCAATGAAGTAGCTTCTTCCGGGCTCTTGAAGTTATATTCCCTGGTTTTACTTTTAAATTCACTATTTTCGAGGATATCTCTTAATCTTAAGACTTAATAAATAATATGAAATGAAATTTAGAAAATTTAAAATAAAGGATGATTTTCACAACTCCATTTGCATAGGAACCTCATTTTTTTTAGAGTAACTTGAACACTAAGTAAAATTAAATGCACATTTTTCGCAACTCCGATTGAGTCAAGATGAAGTGTTTCTTGAACTCTCACTTGTAAGTAAAATAAAACTACACAAGTGGGTTTACTGAATTAATTTTAGAAAAATTTTAAATAAATCGCAATTTTTACGTCTTCATTTGCGTCTGAAGACATTTTTCCCCCGATTTAAGATGGGGTAGTTCCTTGAACTGCACCTGAATTGGAAACAAGCTCCAGGGTCTACTGAATTAATTTTTCACAACTCTTCAAAACTAAAATAAGTAAAACAAAGGCTCCAAAAGTGGAAACAAACCCCAGAGCCTACCGAAATACTTTTAACAAAACAATGAAATTTAAAATAAATTACTTTATTTAGCACTCCGTTTACTTGTGAAGACTATTTTTTAAACGATACAAAATTTTTTTTCCGATTCAAGATGTAGTATTTTCTTGAACTCAGACACCTAAGTAAAATAAAATGTGCCAGAAGTGGGAACAAGCTCTAAGGTCTACTGAACTAATTTAAGAAAATTTAAAATAAATTACTTTTTCATAACTCCGTTTGAGTTTGATGATAATTTTTCTCAGGCAAAATGGGGTAGTTTCTTGAACTCGGACTTATCTAAGTAAAATAACGCACCGGAGGTCAGTTTTGATGCTCCATATATTTGGACCAACTTCTAAACTGTCTCATTTTAAATATACTGAATTTGATACGGTAGATCAAGAAGCTATTTTTATCTTATTTCACTCACAGGAATAGGGGTACCATATAATGAAGATTAAAACAATTGCTCCCGCCTTCCCTCAAAAACTGTGATACAAAACAATGATTTATTTTCAATTTCCTAAAATTTATTTAGTCATTAAGTAGGCTAATGAATAATTTGCACCTCTGCCTCATTGTACTTTACTTACAGAAGTCAGCATTTAGGAAACCACCCCATCCTGAATCCGAAAAAAATGTTACAAATACAAATTTCTTTTCCAAAATAAATTTCGTTTCTCCCTCACTTGCTTCTGAAGTCATAATTTTAATAACTAACAAATCTAGTATGACTCCAGACGCAATTTAGCGAGTGTTGTACACAAATCAAAATAGTTTTAATACACTAGTCAATAGAGATTTTTAAGTGCCATAAAATTCCACAGCAAACCGCATAAGTCATCACGTAAATAAAAGTTTATAAGTCATAACTGACACAATTTTAGCAGCATATTCGTAGAACGAAATTATTTGAGCCTTTAAAACCCCCAAAAATATGGGGTATTTTCGTTTTTTTGCTTATAGTGTAAAAAGTAATGATCTGCTCATTCGATAGAAAAATTGTAGAGAATCAGAAAATCTTCAAATTGATTGTTTATATATTTTGATTGAAGGATTTTTCATAAAGAAAAACTGGAAAAACCCATATAAAATGAGTGATTTTAAAAAAATCATCACTTGGTTGTAATCACAACTGGAACCTTAATCTGTCTCCTAATGATAGTGTATAACGTTGACATTAATAACGCTGAAGATCGATATTGTACGTTAAGTAGATCTTGCAGAATTGAGATTTAAATAATTTGTAGAAATATTTGCAGAACGTACCATATTAACCACTATAGTTCGATAGCGATATGCAAAATGTACTTTGAAAGCTCATAAAATGCACTTTACTTCGTAAATCTAGTATTTTTGGCATAGTGCTGTAAAATATATTAATACTGCTTTTGAAATTTGGCTTAAACGACGGACCCTTACTTCTCCTCCGATGTCTTGACAGTGGCGGATTCAGTCAGTGGAAAAAAAATGTAATTAATATCACTAAATTGTATATAGGTAACCATTAACTTAATAAATCAATGGAAACATTGACCAATATGGGCAGGCAATATTTATGTAAATAAAAACGTAATACTGTTGAAAACAAATATATAATAATACAATTTACCATAATTTTCATCTCATGCCTCCACCTCAAGAATATCCTAGATTCGTCAATGTGCCTTGACAGTTACCGTCAGTAAACCGCTGGCTGGTGGTCGCATATTCGTACGTTTAATGCCATATTTACTACTATTGTAAACCAATTTCTCAACATTGAACAAATTGAAGTGGAATTTATGAATTTTCAAAATATCTTCGGTATATCCCGGTCGGAATAGTCTCGTTAATACAGTGAGATGTGCAAAATTACTATCTAAATTATTTAAATTACAATTCTTCCAAAACTACTTATTGAATAGTATCCTTTGTGAACTCATATAAACTTAACATCACAAAATATCGTTTTGACGATGATTAATATTACAGTATTAGTTACCAGAAAGTTATATATATTATATATTTAACAAATTCACTTTTCTGGGTTTACTCGGTAACAAATAATCCAATCAGGCTGTACAAACAACATTTCTGTAGGCGGCATTACGATTCCTTCACTACTTTTCATTATATAAGCAAAAAAACAAAAGAGCTTCGTATTTTTGCGGAGCTTTATTAATTAAATAGTTACTACTACGAGTTTGCTGTTAAAATCTTAGCAATAATTATCTATAAACTGTTACTGACGTGATGGTAGAAGCGAATTGCTGTTGAATTTTATGTCCGAAAATAAGTTCAATTCTGCTCTATAAACTGGTGAATAATTGTAAAATTCCTGACGCGTAAATGGCCCTACAATATTATTGACCGTCTATGGTCAGCCTTAGCTTCTTGTAGTCGACCGGTTAAGATCAAAGAGCTGTCCTCTAAACACCTGACCACTTTAACCAGGGGCGTATTATAAATGGATTTGCATTCGTAAGTTATATGAATGTTGATTGTTGAGAAGTTTGTAACATTGTTAGGAAGACTTTCTGTAATAAAAGGTAACTCAGTGTGTTGGTCTACTATATTTTGTTACAAATCAAGTACTTATCTGCTGCAGAAATGAATAAGACGAATAAATAAAATTTGAGTAAATCAACAGAATACAGGGTTATTATAAATGATGGACCCATTTTTAAAAATTCGTAGTAATTAAAGTACAAATCTAAAATGAACAATCTTTATACCAATGGAAAGAGGAAGTTTTCGCGTAATAGACCGCCATTCACTCAGGGTTGCCAGATTGGGGATTTTCCCTCATTTAAGGGAAAACAATATTTTTGGGGTATTTGTGGGGATCAATATAGTATGAGAAAATTTTTGGGGATAGTAAAAAATGATGGAGAAATCTTGGGAAGATTAAATTTTTTGTTGCAGAGTTAGTGAAGTGGACTGTACGAATGTCGGCGTCCGTATGTAAACATACTAATTCTGTGGAGTTAATTTTTATGATTAACATGGATTTAAACGTTGAGAGGTTAATAATAGTCAATATTTTTGAATTCTAATAAGACTTTAAAAACATATTTATTGTATATATTGTAAAGAAAAGAATTTACCAACATAGATAGAAACAAAAAGGCACATATTCTATCGTTTTCTCCCAAGGGTGTTCTTACTGATATAAAATTTGCTTTCTCTCAGATACCGAACAATTTTGAGAGAATCAACGCTATTAATTGACCAATTCGCACCTATTGTTTTGTTCCGTATACTTAAATATTGTTTAAGTAATGTTGGAGCTATAAGTTTTATTCATCCATGTATCGTAAGTTAAAAAAGACGAGGGATGAATTGTTTCGGGCGTTTAGGTCGGAGTAAGTTCCAGCTAAATATTCTGAAAGATTAATTAAGGAAGCGAAGCTGACAAAAACGACAGACCACATTATGAGAATACGCTAAAAGATCGTGGAGGCTGTGTTAAATTTATACCAACTGATGAACTGTTAAAAACAAAATTAATTCTGAACAAGTGTACAAAACACTAAATCAAGATATTTTACTAAATATTTTGGAGACATTTCAATAAATATTTAATTTTGAAATATAATTACTTTTATTATAATCTAATATTTAATGTATTTAAACAAATCTCGTCCTGTTCAACATCGAATATTTTACAATCCTGCTTTTGAATCGTTTTAGGTATGGTTTTAAGGTGTTACTTTATATTATATTAAGTAAACATTTACTTCTTATTTTTTGGGAAAAGTCTACATATACCTAGTAGTAGTTTGGAAGAAAATCTCAGTTGTGAGTGAGATTGCTAACGTGGAGCATAAAGCCGGGCACAGACCTACCGTTTCTGTTCTGTTCTTATAGAACGTTCTCACCGGTAAGGAAGAGGCATGGGTTACGTACTAGCTCCATATATCGGCACACACAGCCAGGTTACAATCCGGCGCCGGCGATTTCACCACAGTTCTCCTACAACTGTGCTTTTGATCGGTTCGTCATCTTCCATTACGAATTATGATATATTCGACCTGTCTACCACAAGCGCTAGATAACGACTGAGGGCAAATCAAGAAAGCAGGGCGGCGGGCAAGTGTGTGGCGATGAACCCGGATTCTCTTCAGTTCCATAAGAACAGAACAGAAACGGTAGGTCTGTCCCTAAAGGTTTCTGCCTTCTAGACTTCGTAAGAAGTGAGTCACAAATTCTAGTGCAGCCGGCATTTTGTACAAAATTCGGTATTGAACCACCAACTAGAAAAAGCATTAAGCGTGGGTTTATGCAATTTCAATAGACTCGAAGTGTCAGACGTAGTGTAAGTTTAATTGCATTATAGTTCTCGCATTTGTATGTTGTATTTTTATAGTGTTCAAAAGTCGGATACCACAGACATCTGGACTTTTCGTAGGCTTGTATCATTAATAAACATTTTTCTTGAGTCCAACCCATAATTGAATCGATAAATATGTATACAAAATCGCTAGAACACAAGAACTCTTTGAAGAGATCGCTCGGGGGAGCGAGCACGATCGAACACCTAAGAATGCTATAAGCCAGGACTTCTTAAACTTTTTTATATAGCGACCCCTTTCAAGCTTAGGAAATTTTAAACGACCCCCTCCTCCATATAATGAAATATATATTAACCGTAGATGTAGATGTAATATCGCACTATTTTACAATGTAAATAAAATAAGGATTAAAGAATACGTACTCATTCATTTCACATATATATATATATATATATATATATATATATATATATATATATAATTGGAAACGTTGACGGGATATCGGTCGTAATAAAACACAATAAATAGAATGACATAAAACTATATATATATTTATTCAATCGAAAAAATAATAATAATAAGTATTTTGTATGATTTTTATTTGCATTTATATTTGTACGTTGTGTGTATACTAATTTTAAAATTTTATTTATAATGATTGAAAAGTATCAGATCTTTGCGACCCCTTTTCAGTAGTCTCGCGACCCACAGTTTAAGAAGCCCTGCTATAAGCAACTGTTCGCAGGCTCTAGCGCCGTTTGCATCGAGCGAGCCAGCATTCTTAGAATATTCCATAGAATCTTTGCGAACGCAGACAGAACAACGAAAAAATGCTCTACTTCTGTTTACACTAAAAGAAATTTGATAGAGTGGGGATAGAAAGAGCATTCGCTCGTCTAATGTAAATCGCCCTAAGTGGAACAACATTCATATGTTCGCATATGGGGTTTGTAAAGTCTACATTTAACATTGCAATACGAAAGAGACTCACTGAAGGTAAACGTGTTTAATGTATTGCTAAATAAAACTTGAAACTTCCACTTTCCATTAGTATTTATTTGTACTTTAATAAATACTCATCATTAAAAATGGGTTTATCTTTTATAATTAACCGGTATTATGGATGGAAGAGGCGAAGCGAAAATCGGCGAAGCTCCTTACAAAAAACAATTTCCAGCATTGCTTTGACCAGTTAAAGAAATGAATGGAACGGGGTGTGGCTAGGGGAGGGGAGTACATTGAAGGGCATTCGATTGTGGAGTAATTTTTAAAGTAACACTTTTTTTATAGCCAGGCCTCGTAACAATATTGAGGTAATTTGAATTTAAGCTGGTACTGGTATGTGGTATGTACCGGTCAAACTAAAAGGGTTATATAGCTATTTAAACCAAAGTTTATTTCAACTTGTCTTATTCTATATTCTATAATTAGTGCAGTCAGTGGCTCTTTCATTGTTTTAAGTAATTTTTAATATATTCGAATGTATTATTAATTTTTCATTCACGGAAATGAATACAATTAAGTCTACTTTATTAATTCAAGGTAAGAATAGTGGAATGTTTTTTCATTAAATTTATTAAATCTGTATTTCAAGTATTGACTAAAGAAAACTTGATTTAAAGTTTGCTTTCATTCTTTGACTTGAATAGATAGATATAAGATGACCAAGATTTGTACACGTGCTCGTATTTTTATCAAACAAAGAGAAGTTAATGCTTAAGTAAATAATTTTGGGTTTTTGACAAGCTGTCGAACCTGTTGTGTCACATTTGTATAATCTATTTTTACACTTACGTCGTTTCATCACTCAAGCTATCATCTTCAGGAATTAAATAAACCAATACTAAATCTACTTACAATTCTCGGTAATTTGTAACAGTATCAGTAAAATGATGCGAAAACCTATTCTACAAATACAATAATCTTAAATATCTGCCTTGCACTGAAACGTATTAAGATAATAGAATTTACTAAATAGGTACTGAAAATTGTTGGCTATAAAGAATTTTCGTAAATTTATAGATTTATTATCCTCAACACTAGATTTATTGGATTTTCCATATTTCTATGCATAATATTGTTACGAAATTTACTTAAGCCGACACTGTTTCGTTTCAATACGACAGCGGTCGCTTTGAGGAAAAAAATGTTCTCGAAATGGCTCGGCAGCTGAAGAATTGATGATTGATTTTACGAGAATTTTCGATACTGGTTTTAAAAAGGAAGCAGCCCACGATCGCGAGATAGTTAGTACAGCGGAGAGCTTATATGTCGAAATGTTGTTGTGATTTGAATCAGCTGTTCTGTATAATTTGATGTAAATAAAAGTTCTAGAAATGTGAAAGTGAATATTAGTTTTATAATTTTAAATTGAACCCACCGACTATATAACAATATTTTAAATCAGTCATATTTATTTTGATATCATATATTACGATCTTTTCCAAATAATGAAATTTATCTTTAAGCTTGTCTAATAGTTTCTGCAAAGCATTGGTGGTTCTATATACCGCAATACTTAGTTCCCAAAAATGCATTTTAAAGCCTTTCATATAATAGTTGTATTCTTGTGTCTCCTTTCTAAAAGTTGACACTCAATATATTTCTAACCATTACAGGAAGATATTTCCCTCGATGTTTCATTTTTTGCTCGAGCCTTTATTTGGTAAGAGGGAATGTTATTAAACCATGCTTGAGGATATTTATCCCTGTCATTTTGTGTTGTTGGCTGGCTGTGGAAATAATCATTAGGAATATACCTCAATGTGCTAGTGTTCTTCCTATATGCATCAAATCTAACTGTTTACTATCATTTCATCACACAAGTACATTTCAAAATGGGAAATTATCTTCATGTTCTAATTCATAAGTAAATGAATCATGAATATTAAACTTATTAGTATCAAATACAATAAATATACCAGCCGCATACCTCAACTATATCCTTAGCAAATATTTGGAGTCATCCTTTGCCTCAATTTTGAATATGCCCATGAAAAATTAGCAAGAAACGGAGACAAGTGATTCCTTGTTGCATTTACTTCCTTCTGTTCTTAAAATCAGCACTCATAAGCAATTTGGTTCAAGTACTATTTTATGAAAGCAATAAAAGCAATTATCTTCATTTATTCTATGCGGTATTAATAGAACTATATTGTCAAATTAGGTGATCTTGATGGTCGTTCCAGGATTTAGATACCAAATTCAACGCCATGGTGTCACCCCGCAGGGTGAGGTTACATCCTTGTTCTTGTTTGTAATGGTCTAGGCTGCCCAGACCCTGCACCACACCTTTAAGTCTCATCATTGGACCACCTTCATACAACATTTGACATTAAATTTTAAAATTGAAGATTTATTGCAAAAAAATCAAATATATTTTTTTTGAGAATAAAAAGCAATACTTTGCATTTAAATAAATATCCATGAAAAATATGTTGCATTTTTTTGTTCTCCAATATATAATTTAGAGATCATTGGATTAGAAACATGTAGGTAGTCTATGTAAGCTCAGATCTATGATTTAGCCAGAATTATAAGTAGATTTAGTTTTAATTTACTCCATGAAGATGACAGTTTTAGGATGAATTATAATACTCCACTAAATCTAATAAAATTATAAAATAAGTTTAAGCGAGTCAATAGACTCAATCTGGATAAACAAAATATCAATTGATATTTTTGAGGTTAAAATTAAGTATGCGGCCAAAGATAGATATTGTAGACTGGACTTTAGAGGTTTCTATTTTAACTATTATTTCTCCGACTTGAAATAACATTTAACAAATGAATTAATTTATGCCGATAATAATTAATTATTATTAAATGAAAAAAATTAGGGTGTACTAGAGGATTGTGACAATATAATAGTACTCTTTAGTGC
Organism: Octodonta nipae; assembly: GCA_034190945.1. Taxonomy (NCBI): domain Eukaryota; kingdom Metazoa; phylum Arthropoda; class Insecta; order Coleoptera; family Chrysomelidae; genus Octodonta; species Octodonta nipae. The sequence continues at coordinate 68,848,366 of CM067223.1, read as the reverse complement.
TGACACTGCGACATCAATTTAGATTAACCATTCTGTAAACAAATATTAACATATTATTTGTGGCGGTTGGTAGCGGCAAGATAAGGTCCGAGACAGCCTTAGATTATAGTACGCCGTTATCTTTGTTGTCTTCTATTTCGTTCATGTACACTACAGATACAATGCAGCTTTGAAAATTGTAATAAAACTAAACATAGCGAAGGATTGCAATAAGATTTATATCGACGTTTTCAACATTCTTTCGTATTTATTTTGACAATATCTCTAGAATCAAATTAAAAAACCTGTTTGTAATACAAATTTTACCCTCACCAAATCGACACTTTTGATACTGCAGCTAATCTCCGATCGTAACTGTTTTTTCCAGCAAAACCTAGACTGAATTTTAGTGATTGTTGTGGTTTCGGCCGAAACCGAAACTTCTCCTGAAGCCAATTGCAGATATGTGTTTGTGTTCATAGGGTAATACTTAACCTTGATTGGTTGTTAGTTTATGTCGTTCATGAACACACCAATTCGATTAATATATCCTTACAATTCAATTAATACAGTAAATAAATCTTAATAAAAAAAACAACAATGCAAAAGCCTAACCAAATCCACAAAAGCGAACCCCGTTTAATTTGGCCGGACACAAAGCTTAACCCTGAATCTGGACGCTTGTCAACACTACTAGCGATATGTCCCACTCTCTATCGTTGAGTCAAAATCTTAGTATTAGGTACTTAAAATTATTGAAGAACAAATCTGCTGTACAACGGCTATGATTTATAAAAACAACATAATTTATTGTACTCCAGTATATTTTTTGATCTGTCTAAAAAAGTAAAAAAAAACACAAACATTTATTCAAATGAAAAATCACTATTTATTAATAAAATTATCTAATATGTAAATTCTTGTCTTGAAGGACAAAAAGTTAAGAATATTAAATATATATTATATATATTACGTACATTTATATTTTCTGGTAATAAATATACCAATAAAGAAACAGATTTTTCTCAATATTTTCATGATTTTATTTAAAGGCCGAAACAGTCATTAATTTTCGATCCATAAAAATGTTTTAGTTCATTTAAAACACAGTAATTTAGGTATAATAAAATATTAAGTAAATGGAAAACATAAATTTCCTGGATCCATGTACATTTTTAGTACAAAGTTTCAACATACGGCATCAATAAAATTTATGTTATATTTATATTTTGAGGACATTGTGCTTTTATTTATATATTAATTACAGTTGCAATGTGAATTTAAATGTAAGATGTAAATACTGCATATTACTAGAAAAGTCAATATAATTGTTTTTCGTTAATATAAATTTTCGTGATCTGACATCAATTAAACAACAACGATAATAACACCATAAGGGTAATAAATTTACAACACGACTGACGAGAGAGGTTTTATGTGACTTGAAAAGATGTTCCACATCTACTTGTAATCCGCTGCGATCTTTTTAGTATACTTAAACCAGAAACCAGTTTAAACTACGTGCCGTGACTTTCCATGATTCTTTAATTATGTTTGAATTAAAATGAAAACAATAACATTTGTTCATGTTGTATATTGTTGGATATGTTCTGATATACTTGTTAGTTTTTTTAAATAATTTTGGTTATTAAATGATAATTTGGAATTAATGTCTAAGATTATTCAATTGGTTTGAGCGGCAGTCAAAGTGTACGGCATTGACAGGTAACGAATCATTCCCAATATAATTATTGAATTTAAAAAATCCCTGTTTTTCCCCAAATTTTCTTAGAGCGGAAAATTAATTTTCCTACTATTGACTCCCTTCTAATCACAATTACGGGGACAAGCGCCTCCTCACCCTCTAGTCATTCATTTAAAAATAAACCTGATGATCTACTAATTTTAATCCAATAATCTAGGAAATACAAAAACCGAGAAGTCTCTATCTATTCGCAAAAATTCTAAAGCTTGTGGTTGCCACCACCATGCTCTTTTCTGAGCCCGCTCCTAGTCTACAGAGTACTTAAATAACTAATCCTTGTCAAAGTAGACATCGAATAGTACAGCATTAAATTTTTGAAAAGTAAATTTTTTCCCAATTTCTGGGATCAAGATCTTTAAATGGCAATATGTTTTTCTCTATTTTTTAGAGCTGTCAATATGCATAATGCCGTTTAAGAATAATTTGGTTTATAATCTGCGAATCTTCTCAGTTCAATATGTAGTTTTGTAAAGTTCAAACCGAAATTACAAGGTATGCATATCAAAAGTGAAAAGTTGATTTTATTATACCATATAGACGAAACAATTATGTCATAGTAGTAGGTATAAGCAACAGATATATTTAACTTATAAATTTATTTATAAATTTGCGAAAGAAGCTATGGGAGAAAATATATTATATAAATAACAAGTTATTTATGTCATACGTATAAATGCAATGCGGCCTTATACCTGACACAAAATCTTCATGTCCGAATAGAGTTCTATGTTGTAAACCCATCTATGGTGTTTTGGTATTTAATAGGACTACCTCAATATTTATTTCCCATAGCTGTCCTTGGGACATACCAAAGTTTATTTTAATTTTCCCATAAGATAGGCCCTAGTTCGAACACGTTCGTTTTTCTTTTAAAATATATATTTAATATTTTATTTTTTTAAAAAAGTCGCAGTCATTTGGGAATGAAAGTTTCTTACGTTATCTCTCTGTCTCTGTTTGTCTTTCTTTGTGTCATTCTTAGTAATGGACATATCTGGAAAACTGAAATAATTCTCACTATTTTGTTACGATCCAAAAATTAATTCTAATGTGTAATTTAATTATTAATTAAATACCTATAATTGCAAAGGAATATATGAAGTGAAAATAATAATAATTCATACCCATTTGACCTATTTAATATTCTGGCAATAAATAGCCCGATGTCACTTTAACAGAAAATAATTTAATTCCTATGAAATATTTATTATAATTGTGGTAAAAAGTATGTAAATTCACAACATACTAAAACATGATTTCATATATAGTAATTTTGATACACAGAGACATACTAAAAGAAACTAACATTTCATTTGATATCAAATTATTTTTTGACATTATCTAATACCACAAAAAGATAATTTTTCGTTTGTGCTCTTACATTCAAATGAAGTAGGTATATGCTCTAAGGTCCATATTAATGTGTATTGCACATACGTCCAGAAGTATATGCTCTAAAGTCCGATATTGAGGAGTTTAAGAGGGTATTTTCGCTAAACTCAAATATTATTCGGAAGTGTTAATGTTTAATGTTTACTTTATAGTAAAATTTTTGGCAGCACCCAAGTAAGGGCAACTTGGTAACTAGTAACCACAGCTTTCCTTTCCTGTTTTTAAGTGTTCTGACTTCTGACATACGTCAAGTCAGTAACGAAAATCAATTTTTGTGCTGTTAGGGTATATTAATTGTATATTATATTTGTTTATTTACTACAATTTATGGATTTTCTAAAAACGAAAAGACTCGTACCTGTCCAGGGTCAAAGGAGTGTCGGAAAAAACTCTAGGAACAAAATCAAATTAATCTGTTAAGGTTTCGCTTTATAAAGGTAATTTATTAAAAATAAACAGAAACCGAAATGTTTTGTCTCCCTGTAATAGTTTTTATTTTTCATAAAAAAATCGATTTAGTTTATTATGCTGGTGCTTATACACATTACTGTTTACAAAATAAATATAACGAGTAATATATTTTACTGCTTGACAAACAGCTATTATAGCCACCAAATCTTCCTTACAACAAAAGTATAATTTTTCTATAATCGGCACTTAGGCATTTCAACAGTCGTCTGCTGATTCTGTTATAACGCAAGATCAGAAAATAGAACGAAAAGTACCAATTTACATGCAGTTCTCCATTTTGCCTTTAGCGCTCCTTTTGAAAGTTCTATTTCTTTACTGCTTCCACCTTACCATTTTAATACTGTACAAATAAGATAATAACTTCAATTGAATGACGATTTGTTAAATAAACACATTCATACACGAGGTGGATTATGTAACCAACAATGAGCAACGTTTCATATTAGTTTAACATTTATAACTTACATGGATTTCCACTTGTTTGAATAAGAATTTTGTTTGCTTACACATCGCTAAGAAAAGTAAATACTCATGAATATTTCCATATATAAAGGTTTACGTTTATTGAGGAATATTTGTAATAATAAGTCCTCTGATATCAGTGAAACTGAAACTGAGATAATAAAATTCGTTTGTGCAAATATGAAATAAAATTATTCTGAATTTTGTTTTTGTATGCAAACTTTGCCATCGTAATCGTAAAGGACGGTGGTCTTATATTTGAAAAGGAATATTGATATCGCTCGATTTTTAGTGTGGACTTGTTAGTTTCCACAAGTGGTATCCAAAGTTGTTTCCACAGGAAGTGGAATAAATTAAAGGTAGTTTACTTAGCCCTTCTTTAACAACCTTTTGCCCTCTAATCTGTATTTGCATGTTTCCTTGATTTTGAAATTGGTGCAAATAGTGCAATATTATGAATAACATTATTTATGAAAGTCTGTCCTTTCATTGGGATTTTCTCTCTTGGTTAGCCAGTCTTTCTGTGTATATTGTGTATTTTAAATCTTACTTAACTGGAAGAACACAATTTGTGCAATATAATGGTTTTAACTCAACATCTTTTGGTGTTTCATCGGGTGTACCTCAAGGATCCAATTTGGGACCTCTCCTATTACTAATCTTTATTAACGAAATCTCTGAAGAAATTGACGTACAATTTCAAATTTTTGCATATGATTTGAAACTGTATTTACCAATAAATGGTGTAGAAGATTGAGAAAACTTCAAATTGCCCTTGACAAAGTGCAGAATTGGTATTGGAATAAGCTTTTACTCAACGCTAATAGGTGCTTGGTAATGACTTTCTCCAAAAAGGTGTCCCCTATTTTACATGATTTTACCATTGACAATAAAGTGTTAATAAAAAAAGAAACTCATCGGGATTTAAGAGTACTTCTTGATTCAAAATGAACATTTAGCTATTCACATAGATAAAATTATTTCGGAAGCCATGCAGATGTTGGGCTTCATAATTAGAAGCGGTAAATCGTTCAGTAATGCAGATACTTTAGCTCTTTTATTCAATTCCATAGTGAAAAGTAAGTTAGAATACAATTCTGTAATTTGGTCTCCCATCTATAATAAATATATGTATGGTCGCTTTGGAACAAGTACAACGAAATTTTTTAAAATATTTATCGTTTAGACAAGATAACATCTACCCACGGAGAGGTATAGATAATGCCAATTTAATACAACGTTTCGGTTTTGATAGTCTACAAGAGCGCAGAGAAATACATTCAATATTTTTTCTGTCAAAAATGGTTAATGGTAAGATTGTGTCCGTCTTTGTTGGAGGATCTAAACTTTACTCTACCTAGAGTATTTGATAGGTCTAAAGATTACTTTTATACAAAGTAAATACAAATGTGATGCTTGGGTCTCCATTTTATAAAATGTGCTCATCTTTTAATAAAGTAACTCACAGGTGTGATTTGAGCTTGCCGTGCAATAAGCTTGTTCGAACTATCTCTTTCTTGTGATAATTAAAGTTGTGTGTTCAGGATTTATTTGCTTTTTTTTAGTTATTGTTCTCCCATTTACATTTGTATATTGTTTTGACATTTACTAGTGGTCGCCCAATAGTCGAAATTCGACCCAATTTCATGAAATTGTAAACGTATGTTTTTATAAGAAACAGAGTTTAAGAATTGTTTTCTCATATTGAGAAATCTATTGAGACAAAAAGAAAATAAAAATGTAATCGCAATAATCGGTATTCGAAATATTTTTGACAAATGAATGACCCCCCAAATTTTTGGCTGGAACCGCTCCTGGCAAAATATTCGATATAATAATTAGAAGATTTGCAACCTAAAAGTTTTCGTCATTTGCTGTTTCAATCAAGTTCAGGAATATTAAAGAAAAGAGAGGATCAACAATCCTAGAAGAACTTAAATTTTAATACATTCTCTATTTCCCGCTGTCTGACAATTTTTTACACAATACCTTCAGAAAGGTTGTGATAATAATATATTAATCAAATAATTAAATTCACATTAAAAGCAGAATATTTAATATGAAAGTTACGGCAACGCGTCCGAAAAATCTATACTGATCTACTACATTGATAATTTTACCACTAAACAATAGCAACGCTTGCATGCCACTTCCAGAAGTGCATGCTCTAAGTATGTAATAGCATTTAACGATCGGTCCCTCCATATATAATTACTGAAGGTTTTTAGTTTTGACGGTTTGGCGGCGGCGATACTGTCAGTTGTTTGGCGTTGACAGTATGGACATAAATAATGAATTTTTATCATATTTTATTTAATGAATGAACCAATATTATAAATTAATATTAGCATTCCGCACTGAAGGTCGTCAATAGCTACTAAACAAAACAAAAATGAAGAAAATCGGTTGAGAGACTGAGGAGAAAATGGTACCTAATCGTTTTGTCTTTGCCTATTTATGTATACATTTTGCTTTTGAATTATCTAATTATTTAAGCTTAGTGTGTAATCAGCCCTATTAATTAAGTTTTGTTGGCTATGATTTTTAAATAAATAAATAATTAAAATAAATACCTATCTCCTTTGAAAATGCCTTTATACTTTTTTAAACAGTATAAGTTTCCAAGTTCTCCGCAGATCTATTGAAAGTGCTTCAGTTTCAGCATCTTCATCATCATGCAGCTAGATTCCTTAAGTTTCCTCTTGAAACCCATTTCACGAAACGGGTCTCTCCAGTGTGAAATGTAGTATACACAGCCTAGCGAGTTAGTCTGGAATGCACAAATTTAATATCCTTCTAAGGCTAGAAAGAGAGAGTAATATACAGGGTAAGAGGCTATTTCACTCGATTGGGAGCTGCCTCCAATGAGCTATGTGCAATTTGTAGTTCATTGGCTGCACCTTCCCATCGAGTGAAATAGCCTCTCACTCTTTCTATTGCCCTCTCTTTTTATTCTTGGCAGGATATTTGTGCATTGAAATCCCAGAAGTATATGCTTTAAGCTAGCAACTTCAGTTTTACGTTTCAAGAAACCGGTATCGGGAAATGGGTTTCTCCGCGCCTTATTAGAGTTTCTGTTCATCAGAGATAGGCATCTCTAAAAAGAATAGGTGTTGTACTTCAACATTTTTGTAGAAAATTTAAACCAAATGATCTATATTTTCTACAGGTGTTTTTTCGATTTAAAATACTTATTAACCAGAGTAAATGTACCTTAAAATTTATCAAACAATCCAGCATTAATAATTTTTAAATGTAACCTAATATTTCACGCAAACATCCTCATATCAATTTTAATATATGACAACACTAGAAAGATTATTCGTTTCAGTTTTACTTTTTTTGTCATAGTTTACGTCATTAACGGGGTCGAAAGTGAAGACTATCGACTAGACATCGCTACATACGTTTCGTTGGCTTCCTTTCATGTTTGTTGGCTCAAGAACGAAACAGCGTGTCTGGCATGTTTTAACATCGTAAGAATACCCCGAATATTTCAACTTTCTTCCCGATCGCCGACGCAAACGTTTATTTTCGTAGGTAAAATGTTTATGCATAATTTATTTAATAATAGCCCATAAGGTTCACATTTTCCGTAGATGTTAACAATTTTTCTTTACCGTTATTAATTTTCTAGTCAAATTCGACTGCTTCATTTGTTTAACCAAAGAAGTCAGCTACTTCCGGTCTTCACAGCTAAATATAGTCTTGAATATTTGGCCGTACATTAATTCCATGCATTGTATACTTGATAGAGACGGTCGGGTATAGTGCCTGTATTAGCGACGATTTATAATCGTTTACAAAATTTCCGAGTTCGATGTTTACATGACGAGTGACTTATAAGATAAGGTTTGGATGAACATGTTTATGGGGTTGTGCAGCGTGCCTGCTTCTTTGAAATGATACATAAACGAGAAAATAATAGTGGCTTATAAAAACATTTTGTCATGTCTGCTGACATCCATTTTGTTAGTCATTTCGGAACGATTGTTGAGGAGGACTTTGATTATTTTGCTTGTTCATTAGTGTTTTCTCTCCCCAGATTTTCCTGCAACATTTAAGTACAGTGAAATCTTCTTTAAGTGGACACCAGTGGTTCCTAAATTTTTGTCCGTTAATTGGAGGTATCCGGCAATTAGAGGTTTCCACCAATTTGAAGTAGTAGCAAAAATTCTAAAAAAGTAAATCAAGTTCATACATTATACTGGGTCAAAAAACGATTTTTTTTTAATTTTACTATAAAATTGTTGTTAATGATGACAAAAAAAGTTTCCTGAAATTTTGAGCCCTTAATTACAGTGTTAACTGGTGCATCATAGCAATTGTTCATTTTTTAAGTTTAAGTTTTTAAGTTAATTCGGACATAATCAATTTTAAAAAATTTACAATCTTATATCCTTGTAGGAAATTAAATTCCCAACAACAAAATTCTCTTATTAAATTTTCGTAGGACGAGCCCTTTCTCTGTAATCAAGCCCCAAACATTGATTTACTTTTTCAATTTTTTACTTTGTATTCGGGATTCTCAACGACCTTAAATATCAATATTTTTATAAATTTAATGCTCTACGAAGAAGGTCTCTGAACATTTTTCACGAAATTCACTCCTTTCAAAGTTATTCGATGTTAAAAGTTAAATTTAAAAATATTTTAGTGTTTATTTCACGTTACACATAATTTTTTCCACTTGTATCATAAATTTATGATTCAAATATGAAAAAAAAAACAATTTTACAAATTAATAAAGTTTTTTTCAAAAAATCAAAACTTATTGGGGTAGGTATTATTTTAATAATAATATCTTTGTTTATCAACATACAAAAATTAAATAATTTTATTGGATTTTATTTGTTCTAATAGTAAAAACAATTCGATTTGCATAATTGATTTTTTTGAAAAAAACTTTGGTAATTTGCTGAAAAAAAAGTTTCAAATTTGAATCATAAAATGATACAAGCGGAAAAAATTATGTCTGACACCAAATAAACGGTAAAATATTTTTGAATTTAACTTTAACATCGAATAACTTTGAAAGGAGTGAGTTTAACGAAAAATGTTAAGAGACCTTTCTTGTAAAGCATTAAATTTCCTTTAAGCATCATGATCTTATAAATATTAATATTTAAGGTCGTTTTGAGAATCCCGAATAAAAGTAAAAAATTGATAAAGTAAACCAATGTTTGAGGCTTGATTACAGAGAAAGGTCTCCTCCTACGAAAATTTACTAAGAGAGCTTTTTTGTGGGAAATTTGATTTCCTACAAAGGATAAAAACTGAATTAGTCCGAATTTAAAAAATTCGCCAACTGTTAAAAAATGAACAATTGCGATGATGCACCACTTAATATTGTTATTAAGGGCTCAAAATTTCAGAAAAACTTTTTTTTGTCATCATTAACAATAAATAGTTTTATGGTACCGTTAAAATAAAATTTCGTTTTTTTTTTGCCAAGTCTTAGTATAGATATGTGCTACATTGTGCATACCCATTCAGAAAAGCTTCCCTTAAAGGATACAAAAACAAAACCTGCAAGTGAAATATGTAGGTCATTCTTATATGCACATATTAACCCTTGACCACCTAGCCATACGTCTCACAGATTCCGAGGAATTTATAGTCGTGAATATTGTTGCGCCCGAATGTCGCATAAACTTTTTTTTTATATATTAAAATGAATTTTCACCAAGTAAAGACAGAGACTATCATCAGTCGTATAAACTTGTTCGTTCCTGTACCTTTTTCTCGCGCCTCTAACTACCACGCACCAACTCGGCGAAGTCGGACGTACACTCGTTCTTCTCTGGTATGTAAAAAACTTACCCCGGGAGTCTGAAAGACCCCTGTTAGGATGTTATGTGACGTTTTAACATTCGTGTATCTTTTACTGCTTTAGTTGAAAATGGCTTTTAGTTACGAAAATATACAACTTCTTCTTACCAAGCCCTCAGAGAAAAATTTATTCGAGGGTTTATGCATTTCCTAAAGATATCACTATATCATCGTATGTGCCAATGCAGAATAAAGAAGTGATCACCCTGCCAAGTATGCATTACCAATTGTTGACGAAACTACTAAAAAACCTGAGACAAAACTTTTTTATAACCAAACCAAAATTGGAATGGATCTACTCTACCAAAGGTGTTCAAATTACTCAACAGGTCGTCGAACTCGCAGATGGCCCTTGGTTGTATTTTACCGATTGCTTGGCATTTCTGTCTCTAATTGCTAGGTAGGTGGTGAAGTTTATACCCAGTCTCGAGGTAAAAAAAAATAAACCAGATTTTCATTTATAAAGCAAGTAGCTGAATAACTGACTAGACCGCACATGGAGCGTCGTTCAAACAACTTTGCAACGCCGTATCTGAATGGCTATTCAATGCATCCTTCATAGTAACATCCATCAGCAGTTTCAGCTAGTAGTAACGCTGAAGGAAGTTAGCCAGCCGTGCGGAAGAACTGTTTTACTTGTAGCTCTAGAAAGAAATGCGAAACACAATATATGTGTTTCGAATGTGAAACTCCTATTTGCCTGGAATGCTGATATAAATTGTTTTTTATTGTTGTGATAAATTGCAAGTTTAGGTCTTTCTATTTAGTTCATGTTTTGAGCATTTTTATTTTTTTTAATGTTTTCTGATCACTGAATACTTAGTAATATTTAGAAAGAAGTACCTACTTATTGTTATTATTGTAATGGATCTCACTTTTCAAAGATGTTAGTTTATAAGTATAAAATAGGAACTGTTGTTTTTCATGTGCCCTTCTTATTCTAATAATAATTTAATATGTTCCTAAACTGACTAAAATCTAAAATTTTACCTCCCAAAATTTTACAAATGAGAATCATTATGCTCCGGGGTCTCGCAGACGTATGTTAGGTGGTAGTGTGACAATAACAGGTGCTAGGTAGTTAAGGGTTAAAAAACATAAAATGAAATGACAAATACTGTACTTTAAGTCATGAACCAAATATCTATGCATGTGATAGAGAAACTAGTGAAAAATACAAAATCACCAAAAAACTTAAAATCGTAGTTTCTTTATATTTCTTGTGCATGACAGCAGTGGAGGAAAGCATTTTTAACGTTTTAGTTGTGTTGTTGATGCTTAAGCTTGTTGTCATCGTCACCGTCTCCACCTGATGCACTGAAATACTCCATATTTCAAATTATTTATCATCGGCAAGTGTTCTGTAATATCAATTCTGTCTTCTTCAACACATAATACCTATAAATTCCTCAGCGTTGCATTTAGGTGCCACTCTTTTCCATTTAAGCTGTTACTGATTGTGGCAAATCGTCTTATTCATCAAAATGCTCAGATACATCAGGTTTATCCTAAAATCCTGTTTTACTAAAACAATTTCGTATTGTTGTTGAAGACACTTTTTGCCATGAAGTGTTGAGAAAATAAATCGCATCAGTACCTGTAGAAGAATTTGAAATACTTTATGATTCCTCGATCTAATGGTTGAATTTCTTCGGGGTGTGAGCAAGTATTGTTCAAAAATAAAATTATTTACCGTCTTTGTACACCCATTTTCATGTTTAGTTTGTGTAACCATTCTGACATAATATCCAAGGTCATCCAAGCTTTTTTATAGTGTTTCCATTCTGCGAATACGTTTTTGGCATCGTAACCTTCTAAGAGTGACGAGATTCTTTCCAAAAATATCGTAACGTTATCCTGGTCCACAGTAGCCCTTTCGCGTGAAATGATTTTAAATTTGATATCGTGGCGAATTCTAAATTTTTCCAGTCATTCTGACGATATATTCAAATTTCCATAATCTCAAGTCTCCGCCATATCCTTAGCTTCACCTCTCAGTATGGACTCGAAACAATTTTGGTAAATCTGGGGACAGGAAATATCACCTACCTCACAAAGGAATATTTTTATTGCGTGCTTTTACAAACCATTCATATACAGCCGTATCTATTTTCAGTTCTTCAAATTTAAGAAATACAGAGATTGCCATTGCAAAATTAGTTAATCTTTACTTTTAAGTAACTCTTGAGCTATTATTTATTTATTTAGCGTATGACAGTAGTATATGAGTATATATGTATGAACTGATCTTATAATATAAAAATACGAAATTACTTTTAAACATTAACAATACACAAGAACAAGAATAGTACAGAGTAAAAACAGAAACAGAGCATTTGTAAATAACAAGTCCACACATAGTAATCACAAACTAACAGATAGGTTCTTTATCCGTTATTGTTCCCTGGTAGGCCGTAAGCTTACAGTCTTGGTATATATGTTTGACTGTTTGATAGGCTGCCCCGCATTCATAATTGTGCATGGGTTGTTTATTCCATTTATACAGCATATCGCCGTGTCCCGTTCTAATTCTATTTGCCGTCTTCCATATATTTCGAGGTAAATCGAAACCCGCAGGTTCCTCATGGATGCTCACATAGTCGAGTACCTCTGGAGGGGCATCCTCACTCCAACCTGCATCCCATTCCCGGAGACCCCTGAAATCACTTTCATGCAACGCTTTCGCAGTCCTTTTGAACTGTGATGCTATTACACGCACAGTTAACTTTTGTTTATTGAACACCTCAATAATATCATATTTTTTCTTCAAATAGAGTATTTCTTGGGCCATAACCGGTCCACAGCAACCCCCACTTAAAATTTTGAAAATAAAACTGAAAAATGCCCATGATAATCAAATTACTATTACAACCATACCATACCCTGTACGTACAGGATCTTTCAGATAGAATGATTTAATATTAAAATGAAATTTAAAACAGAAACACACTGAAATATATTATATCATAAACTAAACCAAATAACTCAAAAAAATTGTATTTCGATGGCTAAATTGCAAAACGAAATTTTAATATTTTGTGTTTAATTCATCATTTTATATACATTGGTATCTATTAGATTGAAAATACTGACAAGTCTATTTTAATATTTTAATAGCTGTATGTAATAAAAAAGTATCCAGAGTTCTTTTTCTCTGTTTTAAAATGTAGATAATCAATGCCAAGATTTGTTGGTGAGTATATATGTAGATAACTGCGGTGGACATTCTTAACAAACTTAATAATAATAAAAATTGAACTTCTTGGTATTTTTTATTCAAATTTTAATCATTTACTCCTTACTGTGACATCTATGTTTTACCAAAACAATATTAAATTTAAACATCTCCTTCTGGGTGTTCCGATTTCTTTGTCAGTCAGTATATTTCATGTACAAGCACGGTCTTTGAATCCTGAAGGATAGTTGTGGCATATTTTGTCAATATTTAAGCACTTTTTGGGAAATAACACCACAATTCACGAAATTACTGTACACTTCCAAACTTTTCGGAATCTAGGTCGTACTCCGTTGTCAATGGCAAAGAAACTATGAACAAAAGCACAAGTGTAAAACTTAAAATTAAAATGTTTAACAATATTACTTGACTTATGACGTAACTAAGTGAATTTAATTTGATAATATACAGGGTGGCACAGAAACTTTTAAACATCTTATAATAATCAAATTCCTTTCAAATTTGAAGAATTAGAAAGAGAAGATCTTCAGGATTTTATGTGGCTTTCCTAGGTGCGACTTTGTTATAAGATAGTGATCCAGGCACGACTGAATTCCACGGGGAAACATCTGGAACTCTTAAACGTTCGAGTAAATATTAAAAAATGACAGTTTGAAAAATCCAAAATTTGTGAATTTGGGACCTTGGTCATAAATTACAATTCAGTTATATTACACAAACAAGAATACAACACGAAACAAAAACTAAAACAATCTGCTGTAATTTTGTTAAATGAAAATGATTGTATCGCTAATCGCTACTACCTCCATAGAATTCAATTGTTCCTAGTTGCCTATGATTAATAAAGAAATTGCTAATGGTCATGTCCTTGTGAACAACCCATTATCGGGATAGTTCATAAGGTTTTTCGTAAGTTTTCCCTTATGATTTTAATGGGATCACTAAATCAACAAAATTCTTTGATTGTATTTGTATAACAAGTCGCACCTAGGAAAGCCACATAAAATCCTGAAGATCGCCCCTGTCTAATTCTTCCAATTTGAAAGGAACTTTATTATTATCTTTAGTATATTATCATATTAAATTCTGTTACTTACGTCATAAGTCAAATAATATTGTCAAATAGTTTTATTTTAAATTTTATAATTGTGTCTTTTTTCATAATGATCTGGCAATACCCCGAAACGTTTGGAACTATACAGTAATTTCTTGAATTGTGGTGTTATTTTCCAAAAATTGCTTAAACTTGACAGTCTTTGAATACAATTTCAAGTTCAAGTCGTAGATCATATGCTTCTAATGAAGATGTGTCACATATTTTTTAAATTATGCCATATTTTTATAACACACAAGAAATTTCATGGATGATATAAGTTTCAAAATTGTTTTTATTTTCAAAGCTAAAAAATTTAAAAAAATCGTTTGGTATGACGAAGCTAAAGTGTTGCTAACCTGTGCAGTTTTTAATGTTTCGAGTGTATTAAAATCGAGACATAAAATCAGTAACTGTTAAGATAATGTTTTTTATTATATCAGATATCTTTGCGAAACAAATATTGACACAGATATACATTTCATCTGTGCAACGGTGTTATCAAAGACTACATCAACGTTAAATCTGGTATCCATAAGATAAGAATTTGTGTTAAGAAAAATTTAAAGGTTTGCGTTTTTTGACACGTCCTGAATGCATAATAAATCCATTTAGATAAATACAGACTTGAATTTGTGAGAAAACAGAACTGTTTGAAATTCCGTTATTTGCATACTGTGAATTTTTTGAAGATACGTGCACGAGCTACTTAATTCTAGTAATAAACGTTAAGGATTCAAAGAAGTAAATAAAAATACAAAAAACCGTATTGCTTGAATGTGAAAATTATAGACCATAAGTAAGAAAATGGCCGACATCATTAGAATACTGTATTGGAGTAATTAAATAGGATGTTCTATTAACGGTGTCGCAACAGTTAGTTTTACTTGGCGAAAACAGATTAAAGCAGATAATATTAAAATAATTATAATATGTAATTAGAAAAGCGTTGTGACGTCCATGTTAAAATTTAAAATATTAATACTCGACATTTATTTGTGAACAAAAACCTTGAAAATATTTGGACTCAATTTTTGTTTATAAAATTTATGTGGGTTTAAAAGTCCAGCACCAGAGTAGTGACATCCTATTGTCTACTTAATAATTCTTTTAAAATTAATAGAAAGGTTTGATTAATTTGTTACTCAAACTATTTCAGGAATACAGGGCATTTTATGCTGATTCAAAAAACAAATGATACCAGACACGTTATGGAAAAGTTTTAAAAGTAGTTGTAATATTGAAGGCAAAGTGAAAATCAAAGATTTGCAAATAAAATTGACGAACATTTTATTGAGAAATTAAGGAATAGAAATAAATGCAACTGCTGTTTTATTTTAATTATTTCTAATTATAAATTTGAAAAATATGTGACCTCACATTAAAGGGGGAGGGGGTATCAAAAATGTAATCACCTATGGCAAGGACGGAGAGGGGTTTAAAAATCCAACTGAGGCGAACATGGCCCAAAGATCCTAATTGCTAATTACAATAACTAAGTTTGTAACTACAATCTAAAGAACAGTATAAAGATTCAAAATACATACACAAATACCGACTTACTTACTTTACGTTATACCCATACACATTTATATCCATAGCCTTGGAAATAATTTCGGTCTATTTCTACAATCTATTGAATTCTACTATCCAAGAGTTGTATTATAAACCCACAGTTTTAGCTTTTTTATAATATTATTTCTACAATTCATAGCTTTAATATTTTTATCTAGTTTATTGAAATACTTAATCGGTTCGTATTTAGAATTCTTGATACTGCAATTTTTGGTTATTATAGGAATATTATTTAAATAGATATTTTTTAAATATGAAAGCACCTCCAGAAAATAGATGGTCTAAGATCAAAAATAGATGGTGTTATACATATTATACCTCCTAAATATTTAAGGAAATATTTTACATATCCTTGGTTGAAGAAAAGACAAAACCGGGGGCTTAACATTGACATTGGTTTATATTTAGCAACTTACATCATACCTTCTTTCTACACCAGCGCTATTCTGGTCACTTTTTGAACTTATTTATATTTAATGTTTTCAGCTGGACACTTTTTCAATTTAATGCCAATATAAGTTTTGTCATCCTTGACTCTACCGTCCATAAATTTGGTTAGGTTGCTTTTCTTGTTGGCTTCTCATTGAGGTAAGTAATTAACTCTTTCTTGTTGTGTTTTGACGCATACTAAGTCTCTACTTTAAAATATCTCATCCAGAAAATTGGAATTTTTATTAGAAAGAAAAGCAAATTTTGTGATAGTATTGTATATTATTTGTTTATTTACTATATTTATTGATTTTTCTGCAAACGAAGAGACCCCTAATATATATTCTGGTCCCTGTTTCTAACCTTGAAAACTGAATTCTATGGGTATTCAAGGTATCTACTTTCGTATGTGTAAGTGTGGGCGTCCCTTAAGAAGGTTTCGCCTCAAAAATCAAGGTACTTTACACAGCAAAAAAGGAATGAAAAAAATTATATCTGATGGTTGCATTTTAGGTTTTGCAGCATACAGAACTTTTTATGAAGAATAACGTTTTTTCGGAAATCTCATAATTAAAAAGTTTGTTATATAGCGAACTTGAGTGGACACAATATATGTATATACAGGGTGTCCCAACGAAAACGTGTCACCCGAAATATTTCCCAAACTACTTATTATTTTGAAAATCACAAAAACACGTCAAAAGATTTATGAAGGAAGCCATATCTAGCCTTACCAACTGTTAATTACATTGCGCCCTCATGATTCCAGCACTAGCTACTGCTTTTTTTTAATGGAACCCTACCATAAGCAACCCCTTGTTTAAAAGAATGTTTAAAATGGAATTTAACGATGTACTTTTTTGATATTCCATAAAAATTTAAAGAATTTGCCAATAAAACGGATATTTTTTTGATCTCTGGTGTTATTGAAGAATAATTAAAATAGATAATTCGCATATAATTTTAAAGACTTTGCTTATACGACTCGGAAAATGATAATGACAATTGATTTTAAATCATTTTAATAAAACAGATGTTCTAAATGGTCTCATCAACTGCAAGGCAGTGATATAATCGGGAATAAGTCTCCCACATTCTTCTTGGATACGATGTCTCAGATCATCCAGTGAAGAGGAGCATACACGCGGTTCTTTAAATGACCCCAAAGAAAAAATCCAGGGGGTCATATCTGGTGACCTTGCTGGCCACTCGATGGCACTCATCAGGAAATCGATTATCCAGAAACTCTCTAACTGGCAAGACATAATGTGGTGGGGCACCCTTGTTCCCAAAAAACTAGTTCGTCTTCTACTGGACGATCATTTGCCTCCAAAATTTTGGTTATTCTTGGGTCTACAGCGTTTGCAAGTAAGTGTGAACAATTATTTCCATTTTTAAAGTGCCATCTATGAAAAAGGGTCCAACGATACGATCACCTTGTATTTCTGTCTACACATTTACCTTTTGAGGTCGCTGAGTAGATGGGATAGTATTCCTCCTCTAAATAACTGGATTAATGTTGCTCCAGTATCGGTAGGTATGGCGATTGATCTCACCATTTAAATAAAAGGAGGCTTCGTCAGATAAGCAAGTATTGTATAAAAAATTGTGATTTTTGTTTATGTGACAATGTTTTACAGATAATAATCATTTATTTTATCAAGTATAATATTAATGCGAAAATTGTCTGATTTATTTGGAGCTGGTATATTTGGTAACAGCTTTAGTTCCTTCGCTGACTGCGTGCTTGGAGCGTTCATCGGGCAACAATAGACTGACAGCAGTTTGAATTTCCCTACTTGTAATAGTGGAACGTTTATTGTAGTATGCCAGTCGGGAAGCTTCAGCAGCAATACGTTCGAAAATGTCGTTAACGAAACTGTTCATGATGCTCATGGCCTTGCTGGAAATACCGGTATCGGGAAGTACTTGTTTCAATACTTTGTAAATGTAAATTGCATAGCTTTCCTTCCTCCTGCGCTTCTTCTTTTTGTGAGCCTTTGAAATGTTCTTTTGAACTTTTCCTGCTTTCTTTGCAGCTTTACCGCTTGTCTTGGGTGGCATGTCGAATTTCTAACGATGTTTACGATACGAGACTCGAAACGAAACTGGATTAATGTTGCTCTAGTATCAGTAGGTATGATGATTGATCTCACCATTTAAATAAAAGGAGGCGTCGTCAGAGAAGCAAGTATTATATAAAAAATTGGGATTTTTGTTTATGTGACTGGACAATGTTTTACAGATAATATTCATAAGAACATTTTCAGTTTGAATCCAACTTATGAAGACACATTGTATATAGAAACTGCAACAATTGAGAACCTCCTTCTTGCAGTGGATTAATAACATTTATTTCGATTTATTTCCAATCAACTTTTAATTTACTACAATTTTTAATAATACAGCACAATTGAACGCAGTTTTCAATTCTAATAATATTTATTTGATTATAATTTGAGATAGTATAAAAAAATAACCTCACTTTTAAATAAAATTGATATATTTTTTGAAACCTAGTATATAATTTGAAAAGTTACATAAATACTTATTATACCATTTTTAGTTCAGTGACATAAGTATATGCAGTTTTTAATTATAATTACTACTATTTAATAACAATTTTAGATATTAACAAAAATAAGGATACTTCACTTTTATTCAAAATTCCTATTTGATGACAAACGTCGTCTACAGTTAAAAAAGTGACATTGAATGATTACAGTGTACATTTTTGACCATGCAAATCTGTTTATTAACAATAACTTTTTCTTTTAAAATTATTAATAAAAAGAAATCGTTTGATTCATGAATACACACTGTATATACAGACTAATCGAAAATATTCATTTTGAAGTTGGTTAACTGACATTTAGTTTGATTAATTTAATATTATTACAATTTACCCCAAGTTCCGAACAGAAACATTTTCATATTTTTAATGCCAGCAACTCCATGAAAGCTTCCTGTGTAAGAAGGTCGTTAAATAAGTTTTACCCGATTTTCTGAAAACGGTACAAGCTATGTTATTAAAAAATATATATGGGAGCACTTCGGGATCCCCCGGTCTAATCCGTACTCCATGTCTCTAACAGAATTTTTTCCATAATTTTTAATACCAGCGACTCCACCAAAGTTTACTGCATAAAAAGTCTGAAAAAGTTTTTCCTGATTTTCTAAGAAGCGGTACAAGCTATGTTATTGAAAAAAATATACGACCACTTCAGGATACCCTGGAATTAATCCAATTTATTTTCCATTTATACCATGTTCGAAATACAAAATTTTTCATATTTTTTAATCCAGCGACTCACCAAAGTTTACTGTATAAGACAGTCGGTAAAAAATCTTTCCCCATTATCTAAGAAACGGTACAAGCTTTTTTATTATTGAAATTCCTTCAGACGTTTGCGAATAATCGCTGAACACACATAAAAAAACATAGATACAGACGAATTGAGAATCTTCTTTTTTGAAGTCGATTAAAAATAACCAGTAATCGCATTTAAATTCACAAATTCCTTAAATGTTGATGGAATATCAAAAACGCACACCTTTGAATTCCTTTTTAAACAGGTTTTAAAAAGGAGGTGTCACTTATGGTAGGGTTTCATTAAAAAAAATAGTAGCTGGCGCTGGGGTGATGAAGGTGCATTTTAATTAACGGTTAGCGTGACGAAATATGCCCCCCTTCCTAACTCTCTTAACGTGTTTTTGCGATTTTCAAAATAATTAGTATTTTAGGAAGCCAGATGGCTCGTTTTTGTTTTGACACCCTGTATATGTCGACTTATTTATGCAATATTTCAGATCATTTGTACACCGGGAAGTAAAGTCAAATTTAACTTACAAAGTATGAAATCACACGAGGATATGTGAAAGAAGTTAAAACACTTGAAGCTGTTAAAACTGATGCCATTAGACGGCCTGTATGGACTTTACGTTTAGATAAAATTAGAAGCCAAAGTGAAGGGACGAAAACCTATGAATAATGAGAAATCTAGCGGCTAACATCTGAATCATAATGATCAACGCAGAAAGACTTTCTGATACGATTTTAATGAGTATTTAATAAGACCCGATACTAATTATTGATCATAGTACTAGTAGCTTAAATAAATTTCATTATTATAGTTCAAGGAAATAAAGGCTAATAATAGTAAGTCTTAACGTTCGCTTTAATATTGCAGAGGAAGAATAAATAGGTAATTAGAAATGCTTCGGTGAATTAAGACAATAATTATGACTCACAAGTCAATAGTACGCTTAATTAAGGAATTATGTTGCAGGATCGTAAAATAATAACGAAAATGGAATTAAAGTAATTTAAAATAATTACAAAACATATATCATTTGTTTTTGTAAACTTTAAAATTTGATGCAATAAAGCAATCATTTCACTGTGTTGAATATTGATTTCGCTGTAGAATAAAATAACTAAACTAAAAATACAAAACCTGACTTCAAAATGTAAATAATACTTTGCTGCAACAGTTAAATACTTATTTTGAAAGGAATTAGGTAGGTTTACGAACTTGTAGCACACGAATGTATTTAGTCATACTACCCAGAGGCATTTTACTTTACACCAACTTCAAAATAAGTATATATAACTGTTACAGAAAAACTATTATTTGTTGCTTTTTAGGTAAGTTACTTTGTGTTTTTTTTGATGTCAGTTTTTGTTTTTTTTTTAATTTGTTAGTTTACACTTTTAATGATATAAAAGCATAATCGGATGCCGTTTTCCATTCTGATAACAGTTTTGAATAATGCCAAAAATGAAGGTACAGACATTACTTTAAAGCAAAATTCATATTTTTGACAAACTCGTATACAATTGAATATGTGACAGCCTGATTTTCTTTTAGGTTTCAGACAATGTAAATCTTATTACAAAGAAATAACTTTTTTCTTAATATAATACTAAGGAAGGTTTCCATCTGATTCATATACTATTACAAAGTTTTATTATTTAACGGTGATTCTTCAAAGAGAGTCCAAACTACGGTTAAAATAACGCTCTACGCCACGTGTCCTATTGTTATTTGTTTTAATAGTTACATTGATGCTACTTACTGGCTCGGCTCTATTTCTTGGTAAATTTTTTGAACACATTTCCACACCACATTTCAATAATGTCTATATGGTTCCTTAGATCTATTGGAATGATTCTAAACAACTGTCATGATCAAATGCGACGTCCTAGTGTACTTTGTTTTAGTAGTTAGATTGATGCTTTTTAGTGTCTCGGCTTTATTTGTTGGACTCCAAGGGAACTCGATGCAGTAGATGCTTTTCTGTCTCAATGGGAAATGTTAAAAGCTCTCTTAGAACCCTAAACAACGGACTCCCTCAGAGATCAGTACTTGCCCCAAGCTTATTCAACCTATATATATGTTATATGCAAAATATATCAGCACTTAGTTCACACAGTCGAGAAGTCAACGGAATTTAAAGCGTACGTGACTTCTCAGGGATATCAAATTTCATCTTGAATTATATGCAAACAACTTCCCGGAAACCTACACGAGTCCGTTTACCCAGTAAAAACGCTGACTTGCATCAGCACTTTTGTCAATGTTATAAATGCAACTGGAAACGTTCTCGTGTTGTCATTCAAATAATATCATTTATAGCATTAAGTTATTCAAGTACTTTAATTATTTTAATTGTTCACTTTTAATATTGTATGTTTTTTTAAATAATTTTTTTAAAAAGTGAATTGAATCAAAGTGAATATAAAATTGGCGCAGTCAGTAGGATTGTCCAACACAGTTAGAACACGTGAATACTAACTAACTGTGGAGATTTCTAAATCATTGTGGACAAAACCTACTTGAAAAGGACAACAACTACCAAGTACTAGCAAGGGAACACGCAACCAGGCTAACCAGTGCTAAGTGACGCGGAGAACAGTCCGATGCGAGGAATAATAACGTAAGAATCACATAAAGTAACTATTTTTTTCTTTTGATTTTATTTTGAATGACCACCAGTTCTTTCATTTATATAATATTTTATTCCTCATAACCTTATATTCCTAAATAATTTTGAAACTATATATTTTACATAATCATATTATTTTATTTCCATTACTTTGATTTACAGATTTCGAAGTATTTGAAACATTATTTCTAGTTTATTATTAATCTACCATTTATACATTCCTATTTTAAATTTGTTATTACTATATTAAACATTACTCAATACTGAATCGATAAACCGTATATTTTCTACCATTTCAATTTAAAACTTTTATTCAACGTTTAATTTCGATTTATTGTGCGAATCTATACAATTTTAAAAATGGCAACGACTAGACAGGCAGCTACACCAACTGTAGAACCCTATAAGCTTTCGGAAATATTTGCCATAATTCCTGAGTATGATGGTAATCCGATATTTTTGAATACTTTCATATGCTCCTGTAATACTGCTTACAGCATGGCAACGGATAATCAGCAAGTACTGCTAATTCTCCATATCAAAAATAAGTTACGCGGTAGAGCGGCTGAGTTAATTAATTCGCGAAACCCTAGTCAACTAGCCGAAATTCAAACCCTCCTAGAAAATCATTTTGGAGATCCTCGGGATCTCTCGGCTCTCATACAGGACTTGCAACGAATGCGGCAAACTCCAAATGAATCCCCCCTCACTTTCTCTGCTAGACTCCAGACGCATCAAGCGAAAATGCTAGCAGCTATAAACAAGCAAAATTTAACTATCAAAGAAAAACAAGCACAGATTGACTTAATAGAGTCAATGGCTCTTAATAGCCTTCTTACGGGTTTAGAGCCCAAAATTGGTCAACTCGTTCGCGCTAGCGACCCATGCAGTATTCACACTGCCATTTCCAGAATTAAACGAGAACTACAACTATCACATTTAGAAACCCAGAAATTTTCAGGTAATAGAAGTTTCCAACAACCCCCTCGTAAACCAAATAACGGTCCACCTCCAAAACAATGCTCTTTTTGTAAACGCATGGGCCATTTAAGCCACGAATGCTTATTGAGAATGAGACAATTTCAACACAACCCGAATTCTAATTAGAACTATTCGAATTACCGCCCTCATTTTTCCAATCAACCTGCTAATCAATCTACAAATGTTAATCCCAGTCAACAATTTTCACAGCAACAATTTCGTCCATCTACCAGTAGACAACCCCAAATGTCTGGCAATTACAGACCGAACCCGAGTTTCTTTAAACATCAACAACGCCAACAACCAAAGACTCATCACTTGAACAATCTGCCATTCGGACCATATCACAACGACTATAACCACTCTCAAAACGAAAATCATTACACCTCTTTACCCGATGAGTACGGAAACGTACAAGATTATCACCCTAATGATTTCGAACAAAACAATGAACCAGAATATTTCAATACTGAACAGTTATACGAATTTTATTCTGACGAACCTGATTCTTCTCAAGTAAATTTTCATTTGACCCCCACTCAGTCAGAACCCCCAGACCAAGAAATTTCAGAAATTCAAACCCAAATTCAGACAATGAATCTGGACGACTTCAGCCCCAATGTCAACTTCCCAGAACAGAACTTTCTGTAAGACCCCTTCTTTCCGTCAACTCAAAGAATCTTTATTATATTACTGACTCTACAAACACCTATAAACTTCTTATCGATACGGGTGCAGGACTTTCAATTTTTAAACCTGAAACCTGCCAACGCTTCAAACAACGATTTCCCGAAAACGTAGTCATCCAAGGAATCACCGATCAGAAAATCTTAATCAACGAATCCACCCTTGTACCTTTCAATGTCGCCGACCCACACAAAGTATATATTTGCAACATCGACATTGAATTCGACGGATTACTGGGTTCAGATTTCCTTGAACACTATAACTGCGTTATAGACTTTAACAGCAAACAACTTGTCACTAATTTTAAAACTTTACCTCTCTACAAAGTTACGGATGATACTGTCATGCGTACTCAGAACCCATCAACTTTCAATAACTGCATCCCAGTTAATACAATCTGTCTAGAACCCCGAACAGAACAAATATGTAAATTAAAATGTAACCTCACTAATACTGATGCTTTCCTATCATCTGCCGAAATAGAAAAAGTTTATTTTCCTCGTGCCCTTGTTAAAATTAATGAAAAAGGCGAATTCCTTACTTCAGTTTTAAATGCAAATGCTATCCCCAAGACTGTTAATTTCGACAATTTGGAACTCGAACCGATAAACAATTTTTCCGTAAACATTCTTTCTGAAAATTACTCTCAAAACTTGACCCAGCCTGACAGACAAACTACAATTATGGAACAACTTCGGTTAGAACATCTGAACGAGGAGGAAGCCGAACTTATTTCTCAACTTTGCCTCGAATATTCCGACATATTCTATTTAGAAGGTGACCAACTGACCTTTACAAACGAAATCAAACATTCGATAGACACTAATAACGCAAAACCCTCTTTCACAAAGTCATATCGGTACCCCCAAATACACAAACAAGAGGTAAAAAGTCAGATATCAAAGATGCTTGACCAAGGCATTATACGTCCGTCTAATTCGCCATGGTCATCCCCGGTTTGGGTAGTTCCCAAAAAACTAGACGCATCTGGTACCCAAAAATGGCGCGTTGTCGTCGATTATCGTAAATTAAATGAACTTACTGTTGACGACAAATATCCCCTACCGAACATTTCGGATTTACTTGACCAACTTGGCAAATGCCAATACTTCACCACCCTCGACTTAGCTTCCGGGTTTCACCAAATCGAAATCGATACTAAAGACATCCAAAAAACAGCATTCACAGTTGATAATGGCCATTTCGAATTTGTTAGAATGCCCTTCGGTCTTAAAAACGCTCCATCCACCTTCCAAAGGGTAATGGATAATATTCTTTTAGGTGTTCAAAACGAGAGATGTTTAGTCTATATGGACGACATTATCGTTTATTCTCCGACTATCCATGAGCACATAGCCCGACTTTCTGAAGTTTTCAAACGGTTGCGAAAAGCCAATCTAAAAATCCAACCCGACAAATGCGAGTTGGCCACCTTATAACTCCCGAAGGCGTGAAGCCTAACCCCTCAAAGGTAGATTGTATCTTAAATTTTCCCCAACCAAAAAACCCAAAAGATATCAAGTCCTTCTTAGGGTTAGCTGGTTATTACAGGCGATTCATCCCCAATTTCGCCAAGATTTCAAAACCTTTGACAAGATTACTTCAAAAAGACACACCTTTCCAGTTTGATTCAGAATGTGTCAAATCTTTTGACGAATTAAAAAGAGCCCTTACTTCTACTCCCATACTCATATACCCTAATTTTGAAGAGCCATTTATTCTTACAACCGACGCCAGTTCATTTGCTATCGGCGCAGTGCTCTCTCAAGGCCCCGTAGGTAAAGATTTACCCGTAGCCTATGCCTCCAGAACTCTCTGCAGTGCTGAAACTAAGTATTCAACCATAGAACGAGAACTCCTTGCAATAGTGTGGGCGGTTAAACACTTTCGTCCGATAATTTTTGGCCGTAAGTTTTTACTTCTGACCGATCACCGCCCGTTAACTTGGCTGTTTTCTATAAAGGACCCTGGAAGTAGACTTGCAAGATGGCGCCTTAAGCTCGAGGAGTACGACTATCAAATAATTTACAAACCCGGCAAAGTAAATAAAAACGCCGACGCGCTCTCTCGCATTAAAGTTAACAACTTTAATGAATACATATCATTTCAAGCAAACAATCATCTAACACCATTTACAGTACTCCCAACAAACGAAACTGACGATGACTCACAAGAACCCCAGACGAGAAGTCCTATTAATCTCCAACAAATCTCCGAAGAATTTAAAACTTTTGTCGAGCGATATCAAACCGTCTCTCTCATAGATTACGACAAAATTCAATTTTCTAATTGCCAACTCCTAGACCGAGGAAACAAAAACATCCTAGTATTTCCCCAAGGCTCTCTCATGAAAAATTTTCACCATGACATCATCGAAGACATTTTTGAGGAAAATGCTGATTTCCGTACCCCTAGAGTAAATGTCTTTGCAAGCAAAAGTGTCAGAAAAAGACGCTATTACATCGTCCCTCTCCCTTCTGACCCAGAAATAGTCAACGAGATTCTTTTCGCATCTCTGTATAATAGTAGAGATGTGTTTACTGAAAATGAAGTATTCTGTGTTGAGAATAACATTGAACTGCCCATTTTGGAAATGCTTTCGTTTATCTTTTCCGAAATCGATATCAAATGGAAAGTTTGCCAAAATATCGTCCAAACGGTTGAGAAAGACCAAATACCCATCATCCTCGACCAATTCCATAACGGCAAAAATAATATACACCGAGGTATCAATGAAACTATCCGCAGAATAAAAGAAAAATACAATTGGCAAGGACTGACTAAGGACGTTGACAATTTTATCAAAAACTGTCAATCTTGCCAGAGAGCAAAAGTTTACCGGAAAAATCTCGACAGCCCACTTGTCATTACTGAAACCCCACGGACACCCTTTGAACGCGTCAACATCGATATTCTAGAAGTCCCGAACAAAAAACTACGCATTAACTATCCGGGACGAATTAACAAAATTCTCTCAGGCCTACCCCATAACCGACAAATCCGCAAAAACCGTTGTTAGTACTTTACTACTCTATTTCCAACACTTCGGTACTCCATTACGGATACATTGTGATTATGGCAGGGAATTCGACAACACACTAATGAGAGATTTGTGTAAACTATTTGACATCAAACTATCTTATTCTAGTGTGGGACATCCCCAGTCAAACGGTTCATTAGAACGATTCCACTCGACCTTATTAGAGATGATTAGAATCCATAAACTAGAAAATCCTGACGAACACCCTTTTAACATCCTCCCTTATGCAATCATTGCATATAACAATTCTGTAAACAAAACTCATGGATTCACCCCTTACGAACTTGTTTATGGACATATTTCGAGTAGGACTCCAGAAACTCTCTACAACCAACAAGCCCTGATAACTAAGTACATCAGAGATCTCAATAATCGTATCTCTCACTATTATAAAATTGCTCGCGAAAGAACGGAAATCCAAAAACATAAAGCGAAAGTCAGATTTGATGAACACGTTTCTGAAAATCTCCCTAACTATCAAATAGGCGATAAAGTCTATATTAAAGAATCCCAGATCAAGGACAAACTCCAAAATAAATTCAATGGTCCTTTCGAAATCCTGGAGATTCATAGAAACTCCGCAACAGTACTAAACCCTAAAACTAACCAAAAATCAAAAGTAAATTTCGACCGAATGAAACCATTCTCAGAAAGTTAATTTCTGTTTCAGGTTTTGCCTGCTGTTCGGGTCAGCAGTACCCCAATTTCAAATACAACCAATAAACAATACTTTAGGTATCTACTTCCATAACGAAGCAGAAATAACTGTATCCAATGATAAATGGACACTTTTAGTACACAGAAACATTTCTACACTAGAACAAGTATTTACAACAAATAACAGAATATTACAAACTCTTGTAAAAACTGTTAACTTCAATTCTTTTGCTATAAACTACTTTCGCGCAGACGTACAAACCCACATTAACCTTCTCAATCAAATTTCTAACTCAATCAAACAGAAATTTACTGACATTCACATGGACACTAAAAGACACAAACGAGGTATACTTGATGGGGCAGGTACCCTTTTTAAGGCAATCACCGGCAATTTAGACGCCGCCGACGGAAAATACTTTACCGAAAGCATAAACCGCTTAAATCAAGGCCAACTTCAAATTGAGAACTTACCAAAAAACCAAATAAGTGTCACCACATCCGTAATTAAAAACTTCAACGAAACTATCCAAAATCTTATAATTGACGAGAAACTATTTAACGATAACATGATAAAGCTGGAAAACACTATCGGAAAAATTAATGATAAGGTCGCCTACGTCGAATCAAAACTCGCACTACTTGAAATGTGTGAAAAACTTATGGAGAATTATCTCTACTTAGAAGATAATTTAAATGATGTTTTAAATTCTATCACATTCGCGCGTCTGAAAATAATTCACTCTTCAATTTTAACACCAGAACACCTTATTACCTCATTACAGGAAATATCGCAAAATTTAGTCAGAAGTAACCTTCCATTGGCTGTAAAGTACTCGAGCATCGCACAATATCTGGAAATCATTGAACTAGAGGCATTTCAAACATATACTGATCTTATATTTGTATTAAGAATCCCTTTAGTCGAACAACATCCTTACACACTCTTTCATTTATATCCTATCCCTATATACGATGAAAGAACAGGTTTACATCATATGCTATCCTTCACTCAAAAATATCTTGCAAAGAATGATGATTCTTTAATGTTTATTCCGATCAAAGACTTAAGTGCGTGTAAACCGTTATCCACTCGTAAGAAACTGTGCTCTGAACTTTACGCATATCCTATTGACACAAACGCGTTATGTGAAGCTCAACTTCTAAAGAATGTCCAGAAGGTACCCGACAACTGTAAAAGCTCACTAATATTCACTCAAGGATACAACGTTCAAAAACTAGAACCCAATACATGGCTCATAATTACTTCTGAACCCATAAGTGTTACAGTGAATTGCGCTCAAACAAACCCAAAAACTCTTACAATCTCCCTCAACTCCATATTGACTCTTCAATCAGAGTGTAGTGCGTTTATAGGAATTACAAAAGTTCAAGCCGAATCTGGTAAACAAACCGATGTTCTAGAAACCTTCCAACCAGTAACAGTGCCGTTCAACTGTTGCGACGCAGTGCCAGAAAAAATTATAATTCCTGAACTTCAGCCCCTGAAGCTGAACACGCTTAACGTAGAAGAATTAGACGTAGCAAATCACAAATTGGAACAATATTCCAGAGACCTCGATGGTCTCATAAACCAGCCGTTTGTAACCAAAAATATCTCTTGGTTTACCTATACAACCATAGCTGCTCTCATGATCATAGCAGCACTCATCACCTTCCAAACTGTCAAAAAGAGGATGGTAAAACCTCCAAAGGACTGCAATCCTGACCAGACTTCAGTGCCTCATCCAAGACTCAAATTCTTCCCCAAGCTTAGGCCTGTTTTGAAAACAGAACAAAGCTTAGAGACGCAAGTTTAGGTATACACTTTATGTTCTCTAAAAACACCATTTTTAATATTGATTTATATCATTAACCTTTTTATTTTTCTACACATTATTTTTATTTACATTTCCTTTTACTTTATATTTTATTTTGATATGTTTAGGTTAAGCATTTATATATTACTCGTATTATTTTATTGCTCATTTATTTTAACATATTTTGTTTTTATTTTACAAATATCAATTTGATTTTTACCTATTACTTTATTTTATTCATATTTTATACACTTATTACTTATTATTCATACCATTCAAACATCATTTTATATTATTTTATGTTCTGTTCCTAAAAGTTGATGTTATAGCATCAACTTTTGATATGTAAGGGGAGTTGTTATATGCAAAATATATCAGCACTTAGTTCACACAGTCGAGAAGTCAACGGAATTTAAAGCGTACGTGACTTCTCAGGGATATCAAATTTCATCTTGAATTATATGCAAACAACTTCCCGGAAACCTACACGAGTCCGTTTACCCAGTAAAAACGCTGACTTGCATCAGCACTTTTGTCAATGTTATAAATGCAACTGGAAACGTTCTCGTGTTGTCATTCAAATAATATCATTTATAGCATTAAGTTATTCAAGTACTTTAATTATTTTAATTGTTCACTTTTAATATTGTATGTTTCTAAATAAATAATTTTTTTAAAAAGTGAATTGAATCAAAGTGAATATAAAATATATATATATATATATATATATATATATATATATATATATCATATATGCCAGCTACCCACAGTCAAAAATTTGGAAAAGGCACTGGAAAACAACGAGCGCATCCTCATTGAGGACCTTGCTGGCCTGGAGGCGTACTTTAGGTCATGGCGACACAAACTTAAACCGAACCAAACAGAGGTATGCTGCTTCCACCTAAACACCAAAATGGCACACAGGCAGCTCCAGGTCTTCGCTGACAACCACCTGCTAAGAAGACTGTCTTTTAGACAACACCTCCGAAATACAGCAGCTAAACTAAAGACTAGGAACAACATTATCCACAAGCTGTGTGGAACGACATGGGGCTCAAACGCTATAACACTACGATGCTCAACCCTAGGGCTTGTCTACCCAGTTGCCGAATACTGAGCCCCAGTGTGGCTAAACAGCACCCATACGAGACTAGTCGACACGCAACTGAACACAACAATGCGAATAATATCTGGAACCCTAAAATCTACCCCGACCCAATGGTTACCACTACTAAGCCACATACCACCTCCAGAACTGCGACGCCAAAACGCCTTACTGAAAACTTCGCAGAAGATACAAAACAAATCTAACCTGCCAATCCATAACGAAACCCGTCAACGAGAACAACTGAGGGCCAATAACTTCCACTTGACCAGCCAGTAGCACAGCACGCAACAAAATGAAGCGATCCCAGCTATCCAAGAGATCCCCAGCATCGACACTGCCCCTCCGGGATTCGGACTGCCCCGGAAGGTTTGGTCCACGTTGAACAGAATACGTACTGGGCACAGAAACGGCGCAGACTTCCGGTATAAATGGAACCAAATCCAAAGCCCCGAATGCGACTGCGGAGCTGAGAGGCAAACATTCCACCACATCACAACGAGTGCCCAATAGGAAAGTACGACGGAGACCCAAGAGACTTCCTGCACGCGACACCAACGTCGATTGAATATATATTCATAAACTAAATACCGCTCTGTAATTTTCTTTTTTTAGTAATGTAGTGTATAACTATGCCATACGCTAAATAAAAATAAATAAAATAAATTTGTTGGTAAATGATTTGAACACATTCCCGCATCACCTTTGAATAATGTCTATATGGTTCCTTAGATTTAATGGAATGATTCTAAACAACTGTCATGATCAAATTCGACTTCCTAGTGTTCTTTGTTATAATGATTGATGCTACTTACTGTCTCGGCTTTACTTGTTGGTAATTAATTTGAACACATTTCCACACCACATTTTAATGATGTCTATATGGTTCCTTAGATATTGGAAGATCTCGAATGTTATACAGGGCATCACTTAGATGACTGTGAAACAAAATGCCGTAATTATGTTTTCTTAATAGTTCCCTGAAAAAAAAAAACAAATAAAAGTACTCTTTTATTTACGAAACTAAAGATAACAACTAAACCATTACTTTAACTCAAACAAAAAAAAAACCGGATGACAAAGCCTTGAATTAAATCAAATGATGAATTAGAGTTATATATGCATCCATAACCATTTCAAGTTCCTCAACCTTATTATTAAATAATACAATTAATTTTATTCTTCCCCAAATGCAAAAGTCAAGAGGTGTAAAGTCCGTTGAGCGAGCAGGCATGGCAACCGGAGCTCGATTACCGATCCAGTTATTTCCGTATTGTTGATTTAAAAACTCAGTTTTGATTCTTGCATTATATGGAGGAGAAGTCAAATTGTCATAATTAAATGTAAAAAAATAGAACGTGCCCGTTTATGATTCCTATCCATACATTTAAACGCCACCTAACTTGATGGCACACCTTACGGTTTAAGAATGGTTTTTGGTAGGCCCAATAAACGTTGTTGTGTCTGTTAAATACCCCGCAATTTGTAAATCAGACCACGGAGCCGTAAGCGTTAATTGGGGAATTTCCTGGCATTTTTCTACGAACCAGTTGCAAAAAAATCTTCTCCTTTCTAAGTCACCAACTCGAAGTCCGTAACTAATATGTTTTTACATATGGACGATACTTGTACTTTTAAGTTAATTTAAGCAGTCGATTAACGCACTTTAATATTATTTTTAATTTGACGAAGGGAAGTAAGATGATTGCCGATAAGAGTTTGTAAAATAAGATTTACAATATTTTTATTACACACTCTATTTCGATTAGGTAAAGCAACCATAGGCAAGTATGTTATTTCTAAGCGTTCTGAAGGTCGACAAACCTGGTTGCGGTCTTTCGGGATATCGCTGAAAGTGTCTTGAGCTCGTTCAGTGTTCCTCTGACACAAAATAAAACAATCATACATATCCACTTTTTCCCCAATTTAAATACCTTTCCATATTTAATTTAAATGAAAAATTACTATAATAACTAAGTTACTTAAAAAAATCACCTTCATTTTGATAAATATTAAACTTTTAACAGATAGAGCCAAATAAGTAATGAAGTTTGGACCTTAGAACATGTACTTCTGGACGTAGCCAGCAATACGCAAATATCATACCAAGACTAGGAAGAGATTGGGAGGTGCAATTAATAAACTGCACATAGCTCATTGGATGCAGTTCCCAATCAAATGAAATAGCCTCATGCCCTCTCTATTATCCTCTTTCTAGCCTTGGCACGATATTTGTGCATTGCTCTAGAAGTACAAGCTCTATGGTTTTGACATGGAGATGATATCAAACTCGACATTTTGTTTCACAGCCAACTGAGTGAAAAACTGTTTTTTTTTAATAATTTACATTTTCTCTCATCCAAAGATAGATATTATACATGGTTGAAAAGTTCTTTTTATTTGCTATTCAATGACGCATAAATCCAATATGGCAGCCATAAGAAATAAGAAAATTTTGTATGGTTGCAAAAAATCTAGAAGTCCTAGAACAAAAGTTGTAATGTTTACAACATGGCGAATATATTGCAATTTTTCGAGAACTACAAAATTTGGTTTTCCTCGATGTTTTAAAAACCTCTATAGATATTAGCCATCGTGTCTGCGACACATGGTATAACCATGTTTTTTTTTTTTCTAGAAACAAAAATTGAAAACATTTTATTTCTCCGCACTTATTCATATTAAAATGTCGAAATTCCAAAGCTAAGAAAAAATACAAATTGCTGTCCGATAATTACATTTTAAAATTTAAATACGTAGTTAAAGCAAGACCAGAAACGAGTTCAAGCTACTAAAGTAGAAAGTAAATATCACAAAGATCGTGCTTGTGTTTCACTTATTTCAATTACTGTTCAACTTTATTTATTTCAAGTACAGTCGTCCAAATACCATTAAACATATTTGCAGTTCGTTGGAGATTATATTTAAATGGTATCATCATTAACAAACATAGGAGTGGTAATATAAAAGAAGCTATTAACATTGTTTATCATGCTTTAAAGAAACATTTTAGATAACAATAGTTTTAACGAAAATAATGTAAATAGTGAAATTGTTTATCTTACATATTACAAAAAATATATATTGTTTATAAAACGTTGTACATGGCCTAAAAATGCATAATCAAGTATCAAAATGTTACACATAAGAAAAAGAGCGGCAGTCATGTGATACTGAACCTTGGAAGCGAAAGCTTCTTACGAAATATTCTTCCCTTTTCACATTATTTTACTGTCTCTATTTTCCTTTATTTGTGTCACTTAGTAATGCATTTAAATATCAGGTGAATTAAAATAATTGTCACTGTTTTGTTACGTGTCAAGTATTAATCCTAATTTAATTTTCAAACTAAATATATCTGCAAAGAAATATAAGTTTAGATATTGAGTAACTGTTTGTAAATAGTTTTATTCATCTGAATAAGAATTGAAGACAAGGTGTCAAAGAAAAGTTCATTTTGTTCTTAGCTAAAAATATTACAAACACATAACATTTATACAAAACAATAAATTATATATGTATAAACACAAAGTTTTGTACCCTAACACTTTTATTTTTGCACTCAACGGACGTTTCAACAGCCAAGCTGTCATCATTATGGAGTAAACCAATTTTGGTTTATGGTTGTTGTTTGGTGTCCCTCTATTGAGTGGTTAACATACTTTATGTATTAAGATAAAACTATGTAAATAAAGAACTACATTACTTGGTTTATTTCCTATTTATTATTGATTTTTTTTATAAAAGAAGAGACTCTTAATGTATTACCTGGTCCCTGTTTTTTACACAGAGGATTGAATTGGATGGGTAGGTATTTCATGAACGAAGCAAATGAAATTTAAAGATATGCATTTCATTCTCCTGTTCCATCTATTGTCATATGTGTAAGTGTGGGCTTCCGTTAAGAAGCTTCCCTTCAATAATATGTTTAACACACGAACAGAGACAAACCTGCAAAAATCTTTTCGATTTCAAATTCCAATTATATTTGGTTAATACCACAGATCATACACATAGTAAGTAATACCACAAAACGATAATTTTGTATATGTTCTAATGTTCATAATTAAAATAATAAAACGATAACTTGCAGTTTATTCTTTTAAAGTCACATAAAGTATATGCTCAAAGGCCGTTATTAATGTACATTGCACGCTACCTCCCGAAGTATATGGTCTACAGTGCGATATTAAGGAATTTAACCAAGTCCTTCTTTTTTGTTCAATTAATAGCGACGCCATCTACTGACGAAAGGTAATACAAATACAACAATATTAATTCTTGAAAACAACTTTTTGAATTTTTACATGTTAAGCTTTTCCCAAATAGAGTTCAATTATTATTCAGAAGTCTTAATGTGAAATGTTTACTTGATAATATGAAGCTAATCAATACACATAAATTTAATGGCAAGTTTAATGGTATTCTTTCTGATGTCTGACCTATTTTTCAACTCTCTAATTTAATGAATCTATCGCAAAGAGAGAATAGAGTTTATATTAGAACGAGCAGCAAATTTTGTGCAGGTATTGTATATTAGTTTATTTTCTATATATTTTTGATTTTTTATGAAAGAAGAGACTCTTAAGAGAACTGAATTGGATGGACATTTCAAGATCGAGCCAGTGTGTAGTGTCTGTCGGTCGGGTCAGTTGGGTCGAAACAAATGAAATTTTAAGTTATGAATTTCATTCCCTTGCTTATCTATTTTTATATCTGTAAGTGCGGGTCTCCGTTAAGAGGCTTTCACTTCAAAATTAAAAATATAATGATTTATAACTGAGAACACTAATAGAAACTGAGTAATGAAGGCGTAAGTAACTATTAAAATATTTACTGAAAATTTGGAGATTGAAGAAAAATTTCAAGAGCTCCGGAAGTCACGGTATAGAAAATTATAATATTAATAATAGTTCAAATTAATTGAATACACAAAAATTAAAAGGGAAGACGTCAACAAAATTAATGGTATAAAGTAGCACGAGAAAATCAAAACTCCAAATACACGGATAGTGTGTAAGACTCTACTATATCTATATAGTCAACAATTGTCTCAAAGCTACGAAAAGTTCCCTAAGACTGAATGGTAGTAGGCAAAGACGATGTCTTGGGTACCTCAAATTTAATGCTCTTAAGAATCTCAGTCTCAAATCTCTAAAAAGCGAACATAAACAGTAGAATCTCAAATATACAGTCCTATCACAGTTAAAATTTTATATAATTATAATTTATTTAAAATATTCGCTTCATATTCAAGCTGTAGCCCCAAAAAATATACCAAATCTCAGCAAAGACTAAAAATTTGAATAATAATCAATTTTTAATTAAAAAAACACTATCTCATTTATTACTGAGGTCCTCTATGTGCCTTCTCCAATCCAGGTTTTTCATCCATTATGAGCCCTAACAATTTGATATCAGGAGACATCCTTAATTAAATTAACCCATTCCATGAAAACAATCTCTAAATGCTCCTCATGAGATGAGAGTTCTTTACAACGGTAGATACTATTTACCTCCTCGGCTGTAACTAAAATGTTCGTATCATCAGCATAACTCACCAGATGACCCTCACCAACAGGCATGCCATTTACATATAATACAAATAGAACAGGACTTATCACACGCCCTTGGGGCATTCCCAATGACAAGTTAAAATGTTCTGACATATAACATTATCACACATTACTTGAATCTTTTGCACTCTATCAGAAATATATGATTTTTATATGAGACCACTTCATTATTTCTAGTTTCTTTAAAATCAATCATTGTTTTTTTTATTGCCCACCCTCCTGACTCCCTAAGTGTTCGAATGACAATGATGAACTTTTTTTATTGTCTCAGACATCGTCACCAATTTTGACAAGTTTGACCATGGATGACTTGATTTTTAAATGGAACCCACATTTTTTTCACGTTATTTGATAATTCATTTAATTTCCTTTCGTCCGATATAAGGTTATGAGTATCTTTAGTATCTTTAGAAACCAAGAAATGAAAATGATTCATACCTTTTGTGTTTATTCATAAAATATCTTTGATCTTAGAAAGCCGTGGCGTTTGATTTCCACGCAATCTAATTTGAAATTTCATTACCTTTCCAACGATATTATAGATAATGTATATCTATTTCTATCACTTTTTTTAATCCTAAATTTCATTTTACTTTGGAGTTTTTTCTAGCATTCAGAAGTAAAGTTGGCCAGAGGAATCCAAATATTAATATACAGGGTGTTTCATAAAAAAATCTAACTTCAATATGAATTACCCTGTATATGTTTCTGAATTCCAGTGAGCGTATTTTTGTTTGTATCTCTCATTATCCTTCACCTTCCCCTGGCGGCAGATTTTTAAAATATATAGCAGTAAACCACGATCTTCCGTCAACGGACTATTAGGACTCCCTGTATGGATGTAATGGTGTTATTTTGATTTTTCCTTCTATAATTGCATATTTCTAAATATGTTTACTATATCGCATATCGCAACTTTAATAATTATCCACTAATGCTTTCCCACCTATTTATAGAAATCAGTAATTTATTCATTTGCATTTATTGTGTATAAATAATACATTACATAATTAGTTGCAACCTTTGCATACAATCTCAAACAAGCTACATATAATACCAGACACTATTATATTTCTATTTTAATTAAAGAAAAATAATCTTTTTTCTTTCTGCCTGTACGTTATACGTATGTACGTATGCGCATTGCACTTACAGCTTCATTAAGTTTAATAAATGATTAGTATATAATTTCCGAAGGCGGGAAGTTTAACCATCACTGGTCATTGTTCTTAATAGGTTGTGTGAAAGGTTAATGAGTATACCGTTTGCGTTCTTTACGAAGTAATTACTGTTTAAAGTTTAATTTCACTTTCTCAGTATTTTTATGGGAGAGAGAATGCAAGTATAATTGCATTATATGTACAGGGTGTCCCATGCACGTAACTAAAAAATATCGGTATTAAAATTCTGAAAAATTTGGCAACGTTGGTAAGTCGATAGGTTCTATATGACTAAAATATTTTCAGAACTGTGGCACTTCCGCTTACTCCGGAAGTAGACAACAACTTTCTTATGTCAAATAAAGCACCCTCTATGTTATTGGTTGTTTGGATGCTACGTTAAATTCTGAATAAATTTTATTAATCACATGTTGTCTCTAAATTTAACCATTCTCAAGAGATTTGCATTTTCGTGTCAAAACTGAGAGATGCAGTTATGCGTGTAATCGACAATTTTCGCTAACCAACCATCTGTATTTAAACATGTCTTATTGGAAGACGCCGATTAAAATATGATCTCGACTTTGCTTGGAAAAGTCAAGTTAGCCGTGGCCGCTAGAAAAATAACTGGGGGCTACGAAATGTCACTCAGTTTTTCAAAATTGCCAGTTAGCTTACACGAAAAATAATGAAGTAATTGATCCAAGGAAGATTATTTCAATATCTTTATTATTTATAGTGTAATAAAGTAACAAAGACGCAGAGGCCGTTAAGGAACACAATGAATCGAATAATCCTACCTAGAGAATTTCGGATCAGTCAAACTAACAATTATTATGAAATATCTAAAATTTTAAAAGTTATTTTAGTAACTGTTCAAAGTTACGCCCTTGAACCTCTAAACACTTTTCGCATCTTTTAAGCAATACTCTTATTTCTTATTGACGTACGCTCTAAATTTCTGAATGCATTTCTAACTCGTTGTATACAATCCTCTTTGATCGTTAAAGGATTATCATAAACCTTTTTTTGCACCCCATACAAAATAATTCAGAACGGACAAATCAGGCGAACGAAGTGGTCATAAAAAAAGAGATTTCGTATCCGCCACTTATTTTTCTAGCGGCCACGGCTAACTTGATTTTTCCAAGCAAATTCGACATTATATTTTAATGGGCGGAAATCGGTTTTTCGTACTTTAATCGAAAGTTATGAGGTTTAGATATTAGAAACCTAATAACTAAGTTACCTTCATTTTTAGTGCTCCCGACAAAAAAAAATCGGAGTTGCCATTTGAAAATTTTAAGTTTTTAGCATATTTTGAATGCCATTTTCACTATTCTTTAAGAACACCCTGTTGAAAAAGCCAAAAGAACATTTTAATGCAGATGGTTGTTTAGCAAAAATTGTCGATTACTCCCAGGACTGCATGTGTAATTTTTTATGTAAAAATGCAAATATCTTGAGAATGGTTAAATTTAGAGATAACATCCAACAACATTCAGGGTGTTCTATTTGATATAAGAAAGTTGTTGTCAACTTCCGATATAACCGCACATGTTACATAATTTGAATTTGAGAACTCGTTTAAAAATTGAGTGGTTCCAACATGATGGAGCACCTGCTCATAACTCGTTATTAGTAAGACAACACTTAGATAATATCTATCCAAAACTCTTGGATTTGCCAGTTATATTTTATTTATGGGGTGCGCTAAAAAACAAAATATACAAAAGAAAGTATGAGACAGTTGGT
Organism: Octodonta nipae; assembly: GCA_034190945.1. Lineage (NCBI taxonomy): Eukaryota > Metazoa > Arthropoda > Insecta > Coleoptera > Chrysomelidae > Octodonta > Octodonta nipae. Next base: position 68,809,442 of record CM067223.1, on the reverse strand, counting down.
GTCCTAAGGGAGGCGGTATTACAAGCAATTGAAGAAATTGATAGGCGGTCTGTGAGGAAAGCGGTAATGTCAATCTTAAATAGATGCAATTTTTGTCTAAATAACAATGGTGGACTTCTCGAACATAAGTTGTAACCATTATTATGTACTTTAATTTCTTAAGTTTTTAGTAAGTACCTACTTATTCAGTTTTTTCGTTATATCTGATATACCTAATTAAAAAATCGTTCAATGTTTTTTGGAATAGTTATTAATAAATCAATCTATTTCATGGCTAACTACGTTAAAAGTGAAAATAAGAGAGAAAAGCATCCATAACTCCGTTATTTTTATGAATAACTATATCGAGTATTATATCATCGAAAAGCTCTAAAAATGTCCGATTTTTTGAGGTCATAGCCAAATATGGTTTCCATTCAAAAAAAGATAAGTTTGTGTCATATCTCGAACACGAGAGCTGTCACGCAAACGAGGACATGACAATATATTCGGGATACAATTCTCTTCAATTTTGATATTTACACTTTTTTTTATAAAATCAAAAACAAAGGAGCTAGAGGGATTTGACTAAATCGACAGAATTTTGTTTTTTCAAAATATCTAGTAAGCTATGACTTTTTACACAAATCCGAAAGTGTCATTAAATTGGGCCAGTAAAACTGCAAATCTTTCCCAATTTAACCATTGCTCTATCTCCGCTAGTTTCTGAGATCCCCATACCGATCATCAAAAAAAAAACTCACCCTGTATATGTATATATATGTTTAGTCAAATAGCTAGTTCAGTTCGCCATTAATAGAATCATTCAGCTCGAGCGAGTCAAGAGTCATCGGATGTGCTGAACGTTCAACGTTCAATCACGAAGTAGAGACTCGTAGACTCGTTCAATTTTTCAACAGTGGTGAGTGGAGAGAAAAGAGCCTTTTGGTTGACGAGATATTATTTTAAAATTCGGTCGGAAAGTTTTATCTTCAACGAATCCATGAATGGATATTTTAAATTTTTATTATCACATGCACTAAGGCACAGGGTTCTTATTGTTTTGCAGTGTTTTTATTATCTAAATTTCTATTTGAGTTATAAGTAAGCATAACAATTTTATTTGAGTTTACAACGTATACATTTTAATGTTAGAGTTTTTTTCTTATTTTTGTTTCCAAATAATACAAAATTTTTATATTTTTACGTAAATTAATGATCCTTAAATTATGATTCAGCAAAACTTTATTATTAATTTGAGCAGTGAACTACACAAGTAGAGACATTATAAAAATTCGCCTAAGGCTAAACGGCTGTGTGGTTTAGGAGCGGCATCGTTCAAATGAACGACTCAGTGTGAAAGACTCGTTTCGGTGAGCTGAACGAAATGGGCGGGCTCACTAAAAAGAGTCATAAAACCCAACTCTACTCCAAATGAAATTCATCATGAGGAACCGGATATACGATTTACCAATGAAGCATAATGCTAGAAAAAGCGATTCATTAAATGAAAAATTCTGTTATTTACTTATTGACACTTTTCATTTCAGTAATTAAAATATCTAAGAAAATGTTATTGACTGAACGAACATATAATAAATAATACTTTTTTATTAACAAAGGTGAGAAATATCCCAACTGCACTTTCTTTATGAGTAAATTTACACATCCGCATTATACCACAATTCCGCCTGCAAGTTCGTCGGGTTGCAGGTCTCAAGACCGGATAAAAGAAGAGGGGGTGTTTAGGCCAGGTTAGATCCGTAGAGACTGTCAACAGAAAAGTACTCATAGATGTGAATAACCATCTGGAACATTGAATCCTTAAACAGAACAGAAGTCACTAAAAAACTCATCCATGCAAATGTAGACAAACGTGTTTTCCAAAATTGAGAAAAAAGGGGAAAAGCCAACGTGTGTTATACAACTACCTCTGATATACAGGGTGATTAATTTTTTAATGATACAGCCAAATATTTTGCAAAATACGCATAAAAAAAATTTAGGGGACAGCGGGGGCCACTTGCTGGTGGCTTTGATCTTGACGTTCAGGTCATGGTCAATTTCAGGTCGAAGTCGAATCGAATTTTTAAATGGGAGCCCATATTATTGCCTAAGGGAATCGAAAGAGCGAGAAAGGTTACATCCGATATGATCTTGACGTTGACGTCATGGTCAAGCTAACGAAGATATCGAATGGGAAAGGGAATGGAAAATGGAAAGAGAGGGATATTTTATATCTGATGTAACTTTGAGGCTAAATAAATAACACGTTTTTCCCAAGAGAACAATATGAGTGCACCTTTAGGAGTACGAGAGGACACAGATCTATGAGATCGACTACATATTAAGCATTAGAGAAATAAACACTTTCAAATTTCTAGACATAAGACCATTAATCCCTGCAGAAATAAGGAGTTATCATGAGTTAATACTGAGGAAAATATGAATGACAAAATCAATTTACAACAAAAAGACACAACCAGAATACACCACAAAAATACGGGTTGAAAGTCTACTACATGAATCCACAAAGTACTAGTATGAAAGGAGACCTACCTTACAAACAAGACACTGACAAAAAAGAGGTATTTCTCGAAAGTACGATTGATCGTGAAAACAACTGTCAAGATTTCGACGGAGAAGATCGAGATTAATCATAAGTGTATAAAGGCGGCTGCGGATAGGAGACGACAAGTTCAGTAGATAGCATCGTAGTGATCATCTGTTCGAGTGTGAATCATTATTGATGTAAATATTTTGATAGTGGAACGTATTGTGACTTATTTCGTTGAGTATAAAGACGTTTATATTGAGTACAACAACTTGTATTGAACCCGCAGACAACCCAATAACGGAACAGAAACAAAGGGATGCCGATGATTTATTTTGTTTTGTAAAGCAGGTTTCACTTTTTATGTGTTATGTGACTATCTGCTTCAGGAACCAATGTTCTTTCTGACTTTCTGATGGTGCGGCTCCTTCACAAATACAACCCTATATTTCGAATGTTTCTAACATTAATAAAAATAATTTTATCTTACATATTAAACACTGTTTCTTTTGTTTCAGGTGGTTGTATTCGATATTTCATTCATTCCAAAAGAGGCGTTTGAACTGTACATTTATGGAGGACAAGAAATCAAATTCGATGCGAAAACTTTCAATGCTTTACCCGCCCTAACCCTTATCCAAATTAAAGGAACTCGAAAAGTTGTTATGGAAAAGAAATGTTTTTATAATATTAATGCGTCTAGTCTACTAATTCAAATACATAGCTGTGATGAACTTATCATTAAGACTGGTGCCTTCGAATATGTACAGGTGAGTAACACTAACATTAAAATTTTAATGAATTCTTTGAAAAAGGTTAAAAATTCAGTATACAGGGTGTAACTAATGCAGTGTAGATATTTGGTAGGTGATAGGATTGATCATTATAAATAAGAACGCCTTATACGACATGTCAAAAAGTTTATGGTTTGTGAGGAAAAAATGTTGCCAACTTAAGTAAGCAATTGAATGCGTATTTAACAAATTTATTTAAGCCAATTTTATTTAAAAAAACAGAATTGGTGAAACAGAAAACCTGGCAACTTTGGTAAAACTGCTTTCGTTCGAACCGTAGATTGAGTAAACATTGTGATTGGTCATTCACTGCTAAAAACATAATATGATGTTTTAATGTTTTGACTTAACGAAGAAAAATATATTCATTTTAAAATTAAATCTAACATTTTCTCGTTGTGTGAAGTGATATTATGTTCATGTGATGGAATAATTCCAAATTAGGAATTCCAGGCTATAGTTTTAATGTATGCATTTAGATTTCTTTTCGTATTACGATATTTCGTGTTATCATGCATAATCGACTTTTTTGGAAGAAGCTTCTTTTCCATTTAGAAAAAATATATATATTTTTAGTGTAGTATTTTCGGACCGTACAAACTTAATAATAGAATAGGTCTTTAACTATATAAGATAAATACATAATTGTTAATTTTTGGTTCATATTGACCAGTACTAAATCACCTGACAAAATACCTGCACTGTACCATGTTACACCCTGTATATTTCGATTCAAAACATTCATAGAGGGTGCTTCCGAAGTAAGGTAAAATATTTAAGAAAACGATTCATGGGGTTCATTTTATAAAATAAAATTCATATGACTATATGTTCTATAAATGTCTTTATTCTTGAGATACAGGGTGGTAAACTTTTGAGAAAAGAATGTTTATTTTTATAGCAACTGTAATACCATCCTTATGAAATCTGGTACACGTCTCCATGCGTCAAAACGCTTATTACTGCCAGTGGCGTCCGTACGGATTTTGCATTGAATATTTTTGGTGAAAAAATGGTTACCCATTGTTTTAAAATAAGAATTACTTTTAAAATCTCAATTCATTTCTGAGCAAATTTGATCTCTTAATTTTCTTTCCTCCGACTGTCGCTTTAAAAAATAAAAATCGTTTTGTTTCAAATAGTTTAAAATCTGATGTAGGTACGGTTTTTGATTAAGACAATTAATTTAAAAATTGCCATCGGACTATAATTTTTGAACAGAAATCTGGTAATCACGATCAGTGAGGACCTCAGCAATGGTCAGCAAGATCCCCCATCTCAGTTGTTTGAGTTTTTTATGGAAGCATCTTAACACTGTAATATCTAAAACTCCGTTAACACTTCAGAAGTTTTAAGAGGGCTAATAGTTGCCTCGTGTGTAAGTATATGCGGTATTCGCTGCAATTCCATGCGTAGACTAGCGGAAAATGCGTATCAAGTAAAGGTCTTCACAAGTTTTAATAGCAATATTAATAATGTTAATAATGAATAAATGTAAACCGTTGATGTGAGTTATTGGCACTTTTTTCTAGATAAAATCAGTTACTTATTTCTTAATTAATTAACAATTGATGTTAAACCAAGTCGAAATTCTGAAGAAAGATTTAAAAAAATGGTTTCATGTTTAGCAATTTGATCCTGGAGTAAAACGATTTTTATATATTTTTAAAAGAATACCATGCGTCATTTTTCACCAAAAAAATCAATCAAATACCTGTACGGACGCCACTGGTAAGATATAATAAAATTATTTCTACATCAGAAAATGAATTTTGATGCACAGAAGACGTGTTTTACCAAATTTCACATATATATCTATACTAATATCACAGTTAATATGAAAAAACTTTTTTTTTCTGGAAACTACCACCCTTTATCTCAAAAGTTAAGTCGTGTAGAACATGTGTTCGTTGAAATTTTTTTATAAAGTTAATCCAAGAAACGCTCTCTTAAATATTTTACCTTATTTTTGAGTCAGATATATTAATTGGATTGGCATTGAATGCTACTGACGCCTTTACATCTACCGGTATTGCCATTTCTTTCGATCTATTAAGGGTATAAAGTCATTTAATTTATACCGAGGCTAATGTGATCGATATAATCACCGTTTCGCCCATAACAAATTGAACATAATTGAAGCAGCACAAGTTCTATTTACAACACGAATAAATTTCTTTGTTACATGGCTTTAAATAGCCGCAGATTGTTTTTTTTTTCAAATAACAGGTAAAACGTAAAACATAAAATTTCGGAATATTTAGGCTCCATCTCGCTATTTTTTTGGTTTTACATTTTAGTATATTACAGCAAGTTATCGAACAATAGTTATCCTTACGAGCGGGCAAAACGCTGTTCTTTAAATATATTATTTTACAATGTTATACCTTGTTTTATGTATTTTAATGATCGGTTGGCTGATAAAGTTAATGATATTTTAAATCTTTTTGCATGTAATTTTTGAAGTATTAATCAAAATCTCGATCTGGGTAGCATCTCCGTGTCATTTAATTTAAACGATTGTATTTTTAGCACATATTACTTTTTCAAGTAATGACCTCGAAAAATGTATAAAAGATCTTGATAACTTTCATAGGTTCCGGCAATATTTATCCTCAGATAATTAAAGAATCTTGTGAATGTTAAATTGTGGTTAACTAGGTTTTACGACGCTTCTATTAGTTTAGGTATCTATCCTGATACATGGAAAATATACATTAGACCTGTGCATAAGGGAGATAAAATTATCGTCCAATTAATAAATATAGTATTTTTGCAAAAATACTAGATAAACTAGTTTTCAACAAAATGTTTGGATATATTGGGAAGTTTTTCATATCGGAACAGCACGAATTTCTTACAGCTAGAACAACTATTATAAATGTCCCTGTATATCATGCCTATTTAACTTCTAATATGTATAAGGGACGGTTGTAGACTCTATAGCTACAGACCTATCCACAGCTTTCAATCTCGTTAACATTAAATGCTTATGGTTTTCAACTAATATCAAAAAATAAGTTTTTAGTTTTTGTTAATGATGCCAATTTTTTTTTAGAGTAATTACATCTCCAACTGATTAAGTGTTATTACAGCAGAATTTACTGGTATTTGAAAATTACTGTTCTGAAAATGGGTTGCAATTGAATAGTAAAAAAATGTTTGAAAATTCGCTTTGGTAGATCGTTCGTCCTTTTTCCGCTCTATGGAATTCTAGAACAGATTGTATAAAAGATCTTGGGATTATTTTTTACTCCAACTTATCTTTTAAACGTTATATTGAGTACTTGTATCTAGAAGTTAGAAAAAATATTTATTTTATTAAAATGTTTTCTAATGTTTTCAAATCCGTTGACTTGTAGACAATTGTACTTTTCCTTTATTTATCCGATTTTGATGTATGTCATTTAATCCCCACAGATGTTAGGTCTTATCAAGACCTAGGAAGGTCTCAATCATCAATACCGAAAATTTGTTATCTATAGAATTGGAAAGAGCTTCACAAATACATTTTCATATATGAATGGAATTTACAATCAGTAAGAGTTGGGTTGACTTACTGTTGGCATTGAATATTTTCACCAATTGTATCGATTGTCCTGAAGTATTGTCTAAATTTGATATGCATGTTTCATTCTGATTGCTGAGAAAGGGGTAATTAGGTTGGGGTTAAAAACAAACTGTTTTTGTTAGATTGTTTAAATTATGTAATAGCAATATTGACTGGTTTAACTTTACACCGATATCTCATATTTGTCTATTAGGAAATGTAGTATTAATTTATTAATAACCATCTAATTATTAAATATGTTGTTGTACATTATACTTTTGTCTTTTATTTAGAATTTAAAATTGTAGGTGATTTATTGGTTTATGAGGCTTCCCGTTGAAATATTTTTATTTAACAATTAACTTTGTAATAAAAAATCGTTGTATTCAAATGGTATAAGCATTGCATTTTTAGTCCAAGAGATATTTTAAAATATAATTAGCATTTATTTTATTACAGTATAAAAGATTTTTTATTTCGGGCATTTTCCTTTACTTTTTAAATAAATGAGTCTAAAATCGTAATAAAAATAAAATTAAATAGAGAATATATATTTAAAAAATTAAGCTTTTATATTAAGAAAAGATTTGTATTTCACAATTACGCCGGTGTTATAAATAATTATGTATTAAATTACTAATCTCTAGTATGTTGTATATATTTTTTATTACTTTCAAGATGAAACTTTGTAGGTGTGCTTATCTGGAGGAGTCCCCGAACTTTCTATCTTTGCACATTTTTGTGAGGTAGCGTTTTCAGGTATGCAGGTGCAAAACATCTCAATTTAACCGGGTAATTAATTTTTATTACCTGTACTTTATCTATGACTTTTATTTGTTGATAATTATATGGAGGAATCGTAAAAAAATATGTTCGACAAAAAGGCCTATTTATCACGTTCATCAGTCGAAATTTTAAGCTTAGATTACTTACAAGCTGATTTTCTGTAGATAATAATACACTAAGCCTGAATATTAGAGCTTCATTTTCCGATAAAAAGCACACCAGTTTCCAAAGTCCAACGCCTTATTGACAAAAATTCGCCCTAAAAAAATGTAAATTGAGAAAATTTGCGACTAAGAAGGAAGCGAAATTTGAATTAAAATTTTTGCTCCATAATGTCTGAAAGATCCTGCAGATCGATGTCTCATTAAAATAAAATGTTTTTAAACGAAAACACAGGAATTTTTTTTGTTTTCAAGAAAAATATAATTCTATTTTATAATCGCCTTGTCTTATACTTGTCCTTGTTATAAAAATTACTGGTCGCCAACTGGTCGAAATTCGACCCTATTTCATGAAATTGTAAAAAGTATATTTTTATAAGAAACAGAGTTGCGGAGAAATCGGAGAAGTAGACGTAATGACCAAAATTGTTCAGTCATATTGACAAATCTCTTGAAATAAAAAGAAAATAAAAATGTAATCAAATATCGGTAATCGAAATATTTTTGACAAATGAATGACCCCCCAAATTATTGACTGGAACCGCTCCTGGCAAAATATTCGATATAATAATTGGAAGATTGTTCTTTACAACCTAAAAGTTTTCGTCATTTGAGGTTTCAATCAAGTTCAGAAATATTAAAGAAAAGAGAGGTCCAACAACCCTAGGAGAACTTAAATATTTAATACACTCTCTATTGTCTGCTGTCTGACAATTTTTTACACAACACCTTCGGGAAGATTGTGATAATAATATATTAATCAAATAATTAAATTCACATTAAAAATAGAATTTTTAATACGAAAGTTACTGTAACGCGTCCGAAAAATCAATGCTGATCTACTACATTGACTATTTTACCACTAAACAATAACAACGCTTGCATGCCACTTCCAGAAGTACATGCTCTAAGAATATAACAGCATCTAACGATCGCTCTCTCCATATATAATTACTCAATGGTTTGAGTTTTGACCGTCTGGCGGCGGCGGCACTGTCAGTTGTTTGGCGTTGACAGTATGGACATAAATAATGAATTTTTATTATATTTTATTTAATGAATGAACCAATATTACAAATTAATATAAGCTTTCTGCACTGAAGGTCGTCAGTAGCAGTAACAAAAATGAAGAAAATCGGTTGAGAGACAGAGGAGCAAATGGTACCTAATCGTTTTGTCTTTGCCTATTTATATATAGATTAAAATAGGCGTTGGAAACACGGAAAATTAATAATATTTAAATAATTGTAGTAATATTTATTTGGTTTAATTTTTAAATTTTGCAAAACAATTTTGAACAGTGAAAATATATATTTAATTGAAAATATTTAATTAAACAATTAGATTATTTCATCTGCGTAGTGGTATATTAACCACTTTTAAATAGCAAGGTAAACTTTTTTATTATAAAATCATTACCTAACACAAAAAAAGTTTTATAAAAATAGTGATACAATCGTAAATATCGAATTAGTCGTCGTCTGACTCATCCTCAGAAACTCTCCACAAATTCTTGGGGGGAAAGTATCAAAATATCTAACACATATTTTAATGTTTTTGAAAAATAAATATTTTTAATCAGGTTATGTTTTTATTAATTAGTTGTTTCATCTAAAAATAAAGTATACAACAAATAAAAATAATTTTTCATTTTAGCATAAAAATTAAAAAAGTGTAGAATGGGTCAAGTTTTAAATAACAAATTCTTAAATCTTTTAAAATAATTATTTTAAAAATACAAATAAAATGTATTTGTATTTTTATGATGATTCCTTTCATTTGATACATTACGGGTACCCTTAAAAAACAAAATTCTATTTTCCATTTAAGTTTATAAATTACTGATAGAATTTGTGTTTCTTGGGTCGAATTGAATGAAAAAAAATACTTGGGTTTCTCATTCTTATTTTATTTTTCATTTAATTTAGTAATTTGGCCCCCAAACTTAATATCAGGGTTTTCTCCTTATTTTCCGTGTAAAGTTCAAGTGAGGCCCAATATTTCTATTTTTTCAAAACTTTAGGGCCTGTAGTTTCTTAGATAAAGGGGGAAATACGTCGATTTTTAGGGTTCCGTATATACAATATACGGATACCCTTATAATATCACTCGGAATTTCTGCCTCTGTCACATCACAGCAATTCTCTCTTAAACTACTGGACGGAAGAGGCTGAAATTTGGTATCAATGTATAGTTTGGTGACCCGATCAGGAGTACATATCACAAACGAAGAAATTTTGATTTTAGGGGTAAATCTGGGGGGGGACTAAAAAAATCGATCTTTTCCCCCCCTGATCTCCGAAACTACTGAGCCTAAAATTTTGAAAAAATAGGAAATATAGAAGGTTGCCCGAACTTTACAGGAAAAATAAAGAAAAACCATTAATATTAATTCTGGGGGCAAATTATAGAATTATATAAAAATTTAAAAATAAAAAAAATTCAAACGCATCATGTAATATATCAAATGAAAGGTATCATTCTGAGGAACACCAATATATTTTTTTCATATTTAAAAAAAATTATTTAAAAAGATATTAACGAAAATATACGAAAATTTACCTATTCCCCTCCTTATCTCCGAAACTATAAAACGTAGAGATTTAAAAAAAAATAGAGGTATAGGTTCTGACCTGAAGTTTACTGGAAAAATAAGGGGAAACCTCTACTTTTAATTTTGGGGGGCAAATTACAGAATTAAATGGAAAATATAAAATTAAAATTGTTTCTAACCCATCATGTTATATATCAAATGATAGGGTTCATTACGACGAAAACAAATATATTTTTTTCATATTTTTAAAATAAATTAATTAAAAGATATTAACAAAAATATTAAAAAATTACCCATTCCCCCCCCTTATCTCCGAAAACATAAGTTGAAAAATTTTGACAAAAATTGAAGTATAGCCTCTTACCTGAACTTTACTGGAAAAATGAGAAACCCCTAATATTCATTTTGGGGGGCAAATTATAGAATTAAATGGAAAAAAATATATAATTGTTTCTAACGGGTCATGAAATATATCAAATCAGAGGGCTCATTATGACAAATACAAATATATTTTTTTATTTTTTTTAATGAATATTTTAAGATATATTAAAAAATATTTTTTAAAAATTACCCATTCCCCCCGTTATTCCCCAAACTATGAGACCTACATTTTTTTCTTTATTGGAAAAATATCAAAAAATCCCTAATTCTATTATTTTGGGGGCCAAATAATAGAATTAAACGGAAAATAAATTATTAGAAATCCCCCATAGTAATTTTAGGGAAAATGGAAAATAAAGATTCAATTTTCAAAAACATCATGTAATATATCAGATAAAAGGCTTATTATGTGAATTACAAATATCATATTTTTAAATCATTTGTTGAAAAGATATTAACAAAAATATTAAACATCGACTTAATTCCCACTTTAGAAATTACACTATTTAAATTTTGAAAAATATATTTTATTTGTATTTTTTAATCATTTGAATAACAGATTTAATAATTTATAAATTAAAACTTGACCTATTTTGGCCTTTATCTTCCAATCCACATAGCCTCAAAACTCAGACAGTAGATTATAAAAGATTGATCTGAAAGTTTATTAGTAAAACAAAACTCTAATGTTAAATTTTGGGGGTCAAATTAGAAAATTAAATACATATGTATTCTGATAAAAATCAAGCGAATCCTGAAGCAGATAAAATAAAAAGTCTATTTGGGGAAAATGACGTCGGACCCTGGAAATGGACAGTGATGCTATAATATTCAGGGTTAATTTATGAACCAATTTACAGAAAATTAGCTTGTTAGTAATAACAATATAAATTTGAAATTTCGACATATTAAGCCTGGTGGACATGATAAATGGCAATTTTTTTGTCGGCCATTTTTTTCGGTTCCGATATATAATTCTCTACAAATAAAACTCATAGGTGTACGTAATAACAATACAAGTTGTATGCCCAAGTCTAATCATCATCAATCATGTGATATTGAGTTGGGTGATTGGAGAAATAAAAATATGGAATCAATATAAATCATTAGGCGTTGTAATCACTAAGGGAAGAACAGTTGAAGTAGGCATTCTGGAAAAAAAAACAACAAAGCAAGAAAAATAATAAGTTGTTTGAAGACCATACTGTGGTGTACAAAAATGATTGGAACACTGCAATTTAGAATATATAATACAGTGTTAAAAGTACATTACGGCGTGGAAACCTGGAAACTGATGAAAATATGAGACAAAAGTTAGAAGCCACTGAAATTGGTGCTTTAAGCAAATCAGCCAGAATATCTAAATTAGAGAGCATTCGAAATGACGTAATTGAAGAAACAATGGGAATACAAGAAGCGATACAGATTTATGATACAAAAATAATTCGATACAAAGTATATTAAACAAAACATTTCTTATATGTAGTTCTTATATGCATTAAATTATTCGAAAAATAATTGTTACTCATAAAATTAATATTACTTATGTTAGACAATTAAATACCCATGTACTTACAGGATGTCATTATGATAGAGCTCTGGAGAACAAACGGATTCTTTATAGTAAATATTCAAAATTCAACATTCTTGCTATTACATCTGCTTTCCCCAAAAATTAGTAACATGTCAGGTCTTTACTTAATTGTATAATTGTCACTATTTCTCACAAACTAATACACTCGAACTCACAATTCACAACCGATTTTATTTATTTTTAAAATTTATTTTTTAAAATGAAAATCAAATCACGAACGCTACATCGAATATCACGAAAAAATAGCTTTAATTTTCTTACAAGAACCGGTGCAGCAAAAAAGCAATCGTGGCAGCGGGCAGCTGTAGTACTGAGTAAGGCATGTTATATGCTATGTTGCCACATCTGTACGGAGAAACGTACGACAAATTATAACAGGATATTTAGAGTTTAAATATTAATTTTCTTTATTAATACAGTAATTAAAGGCGTATACGCTATTGAGTATTTACATATTTAGCTTTACAATCATTTTGAAGCCGGAAATAGTTTATTATTCACTGTAATAAAGGCTACGTAACTTCTGACTTTTTTTTTTGCAAAACTATAGTTTATTTCTGAAAATGTTATAAAGCTTTTTGATTTGATTTGACATGAAGTATTGATTACTCTCTTCGAGGTGTCTTGAAAATCCTAGATGTCGGTCTTACATCTCGCGTCTTCAAATGAAGTATTGATCCTCAAAATCTTTGCACTCAAACCGTTTATACCCTGTATATAGAAAAGAACAACATAGTTGGGACACGTCCAGAGAAGGACTAACGAAAGGTTACTAAGAAAAAAAACTGGACACCATAAGAAAGAAAGAGCAGGTGGACCAATAAAGACGTGGATGGGGAAAATAAGAATAGAAATATGATTGCAAAAATATGTGCAAAGATACATTTCCGAACGTGCAATTTTTCAGCTTGTAAGTAAAATATATACCAAGTCGAACTGGGGCCGGTACGACCACTGATCAGTAGAATTCACATATTCCTACAACTGACAGCAAATAACACGGGTATTTTTGTTAGGCGTGTGCAGAATCAATTGTGTTTTGATTTCATGTTCATTTATTGACAACATCCGTAGTTCCGAATGCACACACACCTTCAAAGCTTGCGTGACCTCAGGGTAAGCCAAATATAAATAAAAACGCGGCATATGTTGACAAATAAACAGAAATCGGTAAGTAACTACGGAAATAGGTAAGAAAGAAATAGAAAACAACACGGTCACATGAGGAAAGAGCTCTCCCCCAATGCAGATGTTTGTCCTATTGTGTTTCAAAGGGTATTTTCCGCTATACGTACGTTCACATTGTTGTCAATGTAAGTGGCATGTTTAAGCTTTATTGCGTAAATCCTCTTGTATTTTGCTAACATGCAATATTTAACGTATATTCACTCTTCTAGTGAAAATGTCAATAATCATAAAATTAATGTTTATTTAATTTTTTTATGCTAAACGCAAATAAACACAGATGCTGTGAAACTTTCATGGAAATTGAGATTATGACGTCTGAACACATTGTTTTTGTTTCTATCAAGCTACAAAAAATCTTGACATAATATGAAATCAGTGTAATCTTGCACAATTTGTTCCACATTTGTATCTTAGCTAAACAACACTTGTTGAAGACTAGTTGGATAACACATTCAATGGTGAGCTGAGAAAACAAAAACCGAATTGAAAATCCTAAAAATTCTGATTTTTCTGCAATACCTATTTTGAATTCGGTGCACAGTAGAAGTTATATAAATCTAACTGCCTATTTATTTGTAAACTCATATATTTTATGTTTAATTTGGCACCGACTTTAAAACATTTAAGTATTGTAGAAAAATATTATTTCTTGCTATTTGGTTGGGGTAATTTGGTGGTTTTTGAAGTGAAGTTTGGTTTTTAAAAATTTAGTTATTTTACAATTCTTAATGTTGTAATGACGTAATTCAATGTTGTTTTTTATTCTGATTAACTTTGTTCACACGTGGGCGGATCCAAGGGCGGGGGGAGGCGATGGGGACGATCGCCCCTACCTCAAAGTTAGTAGGTTTAATATTAAAACGAGGTTTTATCAGAATGACTATTTTTAATGTAATAACCCAAGAAATCTGATCTGGGTTTAAAATTTTATTTAGGTAAATTTAGTATAGAATCTCCCCCCCCCCTGGAAGCACTTGTCTGGATCCGCCCCTGGTTTCACACCAATTTTAGATATTGACAAAACTAAAGCAACTTTACTTTTATGCAAAATTTATATTTTTAGAGAAATCTCGTAAAAGTGTGATAATTTCGGTTTATGTTTCTTATCATGCAGATATTTCATGAGGATACCTTTTTCGTAATAATAATAACAAGAAATTTATCTATATGATTCCATTTAAGTGTACACACTGTATTTACAGATGAATTGAGAATCTCCTGTTTTATTTCAAGTTGGTTAAGTAACATTTATTTCGATTTAATCCCAACAAGTTTTCAGTTAATAAATAAACTGTGGGACAGCCTTCGAGAGAATGGAATACAGTTACATCAAGGCAGTAAATAATCTTTACGAAGAAAACAGACGCTGTATTAAATCAAATGAATAAAGATTTGATTAAGGATTTTGTTTTCTTCTACGCTCTTCAAAACCTGTTTGAATTCAGCTGTGGTACATTGGTACAAAAAATGTTAAAAATGGGAGTCCAGATAGGGGAGGAAGATATTGGTACGTTACTTTTTTTTGCTGACGACTTAGTGATTCTCGGGTAAGATTTAGCCGATACAATATACATGGTAAGGACATTAGTGGTGGAGTTTAAAAATGGGAATTATTCATGAAGGTGCAAAAACCCAATACATGACTGAAGAATATAGAAGAGAAAACGATGAAACACTCAACAGAATATAAGTATTTGAGAGTAACATGAACAAAAGACGGAAATGACGAAAAGGTAAAAGGTATATGGGAAAGAAAAAGCTGTCACAAGCCAACTTAATAGGCTACGATAGAATAAGGATGTAAGAAAACCAACAAAAGAAGATTATTATAAATCACTAGTAGAAAGTAAAGTGACTTATGGTTCAGAAACGGACGGGTAAACCAAGCATTAAAGGACGAATAAATGACGTGAAAAATGACTTCTGGCGAAGATGCTGTCGATTTAATTTAAAAGATAAAAACCAAAGAAATCTTGATACAACATAAAACAGTCCTATGATCAAGAGAAGTCTTGGAGAAGGTTCATGTGACCGTATTTATGTAATTCCAATAATCATAATTACTTTAATTGAATACTTTTCCTTCGCCAAATTGTATCGTAAAAATTTACTTTTCAGCAAAGTTCATATCTTTCAACAAACCTCGTATACAATTGAAAAAGGGACATATGATGATTTCATTTTCTATTTCATAACATGTAGGTCTTTTTTATAGAGAATTTTTTTGCTAATTATTAAGAATAAATTTTTCCATATGATACCAAACCCCCTCCGAAATTTTGGAATTTTGGGTTTCAAGATTCAATTTTAATCAATTAAACATTTTTTTCATAAGAATAAATTTTATATTTATACATATTTATATATCGTAGAAATAAATGAATACAAATACAGATATTGCAGTACTAATCAGCCCATCACCAATCAAAAAAAATATCCTCCCCTCTCAGTTTATATGCTGTCGAGAATAAATAAAAATATCAGCTGGCAGTATCTCAATGAAATTGTTGTCAGCTGATGCCCTGAAGGGTATAATGCAGGAGCTACTTGGGACCATCTATCGCTTGTTTAAATTCGCCAACTGACAAGTTTACTCTCGGCATACTGTTGGGTGATTTTTAATTATTTATAGGATCATACAGGTTGCTTCATTAAGCGCGCAATATGTTAAGGTTCCATAAAAAATAGTTTTCTGTAGAAAAGTATTGAATCATTAATGATTTATAATGTATGCAGTTAGGAGTTATGTATGACTAAACATATCTTGTAAATGACTATCACGGCTTTGGTGGCACATGTGTACTATTTTGACAAATGATGTGGCAGTATTTCATTGATATAGCGTCTAATTTCGGGCTCCAATGTTTCGATGCTCTCCGGATTCTTGGTAAAAAATTGTGACTTGATATAATTCCACAACCAGAAGTCCAGAGGGATTAAATCACAAATGCGTGGTGGTCAATTCTGGACACCAACTCGAGAAATAATATGACCAGGAGCAAACTCGTGCAAGACACTAAATGTTTCAAGAGCGGTATGACATGTGGCACCGTCCTGCTGAAACCACTGGTAGTCAAGAGCTCTATATATTGCAATTATGGAACAAAAAACTGCGTTATCCGTTATCTTCCTCATCAACGAAATGCAATCCAATAATTTTCCAGATCACAATGCATATCAAACAGTGAAACGTTTTGGATGCATCGCTTTTTGATGATCTGCCGTGAATTTTCTAAGCCCCAAATGCGGAAATTTTGCCGATTAACGAAAACAACGAGGTGAAAATGGGCCTTATCACTGAAAATGTACAACAACTATTAAATTCTTTTGTTATTTTCTTTTTTAGGAAATATAATTAATGTCAATTGAACTGTTAAGATTAATTCCCTCGACTTAAATTTAGTCGGTAAGTCGTAAGTCAATAATAAATTTTTAAAATGTTTTTCGCCGTGTACATCTTATTTCGCATGGCTGCAAGACTAATAGTTGAAAGTTTCAGGGTTTTTTTCATTAAAATATGAGATATAGTAGTTTCTCGACTTTCACTTTGGAATATAAGTACCAGATGACAACCATTTCTTTTACATTTCGATTTAGTTAATTTCTTCAATTAGTTAAAAGCTTATGACAAATAAAATACATCACGTCTCCAGTCACGTGCTACTCGAACGTTATATTTTCAACTATCCGTTACGCCAATAGTTCTACTAATTCCTTAAATGCAAATAGAAGTTTATATGATTTTATCCAAAGTAATAAACCTTGTTTTTTTCCACTAATAGACTACATTTATAATTTCGCTATTTTCAAGAAAATCCCAAGAACCAGATGGAGTGATTGAATTGAAATGAAATATGCTTTAACACTTTGTGTTATGTCTGATATGGAATGGATAACAGTGTGGATAAAAATTTTAACAGATGTACATATTTTTATTTTATTTTATTTTTTCATAAATATTATGTTTTTAAATTGGAGTTCATTTCAGTTTGAAGCGATTTTTTTCCAAATTATTAAGTCATTAAAGCTGATCAGTTACATTCTGTTAAATGAATTCCTATTGAAAACCAGACCTACTTTAATCCTTATAAGAAGAATAAAATTAGCACAGGAGAAGAATTCTAGTTGGGAGAAAAAATGGATTCATGGGTAGGAATCGTGAAAATTTTTTAAGAACTTTAGGAAATATACCCAAGAGAAACTTAAAATCACAGAACACGAATTGTTGGAGCTTTATTCTAAACTTATTGCAAAAGAATCTGATAAATGAATAGAGGCTACAGACATGAAAAACAATAGAGTTGCCGGTCCTGGGGAATACCTATAGAGTTAGTCGAATAGAGACTTTAGGTAGGTGGTTTGGGCTCATAATAACAAAAAAAAAATAAAAGGGTCACCCAAAAATTGAGAGGCCAAGTGGATATTCGATGACTTGAAGATGGCTTATGACTGAGTACGGCATAAAACACTTTGGGAAATCCTTGATCAGAGTGACACTAATAATAAATAAATTGTTGTTATTATAAGTCTGTATAGCGAAAATCTGTATAACTAAGAGAAATAACTAAGAGAGTCACTTTCAAAGTCTTTCAAACCTATTAAAGGGCTGAAGCAAAGGTACTCACTATCCCCAGCCCTGTTTAAAATAATCATTATAATTAAACTATGTATATAAAAAATTAAAAAGAAATGATATAGAACTTGGAAATAACCATATGTATACACTTTTATTTGCTGACAATCAGCTAATACTAGCTGAAGATAAAGAAGGAAGTTAATTAAGGAATTCCACAAATGCTGTCTTAAATATAACTAAAACACAGAATATGAAACAGTTATTGAAACAGAATACGGAAACATAGATTGCGTAAGGAGACCAAAAGGATATCGCAATCAAAGTAGCCAAAGTAAAACAAGCCACACTGACTTTACATCCATTAGATGTGCTACACCTACTAGATTGGATGACACTATACTACTAAGTATGCCAATAAAAAAAATCATAAAAATATACAAGGCAGAAATCTCGAAGAAGGCGATTGTAATGATAAAGGAAAATGGAGAAATTGATCCAAAAAATGGTCAGAAATACTATGGAAACTCAAAATTCCAAAGGGTGCGCTTTATTGTTAAGGGAGAAGTCGGTTTTACATTATAACAATGTTATAGTGTTGGTTCAGGTGGTCTGAAGGAAGAATTCCGTACGCTGCCTTAGTTGCGAAAACGTCTTTCGGTGCTTTTTTGAACTTCGAGCAGTGATCGATTTTTTGGTGTGGTACTCCTTACCGAATTACAAAATAGGAAATGATCATTCGAATCGTTCCGGCAGAAAAGACTACTGTTGCAAACAATTCCTATATACCCAGGTGGGTTAAATCAACTCTTTTTCCAAAAAGAAAAACGCTCTCATTCAGCCAGGATTACTAAAATGATAGAAGAATCACCAAAAAACGAGGAAACATAGTTCCCATAAAATTGTTTAAATAAACACATTGATATAAGTTGATACAGTAAAATATAGATTTTGTCAACTGAATAAATGATTAAAAATATCCGCTCATAAACTTTACAGAATTTTGTAATGTTTGAGAAAATAATAAAAGAGTTATGTTATGAATTTTATTCTTAAATTGCTATAATCCAGTAACTTTCCTTCTTACATCTTTTTTGAACTAAGTAACTCATTTCTTTCTGTGAACAGTGATGTGGTGTGCTGGTTTTTCATTTGACACATTTCTCATATTGTTTATTATGTCGCGTTAGTGTTGAAATGCTTTGTCTAGTGAACCTTTGCCTTCCTTTGTTGATGATTAACGTTTAAATTTCCAGCAGTTTTCATGAATAATAGTTTGTTATCAAAATTATCTTAATTTTATCATAAAAAATAACCACATACATCATTCCTAAACTTTGGCGTATTGATAACAATTAAGCTAATCTACTTAATTCCGGTCTGAAGTCAAGAACGTACGGTTTTATACGGAGCGTGCTTTAAAATTGATTTCTAAAATGTTTGACTACTTTTTTTCTTTCGGAAATTATACGTCAATGTAATGTTGTGAAACTTTGCTTTTTTTAATTCAAAGGGGTGTAGATGAATATTTTGTTGCAAAAAATGTTTTTTTTTTCCAGGGGTGGGCACAAGGTCATGTAAAAATTAATAATTTAGTTGTCATGTATTATGTGTTGTAGAATTAATTTCAATGTGGGCTGTTAGCTCAGACATGCACTGCACATTAGTTCATTAGAATTTATAGTATTTGTTTGGGCCACACGTCTATTCTATTCGTTGTGTGCGCGATTGTGGCTCCCGAACTATGAAGGAGGCTCTTAGCAGCTAATAGATGTTCATTTATTCGAATAAGTGAACACAAAATTGAGAAAAACAAAAGACAATTCGAGAAAATCTAATATTTGTGAACATGCTTGGCACCCCTAAGCTATTATATAATAGAATTTTGACAATTGAACAAAGAAGAACACAGTACAAATCACACATTAAAAGAGCTTGCCTTTGGTTCTGTTAAATGAGGACGATAATTCAGGATGAAATTAATAGTGGTCATATCTCTTTTTAAACAAAACCCTATATCGGGATAGTTCATTAGGCTTTCATAGATATTCCCTTATAACGTTAATGGGATCACTGAACCAACGGAAGTTTTTATGGCATATTTGGTTAATACTCTCTTCGAGGTGTCACTCTTTTGTACGCAAGACAATATATATAATATATGTCATAACAAGAAACTAAAAGCTGCCACAAATAAATTTGAGAAAACAATGCAATTTTTACAAGTATCTTTTGAAGCTTGGTACTGCAGAAAAACTCAAGCGGTATGACATAGGTGCTGCCATCTCACATCAGTCCCTAAATGGAAAGGGAATTCCTTTAAACTTTAACGGTCAACAGTTCTGGTGCTCAGAACTTGCAGTTCCTGAGCACTTTAACTGATGGGTTTTGGGTAAAATGACCGATACTCCTATAAATTGACAACCATTCTTCCAAATTTCTTTTTATTCAGCTGAAATCTTGCTCGGGAATTTTTAAAATATATTTCTTCATCTTCTCAAGTCCTTACGATGATATACATGTACATAATTAGATATAAAACTTTTCCTCAAAAGAGAAATCCAACCACGTTTAGTCAGTGTTGAAACACTGACTCTGTACCTAATTAGAATTTGTATATCCATTGAAGTAAATTGTCAATAAAAACGATTGTATTTTTCCACTGAGTTAAAATCACAAAAAAATGCCAAACATATTGCAACTGGTTAAAGATAGCCCACTATTGCAAACAGAATGTAAAATAAACTTAAATTTTGCAGCTATTTCCTTATTTCTGCTACTTTTAATCCCTAGAATTTTCAAAATTTTTTGACACTATTTAGTTGAATGTTTACCTTCCGCCACCCCTTTGGAATTGGCTGCCTGGAGCAATCGCCCCTACGTACTTATTTCCATGCATTAAAAAAATAATTCTACTAATTATAGTTAATATTTTGCAAAAAAATATATTTTGAAAAAAAAAAACAGCTTTTTAGTAACTAATACGTTAAACTGGTATTTTTACCCAAGTAAAAAGTTTTATTCCACGAACTGCTGACAATTGCAGTAGAACAATAAGAAAAATAATATTGGGTAAATATTTCAAAAGAAAGCAATACGGAAACGACATTTTAAATGAATATTAAAGACGGCGTTAGCACTAATGGAGGAAGACAATTAAGATTTGTAATTGAAATTCATGAATGAATACTTTCAGCATGAGGAAATACGTACACGTGAGTTGAAGACAGCCGTTCATTTAATCTAATGATGACGAATAACATAATTAGGCAAAGCATTGACTTAAAACTATTATTCGTCTTCATTGTGGGTGTGATTACATATCCCCATTACAACAGAATAAGTATAAAAATAATTAAGAAGTAATGTAACAATACTTTAAGAGTACTGCAATTTTAATTCAACAGTCCTTTGGTACAAAATACCTATAAAATGTTTTTTCATACAACACAGGAAGAGATTAAATATATACTGGACGTTTTACCGGAAACTCAGATAATAAGACGCGTACTTATTATATGAAGGTCGATTGGAATGAAAATATAATAATTACGTATAAAAATGTAAACAAGATCATTATAATTATTTCAAAAGTGAATATTTCAATTTTCAATTATCTAGATTTTATCGGAAATAATCATTGAATAATTCGACTGTGTAACTTTTGTGTTGACCACTTCATAATAGTGAGAATAAGAAATGATTACATTTATAGCATTGTCAAATTAATATATTAAAAAAAAAACAAAAACCGACTTCAATAAAGAACCTTAACTAAAACGCAAATAATATTTTTTTCCTGTAACAATTAAATACTTTTTCTGAAGTCGGTGTCAAATTGAACACTAAAGTTGCAAAGTACAACTCATTAGTGCACTTTCGAATTATTTTCACTTTAACTTGGCACCAACTTCATAAAAAGTATTTAATTGAAAAATATATTCTTCGATTTTTAGTTATTAGTTAAAGGTTCTTTTTGAAGTCGGTTTTCCTTTTTAATTAACACGTTTTTATTAGGTCGATGTGTACGTATGTATCTATGTATGTAACGGAAACTTTCAACGTAATTTTCACCAACTTAAAGAAGTCCAGTTAAGTTGAAAATTGGCACACGTGTCAAGAGTCGATGACAATACAATTCTTTAAAGTTGAATTTTCCCGTTTGTTATCTAATTGTCACTGTTCTTGCTTAAATACAAATTCGTCTATTACTTACTGTCATCTACTTGGCAGTAGTAGAACTTGCTGTAATGAAATGGCAAGGTTACGCAAACATGAAGTAAGCTTTTTAATTATAAATACATCATTATAAGACTAAAAACTTAGAAAATAATTATAGTTTAAAAAAACTAATAAAATACGCTTTAATAGCAAACCGAACTAAAAAGCAGAAAATAATTTTTAATTATGAACACTTTATATTACAGCAATAGAAAGTCGAACAATCAATCATGATTAATTACCTCAAAATAAAAATATAATAAAATTTAAATTATTAACAGAATAATTCGATTCAGAGTAAAAAGCGTGGGGTGCTTGAAATATTGAAATGGAGTGAAATGCACCCCACGCTTTTTGCTCTGAATCGAATTGTTCTGTTAAATTTTAATATATTTTTATTTTGAGGTAATTAATCATGATTGATTGTTCGACTTTCTACTGCTGTAATATAAACTGTTCATAATGTAATGTTTTTATTTTCACACTTGGGTTCAGTTCAGTTCTTGGATTTATTTAAAAACTCACTCTAATTTATTTCCACTACTTTTACACAATTTATATTCACAGAATCTACTATTTACATTTTACCTTAACTGTACAATACAACCGACGAAAACTGAATGCCTCCTATCACCAGCTGTTCATATTTATATATTTATCTCGGAATTGTCTGGTACGTCCACGAACCATCGGGAAACTTTTTCATGTTCTGGAAGCTTTAAAGGAATTCCCAGTAACAGCAGCGGTCGGCCTGTTGAGAGACAAACATTTCTGATTCCCAGAATTTATCGGAATAATGTCCCTTCCACGAATTGGTTGATGGCCGATTGCACCAGCTGTCGGATGAATTCTCGTAACAATAATTAAAAATTATTTTCTGCTTTTCAGTGCGGTTTGCTATTAAAGCGTATTTTTAGTTTTTTTAAACTATAATTATATTAAAAATGTATTTATTTTAGTTTTTTTGGTGATGTAATTGCTTAATTAGATGCAGTTTCCAAATCAAATTAACTTTTTCGATGTTGCCAAACATATGGTATTGCATTCATTATTTGGACCAATCTCGTTTTCTGTTGAATAGTTTGTTTTCTAATTCTTTATACAGGTTGTTTCTAAAGTAGCGTTTCAAACTTCTACCGTGTATAGAACTCGTTAAAATAAGCCAAAAACTCCCTATTAATATGTGCCCTAAAACGCATCCTTAGAGAGTTATATGCCCTTAAAAGGGCTCAAATAAAACTGTTTTTTTTTTCATACACCACTTATACTGATTAAACACTGCAATGCTCAATTGACAGTTTATCAGTAACCTAAATTGTTAAGCGTTGTGGCAACGTCGGTCTTTTATTTGCCATGGTAAACTGATTTTTTTAATTTTTGGTCTAATACCCTAAAGCGAAGAGTAATGTTCAAACTCAATTTAGTCGAAAACCATTGAATATATCCATTTGGACAAACATAACATTTTTTACGTAAAATTTTGTATAAACCTAGAGAAAATTATAAAAAATTGAACACCTCCTAATTCGGGCCGAAACCCCCGTTCACCAATCCTAAATAGAACCCTTCTGATTTGCAAAATTCATATTTGCTGACAAATCTCGTATACAGTTAAAAAAGTGACATGTAATGATTACAGTATACGTTTCTGGCGATGCAAATCTATTTATGAAGAATCTTTTTCCCTAAATATTATTCATAAGAAAGTTTTTCGTTTGAATACAACTTATGAAGACACACTGTATATAGTGACCAACTAAGAATCTCTATCTTGAAAATAATTAACTGACACTTATTTTGATTTAATTCCAATCTATTTTCAATTTATTACACACCATTTCCTTTTAACCGACTTTTTTTAATACTATCTCCTCCAGAGAAGTATAATATACAACAAAGTTTGTTAAAAAGTTTTTCCAGATTTTCTAAAAAACGGTATAAGCAATGTCCTTGACAAACATATGGGACCATCAATGGGCTTAGAGGTTATGCCACAGGTTCGTATATCTGAACGTAAAATTTCCTTCTCTTTGAATTTTCGGGTTCAAAAGTATGTAGTTTATCTTCGGTGTTTTTCAGAAACTCATTTTCCCATTTTTCAGGGGTTTCCTTACTTTATCCTCAACTTGCATTTTTTAAATTATTATGGTGCTATGAGTATTAATAATATTCATTGTTAAATATTTCCCCGCAGATAAAGATATGTTTTGTGCTCAGACCTTTTTTCTGAAAATTTCTAGAGGTATCCGCAAGAGCTTGTTTCAGCTAAAATACTTTATTTATCTGCAACTTGTGTGTAAATAAGTTGACATAATACATCATTCACCTTAAAATTGAAGCAAGTTAGACCAGATATGTTGTAATAAATAAATTTGCAAAATCGATTACTTAAACTGGGTTCTAGTTAATTTTCATTGCTTCTGTTGTTTTCATTGGCGAGTAAATTAATTGGTTTTGCAGTACACCCTTATTTTCTGTACATATTACGTCAAAAGTAAACTTTCATGAGACTCGAGTTTCATTCATGCGATATTGATTGATACAGGGACAAAAAGGTGTATTCTCGGAAATGTAAACATCTGCCAGTCACCCTTGTAGATATGTTCCCACACAAACTCATTCATTATAATAATGCTTCGAACCATTTTGGAATCATGTAATAGATATATGAAGTTTCATTATATCTATGAGAATAATTTAATTAATAACCAAACAACCAAAAATACTGACCATGTTCGTGAATTTTGTGTTCAGCAAGATGAAAAAGTTTACTAATTTGTTTAGAATTTTTAAAATAATAGTCGGCATGTAAATTAGCAGCAGTAGTTAACGTAAGTTATGACATAGTCACATCATACAACTAAAAGATATATAAATTAGATTTTTTCAGTACAGTTAAGTAACATGGGAATATAGCGGACTATACAGAAAGCTCCACCAGTCCATTGGTGTTAGCAACGGGCGATGTGTAAAACAGAAAAGAACGTAATCAGTGTCAGCTTATCAATATGCATACAGGAAGTCCTTCGTTTAGGTAAACGCCTTCAAGTGAAACAATTTCATTGCATCATCGATCTTTTATTGTGCAATTGCTTCCGTCTAAAAACTGAGTGTAAAACCAGAGAGCAGAAATGAAAACTAAATAGGTTCGAGTCATTATTCCTCATTAAAAATCAGAATCAAATAAAGTAACTTATACGCAATAAGGTCTCATAACTTGTGTTAATTTATTGTTAGAACCAAATCTCATTTATATAAAGCCTAAAAATCGTTTGCCTCAACAAAAAAATCACTAGGTATATTTTTTGATAGGATACGAGGTTTAATTTAATGCCTTGTTCGGAATTTAGACAAACCTGGGATCCACTTGCTGCTTATAACGGGTGTTTTTTTAGATGTATAGAACTTTGAAATGGAATAAAACAAGGATATATTTTTTAAATTGACATGAAATTTACTTTATTCGAAAGATAATCTTCTGGCATTATAATTTGAATATGACTCCTGGCATATGACCTCCACGGCTGGCTCGGGCGTAGTCTAATCTAACTTTTTTCAACATTTGTGACCATATACCTGCAATAACGCGGCGAATGTTGCCTCCAAGTGTTCAATTGTTTCGGGCTTATCGGCGTAGACTAGCGACTTCACGTATCCCCACAGAAAATAGTCAAGCGGCGTTAAATCGCACGATCTTGGAGGCCAATTCACGGGTCCGAAACGTAAAACTATGCGGTTACCGAACGTTTCTTTCAATAAATCAATTGTGGTACGAGCTGTGTGACATGTTGCCCCGTCTTGCTGAAACCACAGCTCGTGTGCATCATGATGTTCAATCGATGAACGAAAAAGTTAGAAATCATGGCTCTGTAGCGATCGCCATTGACTGTAACGTTCTGGCCAGCATCGTTTTTAAAGAAGTAGGTACGGACCAATTATTCCACCAGCCCATAAAGCACACCAAACAGTCAGTTTTTTGTGGATGTAACGGTGTCTCAACAAGAACTTGAGGATTATCATTACTCCAAATACGGCAGTTTTGTTTATTGTCGTATCCATTCAACCAAAAGTGAGCTCTATCGCTAAACAAAATTCGCTTATGAAAATTGGGATCAACGGCAATCTTGTTTTGGGTCCATTCATTCGAATGTACGCCTTGCTAGGTGAGCGTGTTGCTTCAATTCTTGCACGAGTTGAATTTTGTAAGCACGCAAACCAAGATCTTTCCGCAAAATCCATAAAGTGGATGGACACATATCCAATTCCTGTCCACGATGGCGGATAGACTGATTCGGGTTTTCCTCTACGCTACGCTCTACAGCAGCAATGGATTCTTCTATACGCACTGTACGACATGTCTGTGGATGCATATTATCATTTAGTTAAAAGTGGTGCGAAAACGTTGCATAGTTAATCGAATTAATTGCTCTGATGGACGATTATGTTGACCGTAAAGTGGACGTAGTGCGCGATAGGTATTTCGAACAGAACTATGATTTTCAAAATAAATTTGCATAATTTGGAAGCGTTGTTCAGGCGTCAGTCTATTCATGATGAAATGCCGAACCAAACTATACATAAATCACTTGACAGATGACAAGATGGCCTCCGGTTAAAAGAGTGTTGCCAACTATTCTATACCTCTAAAAAAACACCCGTTACTAATGGCAAAATGTATTAAGAAGGTAAACAAAATTTGAGTAAAACTAATTATTGTCTATATACACACCTATATAGTGTATTTATTGTCATCAATATTGTATTCAGATTGGTATCGAGGTGAGAAGCGAAATGTGAAATTCGCAGTACCAAGAATTTGGCGACAGTTTAATGACTGTTATTTTAGTTAATTCTACAAAAAGACGTAAAGGCAAAAATGCGGAACTCATCAAATATCCTGGCCTTGATTGAGCTTCTTCTCCAATCTCACGTAGTCCACAACTTCTAGTACCTTAACCTCTTACAAAATTATCTCTTATCACGCTCATCTCTTATCACGCTCATCTCTGAGTTCAAATAAAAATTTTGAAGATCAAAAATTTGTAATGTCACAGGAACCAACAAAACCTGATTTTCATACCTCAGAAAACTTAATAAGAGATTTGAATTTGCCGAAGAGTAACACTGAGCGTTTGAGTTTCCATTTGAAGCAATGGAATTTGCTTATTGATGTCAAAGTAACAGATCAACGAAGTCGACACAAGCGATTTGCTACGATTTTCACCAAAGAAAATGGATTTTGTTATTGTAACGGCATAAGAGGTTTGTTTGAAGCTACTGGAATGCCCTGCGTTCCCAGTAAATGATAGTTCGATGAAAAGCTTGATTGTAATTTTGTTACAAAACGGAAATAAATTTCCATGTCTTTCAGCCGGTAATTCTGTACATCTGAAAGAAAACTATGAAATTGTAAAACTTTTACTAGGAGCTTTGAAATATAAAGAGTATAAGAGGCAGTTCATTAATGATTTTAAGGTGGTAGGATTTTTTATGAGACAACAAGGTGGATATATAAAATATCTCTGTTATTTCTTTTTGCGGGCTAGTAGAGCGGATGTTCAACACTATGATCAACGATCATGGCCATTAAGTACTGATTTTGTGTTGGGAACAATACGTGAAAGGAGTACCGGAAAATGCATTAATGCCGCCTTTACACATCAAGTAAGGCCTTATGGAACAATTTGTAAAGAAGCTAGATGAAAGATCAGATACTTTTCCATTTTTGAAAAAGTTTTAAAACTCAACAAATTAAAAAAACTTTTGGCAAGAATTCCCAAAATTACTTACTAGTCTTCACCAAAATGTTATAATAGTTTTAAAGTAGTAGTTTCTGGATTTTTAGGGCATAACACAGTTGAGAATTACGGGGAGCTAGTTGATAATATATTAGAAGACTTTAAAACGGTGGGCTGCAGAATGTTTTCTAAAGCTGATTTGTGGCATCTTCTAGTTTCTTTTAACGGTTTTATTGGGAGATAGATCCACACTTGAGAAAAAAAGGACGAATATACACAAAATCCCAAACTTTTCGCAATCTTATTCGAACTTCGTTCCCAGTGGCATTAAAATGTGAACCCAAATGATACAATCTGCTCGTCCTAAAT
The DNA here is from genome assembly GCA_034190945.1 of Octodonta nipae. Taxonomy (NCBI): domain Eukaryota; kingdom Metazoa; phylum Arthropoda; class Insecta; order Coleoptera; family Chrysomelidae; genus Octodonta; species Octodonta nipae. Next base: position 68,781,000 of record CM067223.1, on the reverse strand, counting down.
TGTTTGATACATTTATAGTGTCGATAATATCCTTTATGTTTAACAAATTAATAGTTCCAAATAAACCAGCTTGGTTCACTATCCTAGATGCCATGAGTTGTGGACATGAAGTACATGTAATCTTTACGGGCTTCAGGTAACGCGTTTGTTCTAGTAGACTCAGCTCAGCTAATAGAAATAGATGTTAGTTTATGTCTTTACTTGGTGAAAATTCATTTTAATTTTATATTAAAATAAACACACTTATGTAATTTTAATATAAAACTAATAGAAATACTTTGAACCGATGGTGTGGAGATACTGCCTTGGATTGGACAAAATGCTGCTTATGTGGATGTAGGCTCAAAGTTAGGATAAACTGAGTTGAATCTTGGCATTTGATGAAGGCAGAACGTGATATCCCTCAGGGTTTACATTCAGGATGGAAATTATTCATAATTGACATAAACAACAAACTTTATAGAATCAATCCACGAATTGTTTGCAATTGATGCTAAAATCTACAAACCAAGGGAATGCTAGTTTCTAGATTTGTGTTTTCTTAACAAAATAATAAATTGAATTGTGGAAGCCGTTACTTTGTGATAGTCAATCATAATGATCAAATGAAACTAATTTTTTTGTTTTCTATTACTGGATTTCCAGTGATAGAAAACAAAGAACGTAATCTCATTTGATCAAAATACTAAACGTTCAAATTAATTCGCCCAAAATTCTTAAGAGCCTTCGTTTTTACTTTAACAAGCCCATAACTAAAGGAAAACCACTTGTTGTTCATACCGAACATCAAATGTTGATATAAAAAGATCGATCATGGGTTTCAAATGAATATCAAATTTGTTTGTAGAAAACAAGCCAGAAAATTACCTTGTAGAAGATCAGCCGTACAACGATTGCAAGAATAAATTAAATCTAAACCATGCAAACCCCTATTTACCCTTTTTTAAATGCAATTTTTTTTTGAGGGAAGGCTTTATTTTGTGCTAGCGCTGAAATTTAATCTGAAAATTATTGCTGGTAGAAAAATGTTAATACTAATTTCTGTATCAAAACTCGAAATCAATACCTGTTACAGATTTAATAATTGGACCTCTGTTTTCGAAATAGTATGAGTGCTGAGTGTTATCTACAATTTTTAAATGTTTCAGCTACATTTTGACTGGAATAGTAATCGGAATACATGTCGCGTTTGCTTAATGTCTAAGGACCCCCAATGTCACCCCTCTATATATTTTTGTAAAACCACTTAAAAGAAAAGGTTTGCCATAAAGGGCAATTTGGAGCTGTTGCTCATCTTGAGAAAGTTATTAGGAAGAGGGACGGTTAATATATTTGATTATAATGTTAAAATTAATCCGTATTTTATTTATGTATGTACATAATAATTAATTATTCCTGCTACTTAATTGAAATGATATCAGAACAAATTTATCGTGCATATAATTGTTGGCAAGCAGTTAATAAGGTTATCAAAACTTAAAAAAAATATGGTACAATCAAAACTACTGCCTAAGTTTTTAATTATTTCCATTGTTCTTTAATCAAAAACAATCCCACAGTTACTGGCGGTTTTACAAGTTTTTAATTTTTTTTTAACATTTTCTGTCAACAATAATTTTCTCCGTATTTTTTTTAATATTCTTTATGTGTCATTATTTTTTATTTCACATTATACTGTACACAACCTTTTTGGGTATACACTATATGCTGTTCGATATAATACATTTACAATGGCAAATATCCATAGAAGGAAGGTTGATGAGTCAGGCTAACAGCTTACTCACTATAAAAATACACACGCTAATTAAATCGTTGTCCTTCCAAAATAACTTTTTAAAAACAAAATTTATTAAAAAACTTATTTCAGACTGATACAATGCAAGCGAAGGCTCAAACAAGAATGATCATAATTAATATTTAAACGTTGAAAACAATTGCGATGAAATGAAACTTGATATCGTCTGCAGGTGTGCGCTTTGTCGTCTCATGAAGTTCACTGCATGTAACTCCTCCCTCCTTAAGCTGCGAAAATAGAGAAATTTGTTTTCGCAGATGGGCCATCGGGGTTTTCTTCCAAATTTTCTTCGGTTTTCTTTTTTGACATTGGGCACCATGGACAGGGCTTCTTCTTCTTAATTTTCAGAAATAATATGATGGCTACTGCAATAGATAGGATTATTAAAAATGTGCTGAATATCGGCAATGTGTAGGTGGTCGATTTTTCTTCCTGTACGGGAATCAGCTGTTTGGCTACGTTGTTGATTTCGTATAAATTTTCGAAATCTATCTTCGTGATATTGGTGGCCTGGAAGTCTCTTGATTTTGAATTAATTTTGATTTCTAGTTTGGGCAGGATTAGTGGTTTGCCCTTCTTAATTTGTTGATTGTTTACGAATTTCTTATCAGTTATGCGGACTTCACAATTTTCTGGTATTTTAATTAGGCTTGGTGTAGAAATATCGAAGTATTGATCTGTATTGCAAATTGATAGTATTCTCTGTGTTCAGTGGCATGACAATTATTTCTTCTTGACTGATTTGTTCGATTATTGATTCTTGGGCATTAACGGTTAACAGTGGGCAGTTTTCGGATGATCCTCCATTTATCAATTGGATTGTACAATTATCTGCGGGCAAATAGTGCTGCTGGCAATAGTAGATGTTGTCCAGTGCAGGGCATTCATGTTTTTCGGGGGTCGATGTCTTCTGGTTTCGTGCCAAAAATGGGTATTCGGGTATAAACATTTGGTGATTTTGAATAATCGGGAAAAGGTGATAAAACTCAAAGGGTTTTGGATCGATAATTGGAACATGAATAGCAAATATAACTTTATTACCTGAAAAATGAACTTGAGTTCCTAAAATTTGGTAATAAGACAAAGGATTCTCAAAATGAGGAATTTCATCAACTTTATATAATTTTTCTAAGTACTTTATCATTTCCTCTATGTCTTTTACTGAGATGATTGAATTATGAAGTGTGTTAAGTTTCGAAAATAGAATGGCACTCTCTAAGTTGTCTAAAAATGTAACAAGATTTTGGCAATCTAAATTTATTGAAGAAATCACACCTTGAAAGCTAATGTATTGACCGATATCTGTGATCTTTTGATCCATTGCTACTTGAAATCGATTTAGATTTTTACTAAAATTTTCTTGATTTTGGCTCAAAGTTGTTATTGACTTATTATAATGATTTATTAATTTTTTAAACAAGGTTGTTTGTAAATTAGTTTCTTGAATGATCGATTTTTGATTTTCTGAAAGCACTTTAATCGCGTTATCGTATCTAATACCGTCTTCAGCATCAAGATTTCCAAAAATCCATTTATTTACTTTTCCAAGAGCATTAATTAATCCTTTTTTTTTGTCTAACAAAGGGGTGGAGATTTGTTAATTTCTTGTGCAAAGTTTCAATTAAATATTCTGTTCTGCTTAGGAGATTTTGAGCGAGAGCATGATAAGATATTAAATTTGTTGCTTCCACTTTTTGGAAATTATTTGAAAGTATTTTGAAGTTTTCTTCGAGTTTTGCCGTTTGCTTTACAATTTCTTCTAAATCTACGTAATGTAAAAATCTATGCTTGCTATATATGATTCTAGCGTTTCCTAATTTTAAGGGTAACAATAAGCTTTCTAAACTAGTAATGGTTATTTTATTTTCACTACTTTCTACTAGGTTAATTATTTGAAGGACCAGGTGAAGGGTCATTATCTTCGTCTTCATTTTGAACCTGTAACAATTGTTTAGGATTATTACGTGGTTTCCTGAGGGATTGTTTATGATAAGTTCCCTTTTTTGTTTTTATGTATATGCCGTCGTCATCAAGTATTTGGGTTTTGTCGAATTTTGGTAGTTTTTTGTCGCGGAATTTTGTTTTAACGTAAGCCGCTTTGTCTTTAAGATAAGTCGGTGGATCTTGTCGTTTCAGGTTTCTTTTGGTAATTATATTTTCTTTATACTGAGCATTTCTTTCACGGATTTTTTCGTAAAGTTGTTTTGAGGCTTGTTTGTGATTTTGAACATAAGTTGATAGAATTAATTGATCATTTAGGTCAAAAGGGTTCGATGTACCTAAGTGTCCATGTATGATTTCAAAAGGGGTGAGTTTCGTTACCGAATGAATGGAGTTGTTGTAAGATAAAATGGCGTGTCATAACTTGTTCGCTAGTTAATTCTCTATTAGTTTCTCTAATACATCTATAGTGTTCGATAAGTGTAGAATGAAATCGTTCTACTGGGGAATTAGAGTTGCTATTTTTCGCGGTGGTAAAATGTAATTCGATACGGTGTAGTTGACAAAAGTTTTCTAAGTCTTTGTTCTTAAATTCGGAACCACTATCGGACGTTATTTTGAGGGGTAGTCCATGATGGGTTATAAAGTTAAATATGCCATCTACTACTGATACTCCAGTTGTAGTTTTCAAAAGATAAGCTTGTCCATAACGTGAAAATGTGTCAATAATAGTTAAGTAGGGTTCTTTGGAAATTTGGAAAACGTCTATATGAATATGTTCAAAGGGTTTTGTTGTCGTGGGTGTTAGATTGAATTTAATGACAGGGGGATTTCGATCGTACTTGTTTTTCAAACAGGTTTCGCATTTATTAATGAAGTCTTCGATGTCTTCTGACATTTTGGGCCAATAATATTTAGTTTTTAGTGAATTTGTTACTTCATTAATACCTCTGTGTCCAGTTTTGAATACGTGATAATATTTTATTTTTTCGTTTTGAACGTCTGTTTTGATAAGGTCAGTTAAAAATTTGGGACAGTGAATTAGTTTGAATGAAGAATGCCGGAATGTGTTTTGAATCACTATGGCAAAATTTTCAGGGGGTAAATTTCTGTGAAAGTATAAAGCGTATGTCTGTTTTGGGTCAAAGAATTCTTTCGCTAATTTAATGATATTTTCGTTTATGAGTCTGTTCGGTAATGTAGCGTAAAGTCGGGTGTTTTCAAATATTTTCTCCCTTCTTACGGTCAAATCTGGTATGTCTCCTGTTGTTATTATTATTTGATTTTTATAAGTATTTATAGGTTTATTGGAAATGGGAATTGTCAGTATTGGGTTTTCGGCTGAAGTATGAACCGTTTGAAGATCGTCTTCTTCTTCTTCCTCTTCTTCTGGATTTTTCGGGTCTAGTAAAATGTTGGAGTGTACTGTGATTTTTGATGAATTTTCTTCAGGTCCATCTAAAATTTCTTCGATATCTTCGTTGGCTAAATTGGGTAGTTCGTTGCGTGTTTCAAGTTCTTTCGAGATAATTTCGTCTAAGTCATCTAGATTCACGTCTAGGGATGCTGTTTCGATTGGGTTGAAATCAATCGATGTCGGATTTCTTGATAATGCATCTGCCGCTTGATTACTTTTTCCTTTTAGGTAATCGTTTTTAGCTAAAGTTAAAGTTCCGGGTATATAAAGTTCACTAAGAAACATTTCATTTATTAAAATTTCTCCGTCATTAATGTCTACGGGGATGTTCATTAAACATTGTTCCTTTGCTTCAATACTGAATGAAAAATTTATTTCATTGTCTTCACCTCTATATTTTAGGGGAATTTGGACGTGATTACCTATAAGTCTTTTATTAGTTAAGTCGATGTTAAGATTCATATTTACTAAGTCGTTGAGGCCAATGACTCCATCGAAATATTCGTGAAAGTCAAATAGAAGAAAGTCGATGTAATACAAACAATTAAATTCAGGAAAAGCGGGTACATGAGCTTCGTATCTGATGGTTTTGCTACCAAGGGTAGTTTTAATTGTTACGTTTGAATCAAAAATACAATTTGGAAAAAAGCGTTCTACTATCTCGGGTTTGATTATTGATTTTGAGCTTCCTGTATCGATTAGTAATTTCATTTTCGGGTGATGTATTTCAATATAGGGTAGTGTGTTGCTAGAAAGGGCGTTAATTTCTATGATTTCTCTCTCTTGTTCGAGGCTGGTTTGGGAAAATTTTCGTCAGTTTCGGTGTTGTCGTTAGTATTGGAATTTGGCATGGGGTTGTTTTCAAAGTCTGAAAATGATTTTTCAGTTTCAGGGGGATAATTATCATCATAATAATTTTCTTCACTTGGGTAATGGTAAGACATGTTTGGATTTTCATAGTCGTATTGGTATTCAGGATAATAGTCATCATAAGGGTAGTATTGGTATTGGTTGTCATTATAATAATCATTATAATGTAATTCCTCGAAGGTGAAATTAGGTTTTCCAGTACTCTGGAAATGATTATAATTTCTGGGTTGGAATTGGGGATATTGTGGTTGTCTATTATTTCCTGAAGAGAGTCTCGAATTAATCGACATAGGTTCTGGCTTTGGCAAATTTTGTCTATGACTCGGGTGTGGTTTGAAGACATTTATATTTTTTGGTTTCCCAAAAACTTCTTCGTTGGTGAAGAGTCGTCTTTGCGGAACGGGTCTCGGTTGTAAGTAGACTGGCTGTCTCGGAAATTCAGGTCTTTGATTAAAATTAGGGGGAATGTTCTGCATGAAACGATTTTGATTAAATTGCGGGGGATAATTATTGAAATTTCTGTTTTGGAAATTGAATTTATAGGGGTTCATTTGGTTAACCTGAAAGTTCGGTTGTGGAAATTGGGGACGTGGAATATTTTGAAAAACATTGTTATTAGGGGTAAAGTTTTTCTTTACATTATTAGAATTTCCATATAAATTTTCAAAATTTTCAAATTCTGAAACATATGCTAGTGCATCTTCAAGAGTAGTGGGTTTCTTTAAGTGCAAATTATTTTTTAAAATACCGTCGCAACCTGCTATAAAGGTATTAAGGGCTGTTTTATTATAATGATTAATTTGACAAAGTTTATCGTTATTGCTAAGTGTGACGTCATTACTTATACGTTGTACAACACTGCTTCGTAGGAGCTGTAACCTACTTCCAAAATCTAAAAGATGTTCATTTTTATTTGGTCTAGTTCTAGTTAGTTCTTGAACTAAACAATCTAAATCGCGTTTATCTGAAAAACATTGTTGCAATGCGTCTTTTAAATCAGGCCAGTTATTGATTTCCGTTCTATTACCTACCATGAGTTCTGCTTTGCCTACTAATTTTTCTTGAATACTTTCAAAAATATGTCTGTTTAAGTCATTATCATTATGTGTGCTATATAACAATAATAAATTTTCGCACCTATTAATAAATTTATTTAAAGTATTGCTGTTACCATCGTAAGGTTTTATATTTTGTAATTTAGATTTTAATAGATCCCAATTGATGGTCGGTGTACTTCCTGTTGGTGTCATTTCGTCTGAATCTTGTTCAAAATTCAAAACGCTAAGTTTATCAGACTGATCTGAGTCTGAAGATAAACGTTCGCGAAAGCGAAGGTTTTCAAACAACGCAGATATGCCCTCTACGTTCATAAACTTAAAACTAAACTATTCTACGATTTTTTCAAAAATATTTTCTTTATTTATTTTTCAATATCAATTCAATTCAATTATATTCAATTATATTCAATATTTCAACAATTATTTATTTCATCAATATTTCAAAAAATCAATTCAATTCTTAAAATTATCTTTCCAAAAGTCCTGCGATAGGGTTAAGGAAAGGCAAGATTGGAAATTTTTGACACTTACCGGTGATTTCCAAACTCCGACTCTGTTTGACCTCCCTGTAGCGCTTGTTTTTTTTTATTGATATCTGCCTTGAAGGACGAACTGCTTTCCTGGATAGATTACCAACTTAGGATTCTGTCTCGAGAAAAGCTGCTTTCCTGGATGGATTACCAAGTTAGGATTCCCTCACGAAGAAAGTCTTTGTGTTCTTCTGGTCGGATTGCCAAGTTAGGATTCCAACACGAGAAGATGTTCTCCTGGATGGGTACCACAGATGGGAACTCAACACGAGAAATGTTCGATCTGCGTTTAAAGTGTTAAAACACTAAAATTGGCTTCGATTTTTACCGCTCGATGCGATTTCGAATCAATCACACAGATCCTACTGACTGCGCCAATTAAATCGTTGTCCTTCCAAAATAACTTTTTAAAAACAAAATTTATTGAAAAATTATTACAAAACTTATTTCAGACTGATACAATGCAAGCGAAGGCTCAAACAAGAATGATCATAATTAATATTTAAACGTTGAAAACAATTGCGATGAAATGAAACTTGATATCGTCTGCAGGTGTGCGCTTTGTCGTCTCATGAAGTTCTCTGCATGTAACTCGCTCTTAGTATTGTAAGAAAAGTTTCGTAAAATGAACGGGTACTCACGGAAAACGACATAGGAAAAAAAAACGGAATCGAGAATGGAAATGAAAAAAGGTTATACGTTCAGCCACCTGAAATATATAAATTAGAGAAACACCGAATCAATAAAGACATCAGTGGGGGCAAGGTGAAACGTGTGAGATCAGTTGTTACGTATGAAACGGAATCATACTCCAGACATTATGTACATTTGGAAATGCAAATGAACCCAGAAAGCCTAGAAAAGCTTAACTTGAAATTGTCAACTAAGATTCCCTATTTGGGTTTTTCGCCATCTTGAAAATAGTGGTAAAATTGTTTTTTTTGACAATAACTGAGCTATCCGATGAGATACGAAAATTTTGGTACAATACTTTTTCGTAGCATTTCTTATGCTCTACAATGTGTTAAGGCGGCACTTCACTTGGTGTAGCGTATTCGTATATTTGCTATATTTGTCCAATGGCGGCACTTCACTTGGTGTAGCGTATTCGTATATTTGCTATATTTGTCCAAAAACAGCGATGTGTGGAGAGGTTATTCGCCATTTTTGCTCTATTTGAACAAATAAGTCGTCCAGTTGTCGGTTTTCAATGCACTTCAAAGGAGTCAAATAAGCCAAATATTTGCTTTAGCCGTCCACACTTGGTTCATACAGTTGCACGCGGCGCTTCGATCGTGATCAACTAGTGTTGTTTTTAATGGCAAAGTAGTGTTTGTGGCAAAATGGACTGATCGAACCAAAATGTTATGAAGTTTTTGGAGTTGTTCCTACCTACCTAAACATAGCAGACATAAAAATAAAAAAAAAAACAAAATAAACGATGCATGGATAAATATTAAAAATAATATGGAACAACCGTGTACATTGCGGAAAAAGAGGGAATCTTCGCCATGGTTTTTTAATAACTTCGTAGTTATGTAGATATATAATGTAATGATAACAAGAAGCTGCTGTTGCTGTCAGCGCATCCATGACTGTAGTGTTCACTGGTTTTCAAACATATTTGGCATGTTTGAGTGTTTTGCGATATGTGTGGATGGCACGTTTGGAATATTTGCGAATACATCAAATATTTGGAAGAATATTGCAATACAAAATAAAAATACGCTAACGCCAAGTGAAGTGTCGCCTTTATATGTTTTTCGCCTATCATGCATCGTTATCGAGATATCGATTGAAAAACTAAAAAAATTAGAACATGAAATTTGTTTTTTGCTATTATTTTTTTTCTGGTGATAATATCGAAAAAATCGCTGCGATGAAACTTGTAGAGCGTATTTAGATCTGCAATCTCGTTTTTTATTGGGCAAAAATTACGATCTTCAGCGGGGTGCAAATTCGGTGAGTCCGCCCTCAACGCAGAGCGAGCCGCTAACTTGGTTGTATTTACACGTCAAAACAAATGGAAAGTTGGTCAAAGAATTAATGTTATATAAATAAATAAAGCAGCAAATTATGGATCACATACATGGAATTTGTTAAACAAATATCTAAAAATTTAGAACATGAAATTTGTTTTTTGCTTTTATCTTTTTTCTGCTGATAAATATCGAAAAATTCGCCGAGATGAAACTGTAGAGCGTATTCAGACCTACAATTTGTTTTTGTTTTTTTTTTGACAAAAATTACAATGGATCTGTTCTATTGGTTTTAATCACCGGACTTGCACAGGACAAAAATAATATATTTTTTCGCAAACCATCAGAAGGAAATACGCCGGCAAAGCTGTACTCTCAGAACAGTTTCAAACATGATAAGTCAGTTCTTGAGAACAATCTGTTTATTCACGCTTTTAGCGGTTGCTACACCACATCGTCTTTTTAAAACATTGGAAAGTCGACATTTATTAACACTCTCCTGAGTTACGGTCATCGCTGGAATTATTTAAATAAAAAAAGGTCGACGGTAGGTCTCAACTTGCGCGGAAGAGCAATTCCTCATTGCCCTATATGGTGGAAATAAGCAAGAAAAAGTTAATTAATATTTTGAGATTCCATCGCTTCGCAAAGTCAATGACTGCAAATAAAATTAATCACCTCGCACTACTCTCACCAACGAAAAGGGCTGCCCGTCAGCACATTTTCTGGACGTATTTGCAGGTGCAAACCTGACTCGGATTTTTCAAAGATCCTCAGGAATGGGGATAGCGACAGACTAATCACGGGCTTGAACCAATCACCAGCACAGCCAAACCCGTTCCGCCTGAACTTTTAAACCTCATTTCGTGCAAATGTAAATGAAATGGTGAGGCTACTTGTGGGTGCAGGAAATCAGAAATTAGTTACTCCGTTATTTAACTACGACGATGATAGAAATGATGGTGATGATGCTTCGAGCATAGCAGCATTTTCAAGGTTTCAACAACTCGAAGGGTGTACGGAGGACGAAGACTTCCAGCCTAGACCATCGAAGCGACAAAAAAAAAAGAAAAAATTCCACCATTCGTTTTCGTGGGTGCACAAAAAATTGTTCAGTAAAAAATTCCAAATGCGTTTTTGTATTCCATATTCATTTATTTTGTACCGAAAACATTCCTTGAAAAAACTTTTATCCGTTTTAACGTGTGTACTGTAAAACCTTTTATTCGTTTGAATGTGTGCTTTGTATTTTTGTTTATCACAAAAATTTATTGTAAAACCTTTTATAATTAAAAAAAACGGAATTGTAGGTCTGAATACTCTCTACAAGTTTCATCTCGGCGATTATTTCGATATTTATCACCAGAAAAAAGATAATAGCAAAAAAACAAATTTCATGTTCTAAATTTTTGTATTTTTCAATCGATATCTGGATACCGATGCATGATACGCGAAAAATGTATAACAAATAAAAAATGCTACAAAAAATTATTTTACCAAAATTTTCGTATCTTTTCGGATAACTCACATAGGAAATCTTCAACGACAATTTCAAGTTAGCTTTTCTAGGTTCATTTGAATTTATAAGGCCTTTTTTCGAAATGACAATCAAGGACAGAAATATCTAGAATGATAAATGGAGCAGTACCATTAGAGAATTGGTGGTAAACGTGGTTTGATGGGTAAGATCAAGAAGGCAAAAAATGGAAAGACCAGGTAGACAGACAGAATCGCAAAATGGTCCAAAGACCAGATTCCATAGAGTACAAAACCTCCAGGTCTATCTCATATGAGATAGTTCGAATGCTGGGCATCAGGATCTGTTGAGGTACCTTAGCAGAAATAACAGGACATGTCCTAATTAAAGAAGACGAAATACCGATAACTTAGGGCGGAGTTTGAACCTTTATACATTTTAGTCTAGTTCGAAAACTTATTTGCTTTCAAAATCAAATCCACTGTATTCATAGGTAAATACTCTTATTTCGTTATAAATAAAAATCTGTTATTGGAAAAAATAGAATTAATAACCTGCAATTAATTTAAACAATTACAATTATAATTATGGAATATTAAAATCAAACTTCAAAACTAGATATTTGGGCCTATTAAAACTTAAATGAAATTTAAAAGACCTGTATAGAAATACAGACTCTGGTCTGCAATAATTCGTAGATTTGTTGGTAATTTGATATTCTAATTATATAATTATACTATTACATATATATACCAATTTAATTTGTGTACAACGCAATTTTTATGCGTTGGCAGAATAAAAGTCGGAAAATATTTAATTGCATATTTAATTCAGTAATCTAGGTGTGTTTTAATTATGCAATTTTCCACTAGCTTATTTGTATACCAATTATCCCAGACCCCATTTGGAAAATTGTTGAACCAACCAAGCAGACAATTAACATATGTAGTCCAGTTATTATAAATATGAATAAAAGGAGTACAAAATAATACATACTTCAATTTATCACAGATCCATAGTATTTTTTCACGTATTTTTTCGAGCTGAATTCGAATCTAATGGCTGTTCCTTTGTAAGTGATCGGGATCAAGGTCACTGGAGTCAGTCTATGGTTTTTATTATGGTTTTTCAATAATGAAGTTTTCGGACAAACTTCTTCTCTTCAAAGATAAGTTGATTTCCTGCCATGCTGTGATTAATTAATTACCTACACCAGCAATTCAAAAAAGGCAGCATGTTAGAAGCAGCTAAAGTATGATTTTTTTTAGACACCCTGTATTATAAATCGTAGTGTTGTTTACAAGCAAAAATCAAGTCTTGTGCTGCACCAAAATCTTTCAAAGTTAAATTTGTACTTTTAAAAATATCCACTCTCTCCTTAGTTGATAAAATACCTTGTTTCCTTTCATAACACGGTTTGGCCCAGGTATTGTATTTATGATTTATTACCTGATCTACTGGCATATCTGACACATCACTTCCATCCACCCTAAAGAATACTGACCCTGTTTATATAGTTTTCCTAATTTTTTTTAATCCGTCTATACTTTTATACATCATTCTTTTTTTAATTACCTTGTTTCTGTGTCTTCTCTGTCTTATATATATATATATATATATATATATATATATATATATATATATATATGTTCTGAGAGGCTTCCGCGTTCATTACTATGAACAAGGCTAGGTTCCGGGTGAGAACCGCTTCTGAATTTATTATATACTCGACGTTTCGACTCCTGCTTTGGAGCCATTATCAAGAGACACAAGTTAGAAGGAGTTTCAGAGTCTATACCGAACTTCGGGCCTTAATCTGCCTACTCCCCAAGAGTCACTAGGTAATTGAACTGAATTTGAGTCTGCTCTACTTCTTTTTTATTTATAAGTAGCGCTTCTAGAAGCGAAAGCAGAAGGGTACGAGAATTATGCGAACCGACCTGAAGAGGGCAGATGTAACTCTGTCGAAATGTCGTCATTTTACCATCGATCCCGGCAGGGATCAGTTATCAACTACGCGGATGAATTCCCGGAAACCACCTAAAACATTTTGTGCCCGCTAAAACTTAAAAACAAATATATATATATATATATATATATATATATATATATATATATAGTTATAAAATTTACATTTGTCGTCGCTGGAGACACCTACATTCGTCATTCCGATGAAAATAAAACATTGACCGTCTGGGATAATAAAAGCAGCATGATCCGGAATCTTCTCTGCAGCAAAAACCGTTGGGACCGAACACTCTAAAAACAGTAGTAAGCCCATCGAGAACTAGGAGAAAAATCGATGTGAATTATAAATTAGACAGTTGTACAATTTATAGTTAGTTCCGCTTAGATGAGTCGTGTTTATATTCGATGTACATTGTTTTTGGAATCAGCTGTTGTAAATATTGGATTTTTATGTGTAAATAAAGTTCTAGAAAGTGAAAGTGAATATCAGTTTTTAAATTTAATTTAAACCTACGGAGTTTACTGCAATATATAAATAATTCTTGCATCAAACTATTTTAAATATCTTCTTCAGAACACCATATGAGCTGCACACTAACATGTATATTAAATTTCGAAGCTATTAATTACATATAGTAGTAGTAGTAATAATAGACTGCTGAAAAAGTTTGCTTTGAAAATAAACAGTGATTTCACTCGTTGTTTTTAATTCGTCAATATTTTGTGTTGTGTTTCATAGGAATGTTGCAGTTATTTTTAATCACAACAAACTTTCTCATATTCGATCGTGCCAGAAACTGTTTTCAAACTAAAATATCGAAAAAATATATTTAATAAATAGAAATAGATTCATATTAAAGAGAAATATATCTAATATGATAATAGTAACTGTATTAACTATAGGTACTGTTTTCCAAAAGCCTGATTTTACACAAGAGTTTCATGGTAATATTTTTTCTATGAGCAACAAGAATATTATTATATGAAATAATGAACAGTTATTTCTTTGATTGCATTGGACTATAGTATATTTTTTAAAATCTTAGTTTCAAAATGAGGTGTTTATTAGAGAACGTCTCTTAAATATTAAGTCAAATAAGTCATCATTGTACTCGTACTGGAATACTAAAGTATATGTGTAATATTTCCATTTAATTCGTTTACAGCAATATATCTGCGGTTAGTTTGCAAGGCAGCATAAGGGTTCTGTATCTCGTTAAGTTTGCAAGGGAACGTTATGTCAGTATAACCCAAAATGCCGTGCAAAAAGCAATTCAAAGTCACAAAATATTTAATAACTTTGCGTTTTATCACAACTTTCTAATATTACGAGTTACAGAATTTCTGTGTACTGCATAGGGTTGTCGATTGACAGTATACTAGTATTATTATGCAATTTCAAAATTTAACACGGTGTCAATTCAGCATTATTAAACTCAGACTTCAAAAACTGTCCGCCCCTTTTTCTCCCAGTGCGTGAGTCAAGTGGAATCTCTCCCTCCCCCTCTCTCTCTCTCTCTCAATTTATCAAACCTTGGACTACTTTTTGAAGTGGCGGCGTCGAAATTGAACTTTGTAACAATAGTTTTTTAGCGATTGTAAAACACTCAGTTAAGAGGAGCTAAATTTTCGTCAATTTTGCAGCCTACTTTAAGTGATATTTATAAAATATTCTGCATATAAATCTAGTTCTTTTTATAATTACTTTTAAGGAAACATTGGAACAATTCTGGCTTCTAACCTCTCCGACCTTTGGACAGTATTTCGAATCCGTTTTAGAACATAATAAAACAGATTTCCAAAGGAAATAATGTGGAAGTACACAGATGACTTACAGAGAAGTTTAAATTGTAATTATTAATTATTTAATAAATTTTAATTTTCGAAAACAGAAAGGCAGCCAGTGACAAATATTTTTGTGATTAAGAATATTACAATAGAGTAATGACTGTTAAGATTGAACACTTAGCTGAAGTGACAAAAAAATGGTTAATAAAACCATATAAATTTGATCATGAGTTAGAGTTACCATAAGACTATGATCAGGATGTCTGGAAGACGTTCACAACGAATACGCCTTGCATAATTAAGAGTGTATACTTTTTTTCAAAAATCATAACATTTCTTACTTAGTTACTTTGAAAAAGGCAAATATGGTTTTGGCGAAACGTTAGCCCATAAAATACAATTTGACAATTCAACTATACTTCACAAAGAACAACATAACACAAAGCGAAAAATAAAAGAGTCTGCCTTAATTCTTTTGAATGAAGACGATTGTATCGTTTCTACTTCTGTGGAATTCAATCGTAACTGGTTACCGACAATTAAGGAAGAATTAATGGTCATCTCCTTTTCAACAACCCAGTATCGGGATAGTTCATAAGGTTTTTCTAGGTTTTCCCTGATGACGTTAATGGGATCACTGAAACGGCAGAATTCTTTGATCGCATTTTTGGCGAATGCGCTATCTTATAACAAAGTCGTACCTAGGAACGCCACTTATAAATTCTAAGGACAACTCTTTCAAATTCTTCCAACTTGAAAGCTGTTTAACTTAATACATGATCTTTAGAATTTTTTGTGCCTACCTGTATATTTAAAAACAAATTATTTCTTATGTCAACGAAATGTCATAAGTAGTTTCTAAATGATTGAGGAGGTAAATGATTATTTTGAATGTTCATCTGGGATTTTCTCTCCTCGCAATGGTTTCTGAAAAATACAGATAAGTTAAGTATTGAATACCAAGGTGTAGTATCTAAGGGCAGTTTGTGGAAACTGCCCGGAACACTAGTCGCCCTCTTATAGAAAAAACTCTCCCGCAGGATCAACTGTGAGAAAGTAGGTCTACAGATTTGTCAGCTAGTATTCCAGTATAATATGTATGTCATAAATCAAACTTTCAATCTGCAATTTACATTTTCAATACATATTTTAAAGCCATTAACAACGAAGTCAGAATCGACTTTGAAACGTTTGGTATTTTCTTTTAAAATACAGCTTTTTATTTCGATTATGGTGTTTTCCTAAGGAAACATAAATATAATCAAGAATATGCCACAAATAACATTTAGAAGACAAAAATAATCAGTTTATTAAGTTTATAATCCTAATAATTAATATTTGTTTCAGAGTTCCGTGTCGACTGAGATAACCAATGTGCAACATGTTGTCATTGAACAAGAAGCTTTTAGTAAACTTTATAATTGTTCCTTCCAAAAAATACACAAACTGAGTTTATTCGAGAGGTCATTTGATTTTAAATATCAAACTACCATTGGGAGGCATGGACCTGTTACTGCCGTGAGTATTGTTGTTTTAAATAATGTTCTCTTTCGAATTTGTATTTATTTTCCAGATTTCATTCGACGAAGTAGTCATACCTAAAGTGCCAAAAGAAGTTTTTCCGAAGCCTCTTGCAAATATAGTGTTTTATAATTCACATATTGGGGATCTGCATACTGGTTCCTTCAAAGCAACTGAAATATCATCTGTCGTAATATTTAATACTACTTTGGCAAACATTGAAAAAGAAGCTTTCGCCGATGGAACTTTAATATTCGATTTAAAAATTAGTAAATCCAAAATTTCTTCAATCAGGACCAAAGCTATAATGGCAGGCATCAGCAATTTTAGCATCACCCATTCTAAGTAAGTTACTTTAAAAAATTACACTTAAGGTCGTGTTATAAATTGGTTTGTAAAACCATAAGCCCGATCATTAATTTTTTGTGTTACAAATGTTATTTTTCATTATCATCTAGATTACATCATTAGTATATAAGTCACTTAGAACTCTTTCAAACGACACTAATTTTTGTGGGTTGTTGGGCGGAAGAGCTACGTTTCGTAAAGGCTTCAGTACGTCTGATCACTAGTTCATGGTAAAAGCACACAATAATCAAACCCAGAAGCGAAACTCTCCATTGCCGCCAGATACAAATTTCTTTGCGCATGTGCGACAAAACCATTAATTTGACGGTAAGTTAAATGAACCACGGAATTATAAAGTATTATAATATTATTTGGAAGTTAAAAAATGTACCCTATCCTCAGAGTAAAAGCTACAAAAATTATCCTATTATTCACAAAGGATCTGTTAAATACATGTTACTTACATATAAACAATATTCAACTACATATCAATTATCAAACATATTCTAACTATGAAGTCAAATTTTTCGTGTTTAAAACAAAACAGTCCAAGGATCGCCTTATTAGCACTAAATACTATAAGATTTATTTATTTCCGCTTTCAACTGCCTTAAAATAAATACAGTTTAGAAACCGTGTGCAATCAGTAACTATTTTCTGACATATATTTTTTAAAATCTGATTTAAGGTATAATTCTATTGATTATTTTAGCGTAGTCTTATCTCTGCCTCTCTCTCTAATTTGTATTTTTTTATATTATCCACATATTTTTTTAACTTTTTTATATGTTTTATTATTTGGCCCACTATCTATAAGCGTAACTCTAATTCAATCTACATTGCAACCACCTTGAGTATATTTCTGTGTATTAGTCACCCAATATAACTTATTTGTCTAACATTTTCTGAATCACCGTGTATAACTATAATTCAACTCTACAAGATGTTGCAACCGCCATGTATAAGTATTAATCCTCTTCACTCTATTAACTGTTTCTATTCTTCTATTGTTTAAATCACCCTGTATACCTATAATTTTACCTCGCCCAATATGCCAAGTATAAGCAACTACTTATGTTCCACACTATATAACATGTTTTTAACCACTATAACTATAATTCCACTCCACCTTATATTTTGATCATCCTGTATATGCAACTGTTTTTAACATTTTTTGAACCCTACGCGTTATAACTCGAATATCCGTACTGCATATGCTTATTTAACATTTTTTAAGCTTTTTTATCTAGTCTAGTCTGTATAACTATAGTTTTACCTTACAGTTATTTCAACCACCTTGTATACGCAATTATTTATGTGCCACTCAATACAACATTTTTTGAATCACCCTTTAATTCTTTTTCACCTTATATTTCCACCATCCTATATATGGAACTGCTTATGTACCACCCATTATCACATTTATTTGTAAGATTTTTTGATCCCACCTGTCTAACTGTAAAACAATATTAAATTTAAACATCTCCACCTGGGTGTTGCGATTTCAGTGAGTATATATTATGAAGAGCAATAGCAGTTTTGTTAGAATCATCATAAAAATCCAATAAGTTTCTCATATATTAAACTTATCAATTAATGGAAAGACTTTTATTGGTGCTTGATTGAAGACATCTGCACAAATACTAAGATAAAACCTACCTTAGAGGTATTTAACAATACCTTCATTCGACAACAAAAGATCAATTTTTCAGTAGTGTTAAGTTTCCGTACGAAGCATGATTTTATGCCTCATAATCTGATTAATTGTGTTTAACGTTGTGGAATATTTTAGTGACCGAATGTTTTATAGTTGCTGTCCTATTACTTTATTTAGTACCGGATTAGCCCACAAGCAATTGTTTAGGTCATCACGTTTTGGGAGACACCAGAGACAGCACCAAAAGTGTTTCCTGGATAGGGGGGGCCAATAGGTCTGGATTAGTCTTAATCAGGCACTTAATTCATTTTTCAGCTCCATTTCGGTGTTGGTTGGCAAAAATTTTCCCACATAAAGTTCAATGAGTTTTAAAACTTTTTTCTTACATGTTTTAAAGACCATTAACTTTTAAACCTTGAACAGGGCATAACCATGTTATTTTCGTTCTTAGAATTCTGTTGTGTGGTTCTGCTGTGCCATATTGGAAACTTCCAATTGCTGTAGAACTAAAGCCATGTAAGTTCTTGTATTATAAAAAAATTTCAGCACGATGATTTGAGAAATTCCTAGGCCTTAATCGGCATTGTACAAAGACGGTGGGATCTTAAACACGCTGGCTTAGAGCAGCGATGATCTACAGTTGAAAAAACAATTATATTGGACTTGCATTACTTTTTCAGTTTTATGAATATAATTTTTTAAATTTATTTCATTTCATTTATCATAATAAAATCACGTGTGGAATTTGATCATGATTAATAAAGCAAGTAAACGTCTTTTTAAAGAAATTTCTATTTGCACAAATCATTCTATTAATTTCCTGGTAAATTTCATTATGAAATTGTATTTTCACGGTGCATAACATTTTATAAATAATCGTAGCGGCTAGAATAATGTGTTAATAACTAGTAAGATTAATGTCGAGTGTCAGCTGCAAATAGTTCAATAGTAAATTGTGTCTTTGTTTTCTGCGTTCTAAATAAAATTGTATAAGGTATGAATTTTTAGTTCAATTAAATCCAAGCAAGTACGGCATTCCGACTTTCAACTAATGCTGAGATAGCACCAGTGATTTAGATCACAAACCCAAGATGGTGTGATTTCTTTAGAATGACGTCTAGAAATATGTCTAGTATCAAATTTGCATAGAAAAAAAAGATCAATTTTGCTATTGCAAATAACTTGAAAACTTTTAGTATTTAACAAACTCTATTTTTTTTTAATTTATTGTACTATCTGGACACTTCAATGCCCTGTATACAAATTAACTGTTTATAAAATAAATGTATTTTTAATGAAAAAGTTTTTTAGTTTCCGTTTGTATTGCAAGTTGAATAATTGTTAGGAAAATCAACTTAAATTACGAGGATAGGTTGAAAAGTATACATGTGCTTGTAAGACGGGAAGAAAGGACCTTAACTGTTTTAGACTTTGCGTTCATCCAGTGCATTTTGAGTAGCAGAACTATAGAGACGGGTCAATACGGTGTTAAACAGCAATCTAAAACGCCTCTGACGTTGAGTTTTGTCATGATATAGGGAGCCTTTTTTGAGTATCGGAAACTCTATTTGAATATCAAGGTATGGATTTTCATTATTGAGAACAATAAACACCATCGATCGTTCACACATTGCAAGTCGACGACGTACCTTTCTCGTTGTTTGAGAAGAGTTAGTTAATATGTATATTGATAATCAAATTAAAAAGTATTTAGTTATTGTTAATATTGAAGTGGTAACTATCGTTTGTTTATAGCTGTAAAACTGGAAAATTGCATTTCCAATGTCAAAAAAATGTATCTAAACTAACGCATTACAGATAAACGACAAGTGCATTTATCAAATCAACCATCGCGTGACGTCACCCATCGTTTAATAGTCGGAGTATTTATTTTATTTACCGACTTTAAAAAATGAAGGATTTCTCAATTCGCCTGTATATATATTCTTTTGTGTGTTCAGCTATTACTCTACTAATTGGGATAGTTTAACCTGCATTTTATTATGAAGGATGTCGAACTGGTCCCGTATTTTTTTCAATGACATATCGTTTTTCAGAAAATGAGAAAAAATATATTTGGCGAAGGCGAGGGTATTAAACGAGAGTAATTATGTTGTTCGTAATCTGGGATGAAATAATTGAGAATATCAAAATAAATGTTTAACTAACATTTACGGCTTCTAAGGGGAGTTTCTCAATTCGTCATCATATACAGTGTGTCCACTTAAGCTTGGGGTCTTATTGGAAAGTTTCTTATTAATATCATTTAGAGAAAAGTTATTCATCATAAAAAATGCACGTTCTGAAATCTAATGTGACATTATTACATGGCACTGTTTTCAACTTCATACGAGGTTTATGCCTTTTTGTATAATATGCTGTGATAAGGTGTCAAGAAAGTGACATAATTTACGTGACTTTTGTTTAACAATTATCCGAATTCCCATATAAACGGATACTCTGTAAATACTTGTTAGTTGCAAATGTGCTCATTTTATTGAAAATGAGTTTAACATTAATTTTCATTATAAGTTATATCCTTAACAGTGACGGTTTTAGAGACTGGTTCGCGAGTAGAAAAAAAGTTGTCATTTAAAATTTTTATCTTATCCTTGAATATTTAAAACAAGATTTAAAAGATATGTTAAAATTAATAAACGCCTAAATAAAACTTATCATTTCGATTTATTCAAATTCATATAAAAAGTTAGGTTAACCAAATCAAAATTAATTTTTCAGTGAATAATCATATTTTTTGTACTTTATAAAACATAATTTATTCGCGGTCTGCCGATAATTCTACGTCCTGTGAGAATATAGTTAAGCATTTTTTGGGGTATTCGTTCTGGAGACATCCTCATTACACGTGCTGTCCATCTATTTTTGTAGTTTCTTCTAAAACCCTTTACCGATCTTAAAAATCTCATTACTGATATTTCCAGTTGCCGGTAGCTTTCTTGGTGTCCGAGTTTCCGATCCGTATAATAATGAAACGCCATAGTCTCGATTTTCTCTATACATATTTTCAGATTATAATCTGCAAATATTAAATTTAACGTGTATTGCCAGTCGTTATTTATAGTGTGCTTTGTATTAAATAATAATATTGTATTTATTAAATCCTCCGACTTGACCATACAATGTATGGCATCACACTCCCTTTAAGGCACACATAGTGTGCCCTTAGGGGAACATTCACTAAACCCCAGATATACTACATATCAAAAGGGTTTAGCTCTGTGGGAGCCCTTGCCAGGTTATCAGGCCCGTGGTTGGCGTCGTGGCTGCAGTTCCCCATGAATTTTCTAACCGTCCGAGCTGTTCCCAACAGGACGGCTTTTTGCATCAGTTGGTAAAGATGTTCGTCCAGACCGAGGTATTTCAAATTGGTCAATAGATGTTTTGGGACTACTCCTGTTGTTGACAAAACAATTGGTACTGTTCGAGTGTTCTTCATGTCCCATTGTCTCTGTATTTGAAATTCTAAATCCCTGTATTTGGCTATTTTTTCAGCCTGCTTAATATTTATATTATTGCTGTTAGGGATTGCTATATCAATTAAGGTTGTTTTTCTAGAGACTTTATCTACCAAAACTATATCTGGTCTATTGTGAGCAACAGTCCGATCGGTCAATATCGTCCGGTCCCAGTACAGTTTGTGGTTGTTATTTTCTAAAATAGATTCTGGTTTGTACATATAGTAGGGTGTTCTTACCGACTGTGATAGCTCGAGATTCAGCGCTAGTTCCTGGTGCAGTATTTTTGCCACAGCATCGTCTCGTTCTTTGTATTCAGTTGCAGCGAACGCTTGGCAACCTCCTGGGATATGCTGGATAGATTAAGATGTTTGGCAACCATATCTGCATCTGTCGTTGTTGATAGCAGGGTCTTTTACGATGTACTTTAGATAGTTCTTAGTTGGAATTACTTGATCTTGGATTGCCAATATAAAGCCTTCCATTTCAGGAAACATATGACCAGAGATCAACCAGTAGTTCGACGCTGAACTGGCGACATAATCTTGGTTGACGTCGTTTATATGCCTTCCATGAAGCGGCTTCTCTTTCCATTTGAGCAGTTTCTGATCAGTTGTCTGGTGGTATACTTGAACTTGTTGTTCTGTCAGTCGCAGAGGTGTTGAGTCATCAACTTGACATATGACTCTGTGTATATCAGAAAATTCTGCTAGTTTCTGGAAATGATTACGCAAATTGGAAATTTGTTGATCACGTAACTTGCCTATATCTGCCAATCCTCTTCCTCCTTCATACCGTGGCAACGTTGTACGTTCGACGGAGCTCTTTGGATGGTGATTTTGAGCTTTTGTTAATAGAACTCGAACTTTTCGTTGTAGTTGTTCAATGTCAGTCTTGTATAATAATGGGTGTGGTCAGATCATCAATAACAATTTTTGTTCTAATCAGATCTTTTCCCAGAAATGCCATAGTCTCGATTTTCTCTATACATATTTTCATATTATTATCTGCAAATATCAAATTTAACGTGTATTACCAGTCGTAATTCATATTGTGCTTTGTATTATATAATAATATTGTATTTATTAAATCCTTGGACGTAATATTTATTCCAGAAGGTGCGGTTTTCTTTCATTCTCTCACAAGGTCATTTAAACATATATTAAATAGTGTAGGAGATATAATATACCCATGTCTAACTTCTTGATTTGTCCTTATTTCTTCAGTAATGTCTTTATCAGTGTCAGTAATCATTTTAGTGTTTTGGTGCAGGTTTTGTTTTCCGCTTATTAACTGAATAGCAGATTTCGCCCTTATAAGGCAAATTCATCTCGATGGTTTCGATCAAATACTTTTTTGTAGCCTATAAAGTCTAGATGTTTCTCTAAATTGAATTCTCTGCACTTCTGAATTATTTTACACATCGACAATACAGCCCGCCTGCCCTTCAAATAGCATAATATCGGAGATAGTTTAAAGCCTCTGGTTAATAATTTTTCTATAAGTTTATAAGCAGAATTTAGAAGACCAAATGCCCGATAATTCTCTGTATTTCAGTGGCGTTTTTTTTTGCAAAGAAATAGCCTTAGCGGGTTTTCATTAATCTGGGACATCAAAATTGATCATAGGTGCCATCATATTATATAAGTTCAAAGTTGATACCTTCAGGACCAGGCGCTTTTCTGTTCTTTGTTCTTCTAGATGCATTTTGCATTTCTGTCATATCCATTGCATCTATACCAGAGGTATCCGTTTTTTCAAATACATCTTCTTTTGCATCGCCGTATCATGGTTCACGCATCATCTTCCTTCCACTCTTCTTGTGTTTTACATTTAGTTGTGCAGCATCTCTTTCTGTATATTTATGTGTTTTTAGGCTTATAAAAGTAATTCTATAGAAAGGGTTTTCAATAATCTTTAGTAAGGGGGAGAGGAAAGCTATTTCTCTCTTGACATTCTAAGTGTTGAGAAGGACACGAAAACCTAGGAATTTTGGTTAATAAGAAGATGGAAGCTGTTGAATTTCCTGCACAAGACATTGTCAAGTTTAGCTATTTTTATGTTGACTGTGTGTGAAGCTGCCAAGCTAGATTTGTGGCACATCATTTCTCGACATTTGGTTTCATGTGTAATATAAAAAGCTAAATTTTGAAGCAGTGCAGCGACTACCAAATATTTGTAACACTTGGAAAAAAAAATCTAAAATTAATGGCTATCAATTATTGGAAAAATTTGAACATGTAATTATTATTTTGTCTATTCATTGGGTTTTCTCTCCTCCAAATTTTTTCCTGTAACAGATAAGTATTTAAAAATTGTATATGTAGAACAAAGTGTAGTAAGGCAATTTCGTAAAATTGCCCGGATTACTGGCTGTCTGTACAGAGATTCTTCCTCACAGTTATTCTGAGAGAAAGAGATGTCTATAAAATGATCAACCAGTATTCCTGTATATAAGTAATGTATTGTATATTGTGTAATACTTATCTGTGTATGGAGACGTTTCAACTCCGAGTCTGGAGTCGTTGTCAATCGTTTAGTGTTGTTTTCGAGGTTTTTTTCTAAAAAATTTTCGCTTTGATTTTGAATTTGTTGTTTGTCAAAAAATTTGACACTGACAATTTGTCGTTTGGCGATCACTTGACTCTGAGGTTACCGTTTTTTTGTTCTGTTAGCAGTAAATTCTTCCAGTCCAAATGAAGGTCGGCTGAAGGTGCTCCGATTTCAGTGTTGTTTATCATCATACAGCTGGTTTCTTTAAGTTTTCTCTTTTTTAAAATACAATCTTACTCCTACAGAAAAATATGCCGTAGAAAAACTTAAAAAGACAACACAATTAAAATTCTACCTGCGGATAAAGGTAACGCTACGGTTATACTTGATAAAAATGATTACAACACCAAAATGATGGACCTTATTAACACAGGATCATATTCTAAGCTCAAAAAAGATCCTACGCAAAATATAGAAAAAGCCGCTAGAGACATTATAACAAAACACAAACAAGAATTCACTCCATTAGAACGAAAACACTTAACACCACACCATAGTAAACCTCCACATTTATATGGCGTTCCAAAAATACATAAAGACACAATACCAATGAGACCCATTGTAAGTTCAATAAATTCACCATTACAAAACATATCAAAATTTTTACTAAATATAATTAAACCTTACGAAAATAATCCAAACAATTTAAAAAACACTAATGATTTTTTAACAAAATTAAAGAGTATTATTATCAACAGAAATGATATACTAGTAAGTTTCGACATAGTTAGTCTTTTTACAAATGTACCTGTGGATAAATCATTACAAATTATAAAAAATAAATTACAACAAGATATTACCTTACACAACAAAACAAAACTAAACATTGACACAATTATGGAACTAACCGAACTTTGCTTAAACACTACATATTTTCAATTTGAAGGAGATTTCTATAAACAAGAATTTGGTATGGCCATGGGTTCTTCTTTATCTCCTATAATCAGTAATATATTCATGACATATTTTGAAGAAAGATTCATAGGCAAATATAAAAATAAACCAAAAGTGTGGTGGAGATACGTTGATGACATTTTTGTGGTTTGGGAGTATGGTGCTGAAGAACTGCACTCATTCCTAGATTACATCAATAGTCAAGAACCCACAATAAAATTTACAATGGAGATGGAAAATTTGCATAAACTTGCTTATCTTGATGTACTTATAGATAGAACAAACAACACAATAAGTACAAGTACTTATCAAAAACCTACAAATACTAATAGATATTTGAATTTTCACTCCAACCATCCTTTAAATGTAAAGAAAGGTGTTGTAAAGTGCATATATGATAGAGCAAAAAACATATCTTCATCCACCCAAATCTTTAACAAAGAAGTCAATATTATCAAAGAACATCTACTTCAAAACGAATATCCCCAAGACTTTATAAATAAAACTATAAATCAGTTAGAAAGAAAATCGCAACAACAAACCAGCACAAATATCCATCACACTAATACCAACCAAACACAAACAGACAACCAGATTATGAACATAATTCCATATATCCCAGGTGTATCGGAAAAAATTAAGCGGTTAGGAAATAAATACAGCGTTAAAACTGTTTTTAAAACAAATAATACCTTGCGCTCTATCCTCACACATACCAAACCGTTTAACGCAACCCAGAGTTCTAAAAATTGTGTGTACAGTGTTTTGTGTGACTGTGGCCATTCTTATACCGGTGAAACTTCAAGACCTTTAGAAGTAAGGAAAAAAGAACATCAATATAACATTTCCAGAAGACATGTGGACAAATCAAATTTGGCCAATCATGTATTAACGAGCACCGGCAGCCATAGGATAGACTGGGATAAAACAAAGATTTTGTTGAAAGAAGAAAATTTAAAAAAGAGAAAACTTAAAGAAGCCAGCTGTATGATGATAAACAACACTGAAATCGGAGCACCTTCAGCCGACCTTCATTTGGACTGGAAGAATTTACTGCTAACAGAACAAAAAAACGGTAACCTCAGAGTCAAGTGATCGCCAAAACGACAAATTGTCAGTGTCAATTTTTTTGACAAACAACAAATTCAAAATCAAAGCGAAAATTTTTTAGAAAAAAACCTCGAAAACAACACTAAACGATTGACAACGACTCCAGACTCGGAGTTGAAACGTCTCCATACACAGATAAGTATTACACAATATACAATACATTACTTATATACAGGAATACTGGTTGATCATTTTATAGACATCTCTTTCTCTCAGAAAAACTGTGAGGAAGAATCTCTGTACAGACAGCCAGTAATCCGGGCAATTTTACGAAATTGCCTTACTACACTTTGTTCTACATATACAATTTTTAAATACTTATCTGTTACAGGAAAAAATTTGGAGGAGAGAAAACCCAATGAATAGACAAAATAATTCAAGACCTCCTCAACAATCTTTTCGAAATAACATGTAATTATGTTTATCCGTGCATGTGAGGGAAACGACGACATTATCAATTAATAAATAGAGACCAGTTGCCAACAATTCTAACGGTTGGAAAATTTCTGTCAGTTAACTCTACGATTGGAGGTGAAAATACTCCATTCACGGAGAATTTGTCACTCATATTTTTAGGAGCCTTAGCGAAAGTTCACAAAATCTTAACCATTAACTACTGACCAGCTGTCTGTCAGACAGCAGTTTGTGAATCTACGAATTATTAAGCACTCTCGGCTAGATTCGTCGGTCAGTGTGATTCGGATTGGCGACAAAGTTATATGGAACATGTTATTCCGTCTCTGAGACGTATATACAAATTTTTATAAAATTTGTATAATGGATAATAGGCCAAGTACTTCAAAATTAGGTAGTGTTAGCGATCCCGATTATGAAGAGCTATATTGGTAAGAAAAAAAAGTGGTTTGAGGAAGTATATAATGATGGCAGTCACGTTCACATGGAATACGATGAAGATTTTGCTATAACTAGCGAATACAATTCAAATTCAGAGGACAAGGGAAAATTTAGAGCCAGCAAAGTACAAAAACTTGAAAACCGGGAAATTGCTCCTTATGTCATCGGTTGAAAAGAAGAACTGCATGTATGTGTTACAATTGTCACACGCTAATTTGTTTGGAATGTGCTAAGAAAATGTGCCCGAAATGTGCATAAAATACGTAATGTTTATAGCCTGCATATTTTTACATTTTGCATAATAAACTGTAAAAAATTTATATCTCGTAATTTATATCTCGTTGTTCCATATAGTAATGTTTTACAAAATACAAGTTTTTTTATATGAAACGTTACTTTTTAGCCCAGGGTTTAATATTTAATTTTAAAATATGTATTTCGAGCATGGAACATGGCCTAGTGTTATGTATGAATGCATAGGGATATATTTTTCCGATTTAACTGAAATACATGGGGTTAATGAAGTGACCAGTTTAAGAAAGGAGTCTCACAGACGTGTAGACAGGGTTTATGTCCTCAATTTTGGACGACAGTAGTTAATGGTTAAAATTCTAAAGTAGACTAGATTTGTAGGCATTTATGTTTACTACCTCTTTTTCCGATTTTACTTTTATTTTCTTATTTTGTTTCAGAATCAGAGAGATCGAACCAAACGCAGTTATCTCTACAGCAGCCAGAGTGGAATTTACTGGAAACGAAGTATCTATTTTCCATTCTTCAGGTTTCGTGTTCAATAATTGGAACAGAATTATCATCAATGACAACACCATCACGCACCTTCACTCTAATTTTATAGAAGCCACCGCTAATGCTGACGTGGAAAGATTTTCCTTCAAAGGAAACGAAATATATACCGTCGACATCGGTGCTTTGAGTTTTCTATCCCATGTTCCTGAACGAGGATTGATTTTCGATGACAATTTCTTCCACGAAACATGCGGCTGCAACATGAGCATCTGGCTGGAAGGTGTTACCAACACCAGCAGAGGAAGCAAAGTAGCAATGGACACCAGCTTTTGTGTAGTCAATGAATTAATGTCAAAATGTTTGTCCTTGCCAGAGGGCATTATAAATATTCAAAATTTCACCGAAATGGTTTGTTCGAACTTCACAAAGTGTGAAATTTTGGAAAAGAAACTGGTTAACACAACTAGCAAAATATTTATCAGCGAAAAGGACGGCAATCAACAGAAATGGCTGATTGTTATAATAGCTGTTGTCGGTTTGCTTTTAATAGCTATCATGGCGAGTTTTGTCGTTTTATTAATGAGAAGTAACAGCTGGTTAAAAGATAAATGTTTTCCTGGGAACGTCCAATACAATAACGACGATCTCGTTGTTGAGGACGAGGGTACGATTGTAACTCTCGACGAAAACGAAAAGCTTCAAATACCCGAAGAACTTACTCTTGAATTTTTGCAAATATTATCGAAACGTTTGGACGATCCGGTGACCCATCAAGAGGCATCGGAGATGATCGAAAGACTTTACGAAATGTTTATAGTCGATGACAGCTACGAGAACAATAACAGGGACGAGGAGGCACACCTTTATGAAGAACTTGGCAACTTGAATCTGCAGATTCCACCACCGCCTTATGAAGAAGCTAAAGAACAAAACTCCAGGAGTATTCTCAAGTTGATGGAAGACAAAATTAATGTCAATGGGGAAGAACAAATCCCAAATAATGTACGACCTGCGTTAGTGAGCGAATATTCTGAACCAAATGACGCTGCTGTGCATTTGTATTCCGAAATCAAAAATAAAAACTGTAAACACGATTCGTCGAATTCCATTGGTTCTAGGAGCCAATTGGACGGGCAATCTGCAAGATTTACTTCCGAGCCAGGACCTTCGACTAAGTTTTAATTTTTTTATAAATAATTTTTAAATGATTGTTGACTAGAAAATAACGTAGGAGTTTTAAGAGAAATGCTCAAATTTTATCAAAATCTTTCACAAATGTTGTTATGCATGTCTCACAGCGAAACAAGACTGAATTGTTGGAACAAGATGAGGAACTTTATTTTAACAATTTCCAATTTTACTTGGTTAATTTCTTTGCACATTTCGTTTTTGTTTTGTAAACTTCACTTTTTAAGTGATTTCCGTTTTTATGTCTACATGAATGGACACGATATACCTGTGTCTACAATTAATTCTTGGTTTTATTGATTTTGCAATAATATCAATAGCAAACTAGTACAAGTTTGTTACTGATTAAAAAGGTAAGTTTAGAATAGTTATCAAAAGAACTTGATTGTTATTATGATTTTGGTAGCGTCTCCAGCCTTTCATTTGCGAAAACGAAATGCTATTTTGTCTGTTTATTGGGGTATCCTTTCCCCAATTCTTTTCTGTTATAGATAAGTATTTGAAATTTCTAATGGATTACCTACTAGTGGACCTACAATATCATCAACCAGTCTTCGTGTCTACAAATTGGTGCATTCTATATACATATCTGTTTCCAAATCTCCATTTATTTCCAAGAGAAGACTATAGTAACTAGGAGCAGCCGTGTATTTTATCAACTCTATTTTGAATATCCATTTTTTTCCATTTTTGATTATTTTATTAAAAGTAAAATAATCAGGGATCACCTTAGTAATTAGTACCCAAATTACTTACCTATTTTTGATTTAATTTTCATGCTTTTTTTGTTTTAAGAGTTTTCTCAATGTGACATGTAGGACTTGGAGGGTCATAACTCCTGTGGCCCCTTCTCGGAGCGCTACTTATAGAAACTCGAAAAGTGATTTACAATTTTTTTAATGTCATTTGGCGAACTCTGTGTACGATTAGTGTTTCGCAAAAAACAAAAACGATGTGGGCAACTCAGGTCATCTTTTCATTCTTCTTGAAACTGAAATAATTTCAAGTAACCATATTTTTCACTGAATTCTATTTTTTATCAATTATCAGTGCAGTTTAATTTCTCCAATTTTGTATGTTTGGTGGGTATTAATTACATGGTGTGTTTGAATTCTGCCTATTCCAATCATTTATTTATTCTACTTTTAGTTGTGCAAATTCATTATCAGTGCCATATTTTCCTGTTTTTTTTTTGCAAATTTCTGCCAGTGATGTTGAGTTGAGCATTCCAAATCAATCTATCACCCATAAAAAAAATCATCCAACCAATCATTCCACAAATTTCTAGCTGAAGCCTTGGTGATTTGTGCGTATTTTCTCTTCCATTAAATGATTATGTAACTACTAGTTGATTGTGTTGGCCGCTTTTCTATTAAATTTGCTACATTCTTGCTATTCTCTATGGTTTATCAATAGTAGCAACGACTAAAAGTAATAGTTTTGAATTGTTTAGCCAATGCCAATATAATTTAAATTTGTCAGATTTATTTAAGTGTTTTTTTAATACTATCCTTATTTAATGCAACGAGAAAGAATGTGGAAAAATATTTAGTTAATTTTATTATCGAGGTATATATACTAAAGTTTGTAATGTAATTATGAAAATCGTAGCAAAATAAGGATTGTGTTGCGCAACTTTTTACTGTGAGACAGTGCAGTTTTAAAAATGTATAATATGCAACTTGCCTTACTGTGATAAATGTATATATAAAATAATATGTTTGAATATGTCTATTATATATTTTGTATGCTACTCTTATGTAAATATATTTACCTTTTCTATAATATACACCTGGAAATACTAAAGATTTGATTCTCTTTTATGTTCATTTTATTTTACCTGCTGGTTTAGTGCATGCCTGTTACAAAGAGAAATACCAAAGACCAAAAATAATACAAATATGATATACCTTTACCCAAAGAGAATAACCTACAGCCATGAGATGAATATAAGGATGATCAACCTGATGAGCTACACTTTAAAAGTATTCTTGAAAATGTGAAGAACAACTAGACCAAGCGCAGTTTGGATTTAGAGTAGGATTAGGAAACTCAATAACTATATTTGCTATCGCAATACTGCTACAAAAATGAAGAGAATACAATAAAGATGTATATATCAATTTTATTGACTTTTAGAAGGCCTTTGACTAAGTTAATGATGATAAACTCATAGAGAACTTAAATAATATCAACTTGGACCCATGTAATATACGACTAATAAAAACACACTGCAACCAGACCGCAGTAGTGCTCGTTGAAGATAGACGAAATCGAAATCCATAAAGGAGTTGGCCAAGGCTGAATTCTGTCCCCTCAATTGTCTAACATATGTCCCAGTTACTATTTCAAAAAGCACTGGAGGGGGGACGCGAGAGAGTTACCATTGGAGGAACATTAATCAGCAACCTAAGATTCGCTGATGGTATTGCTATTATGGCTGAAAGCGTAGATGTCCAAGTCCAAACCCTATTATAGAGTCAATGAAGAGTGTAAAAAAGTCTGGCTTACTGTAAATACCGAGAAAACTAAATTTATGGTTATAAGTAAAAACCCACATGCTAACCTATTCTCATACTGGCTGGAGAACAATTAGACCCGGTGCAAATATACAGATATCTCGGTCCCGTCAAAAATGCTCAAATCTATTCAGATCAGTGAGTACATACATATCCAGATGAAGGAAATGGCTCGAAAGGCATTAATCATTTACTCCTAAATGTTTATGAACAGGAACCTATACCTCCACATCAGAATAAGGGTTTATAGAATGTTATGTGTGGTTAGTATTGCTATACGGAGTGAAGACTCGGACCTTGAAAGCTCAAGTGATCAAAAAACTTGAACCATTCGAAATGTGGCTCTACAGGGGCATCCTGAAAATATCCTAGACGCATCAGGCCGCGAAAGAACTGCAACTGCTAAAAATCAAGATAAGAAAAACATACTTACCTGGCGCAGGAGTTACCGTTTTACCGTTATCATGAAGGCGGTTCCCCCATGGTAAGGCCCTTCCATTTGCACTGAGGTTGGGCTGACCCTGCGATTATCCCTAATACCGGATAACTCGGGCGCTTAATTTTTGGACACATCCTATGCATTGACAAATACCTACTGTTACAATCTGTAATGTGGAGGGGAATAAAGGTATCGGTAGGAAGAAAAAATCATGGTTGTGAACAAATTTCAACGTTGAAAAACTTACAAATGGCGAAGGACAGAGACGTATTTAGAAATTTGGCCAACCTTCAGTGAGCAGACGGCATGCAAAGAAGAACATATTAGAAGACAGTTATTTATGCATTAGTACCCATCTCCTGGCGCCAGACAGATACCGTCATATTGTAAATCGCATAACTAAAAAACTGGACGAATACTAACAAGTAACATAAGCTAGTAATTGGCATTAAGAATGGCGACTGCCATTCAAGAAGCTTGTGGCACATAAGACCACGGGATAACTATGAAATCACTAAACAACGTCAGAGAAATTATCACAATTTTTGGAAACAAATATTCGTTATCCCTACGCTATAAGGTGTCCGCCTCCAAAATGCCATTTGCGTGTCATGTATAGTTTGCTGGTGATCAATTCAATATCAAGTTTTATGTTCGAAGATGCTATAAAATGAATACAACATTCTAGTAAAAATATTAATACAGTTATTTTTAATGACGTCAATAACTCTTACGAACACACAATGTGTGCTATTCCGAATTGATGCACTGAACGCGAATCTGAATTCCAAATTGCCCAATTAGTTTCCGAAATATCCTAACAAATGTGCAAAAAAACAATAGTTTTTGGCCATTTTTGAGGTTTGTTAACAAAATTTTTTTCAGTCAAAAACTGTTCTCATTTACACCAGCTTATAGAGCAAAATTTAACTCATTTTCTGACATAAAATTCAACAGCAATTCGCTTATACCACCACTTCAGTAACAGTTTATAGATAATTATTGCTATGATTTTAACAGCAAACTCGTAGAAGTAAACAATTTGAGTAATAAAAACCCGCAAAAATACGAATTTTTGTTTTTTGGTTATTTAATGAAAAGTAATGAAGGAATCGTAATGCCGTCTACACACAAGTTATAGAGAATCATACTTCTTAATGAGTATTATATATCCTGATTGGATTTTTACCGAGTAAACTCAGAAAAACTGCTCAAGTGTTTTTTATTTAAAAAATGTATAACTAGTAACTAATACTGGAATATTAGTCGTCAAAAGAATCGTTTATGATATTAAGTTTATATGGGCTCACGGTGAATAAATACAAGTAGTTTTTGAAGAATTGGACTTTAAATAATTTAGAGAGCTATTTTGCACATCCCTTCGTATTAACGAAATAAGTTTGACCGGGATACGGTTTTGGTTTTTCGCTATAATTCCGAGAAACTGGTTTAAAATAATAAGTAAATATTGCATTAAAAGTACAAATATGCCACAGCGGTGCACAGACAATAGCTGTCAAGGCACATGGACGGATCTAAAAATTTTTTAAGGTGGGGGCACGAGATGAAAATTATGCTAAATTGTATTATGATGTTTTTTCTCAGCAGTTTATTACGTTTTATTTGGATAACTATTGCCTGTCCATATTGGTCTATTTTCCCATTGCTTTATTACGTTAATTGTTACCTGTATATATACCTACCTACAGTTTACATTAAGTTACTTTTTTCCACTCACTGTCAAGACATTGGACGGTCCGTCGTTAAAGCCAAATTTCAAAAGAATCAAAAGCAGAATTAATACATTTAACGGCACTATGACAAAAATCCAAAATATAAGAAGTGAGAGGTGCTTGACACCGCTGATGGTAGGTTTTAGTAAAGTAAACAAACACTTGAGCAGTACAGTGCGTTATGAACGCGATCACTTTATATTGTTTATTGATCTATCTATAATATCAAACCCAGAACTCTTTCTGAAGAAAATTATTGTTTGTTTCCAGGAAGGTGTCTCACAATAACAAAGGAAAGTGGATAGTTCGAGTGAAATACATTACTGCATAAGCAATATTATAGTTCACCTGTATACAGGGTATACCACGACGAAGTGAGTCGATATGTATATGGGGAAACTACTGCGAGCATTAATTCGGGGACCTGGTTTCAGTTTAAATATTTTCAGTTATCTACGACTTCCGGTTCTATAGGAAGTGGACCCCAGCTTTGTTTTTTAAAAGGGAACACCATGTTATTTATAGCATTTTTAGAATCTACGATAAATTTCAATATAACTTTATTGAAATCAAGTTATATCTGAAGTTCTCCAGTTCAAAGTGATTTCAGTTCTTTTTGAAAATAACAAAGGCCAGGTCAGAAAGAGATATGGGAACACCTGTGATGAGTATTCAGAGCATTCTAAAACAAAAACAAAATTAACATCTGTATTCATTCAAGAATGATTTGTGCGAATTCATATTAATCAAAATCGAGGAACACGAACATTTATTACACAAAATTATTTGGACGGATGAGGCAAAATTTTATGGTCATACCTAACTCACATTACTGGAGTGATACTAATCCACATGTATTTAGAGAAAGAGGGTTAGTGGAGATTCAATGTTTTTGCTGCAACAAAAAGTGAAGGTGCATTTATATGATGAAAATTTGAATGGTAAACTTGTTGGAGACTGAAAGGTTATATAAAAAATATTTTCACTGTACTTTTAGGTTAGAGATATCTGGAAATTTTAAATTATTTATATCCATCCGAAGCCCACAAATAAGCCGGCGGCTGCGGGGGCAGAAAAAAATACGACCAAAAAAACTGCAGCTGCAACCAAACCTAAGAAAGTTGCCGCAACTGAAAAGAAGACTTCTACTCCGTAACCCACCCCATCGACAACTTCATCATCATCAGTTTCGCTTGCATTTAAAGCGAAGTCTCATTCGAAAGCAAAAAAAAACATAAAGGTGCCCCTACAAAAAAACCGAAAGCTCCAAAACCGAAAACAGCAAAATCCGCGGCATCCCCGAAGGCGAAGAAAGAAACTTCTCCCAAGAAGAAATAAATAGAAAACAATTTCATCAACATTATTTACGCTCTAAAACCTGGTATCAGGGTCGCAACTCATAATATTGCACATGAGAATAACTTTTAGGCAATCATTTTGAAGATCGTTGGATAGCAAACAATGGACCTTATCGATAACCTCCTCGTTCTCCCGATATCACTCTATTAGACTTTTTGTTTGCGATCGAATAAAAAATATTGTCTATATTGCACCGCTAACAAAAGATGGCCAGGAATGCATTTCGACCTCTTTCCCAAGAATTCATAAATTGTCTTCTAAACGTTGTTTGTGGCATATTCTTGATTACTTTTATGTTTTTTTTTTTGGGCAATAACACCACAATAGAAATAAAACGAGGTATATTGAAGGAAAACCAAACATTTCAAAGTCTATTCTGACTTCTTTGTCAATGGCTTTATATTTATTGATGTCAAAATGTCATATTAATTTTCGTTTTGCAATTTACATCAATAAATATAAAGCCATTGACAACGAAGTCAGAATAGACTTCGAAACGTTTGATTTTCCTTCAATATACCTCGTTTTATTTCGATTGTGGTGTTATTGCCCATAAATGATTAACAAATTAATGTTCACTTGTTTCTTGTCGATTCTTTTCAAAAAAGCCTATTGATAATTCAGATATCTCTAATAAGCTCATGCAAGTTTGAGTTTTTACAAGTTTATATAAAAACTGTTTAAGCATATGGTTGTAAGCATAAACTCCCTCTATTTTTTAGCGTATCTACTGGCGATGAGAAATAATGGGTTGCTATTTGAAAAATGAGTTATGCGATTCGACGTCAATTTCTGAGCACTTTGTATAATTTTTTTGAACAGTTCCCAAAGATTTAGAAAGCTTCAAGTTTTACTGAGGCAAATTCTATCAATTGAGACCTGGCCCACTTTGTGCCCAAAAAAATATTTTTTTGTAAAGGGCTGTCAAATTTTTTAAATTTTTTTTATCTGGAGCTCTTCGTGAAATGGTGTTTCCCAGTGGCAGATCCAAGATTGTCGGCTTGACCTCGTTAGAGCGGGCTTGACAACACTGGAGTCCACTACTTGAACCTGAAGTCGTAGAAAAAAGAAAATATTTTAACGAAACCAGTTCCTCGAACAACCTCTTAGCTTCTCAGTAGTTTCCATCTCAGCTCACTCAAACTTATACTGGCAAACAGCTTTAACATAACTTACTATGTAGTCGTGAAAAATGTTTCTTCCTTCGAAGTTCATGTCGTGTGAAGTCATACTTACTTAAAACTTCATTTTGAGGAGTTTATTTCGCTTGAAATTTCTAGCGGAAAGTACTATCCAATCCTTTTAGAAGTCAGTTTTCATGTGAAGATTATTTATTTACGTCTGATGAATAGAAGTATACGCATCATTTAACAAAAAGAAAAAATAAAAATTTTAATGTTATGTACATTGGTATAAAAATTTAAAAATAATATATTACAAGCGGAAATCGTGTGTACTAAATGCCTATATACAGTAATGCTGTGAAACAAAAAATTATAATAAATAACCTTTTCCTAGTTTACACTTCTAAAAATGATTAATACTTAAAAACAATCATAACATCCAGAATACATCCTTAAAGGGAAATAAATATTTGTGACCACAATGACACAAAACACTAAAATATTTTACAGTAAATTTGCTAAGAAAAAATTAATGGGAATTAATTTATTGCCGATATCGGAAATTCTTGCGGTAGTTTTTGGAATAGTTTCTGTTGTGAAAATGTCGATTTCTATTCGTATAAAATGGTTTGAAATGGCCACCGTTATGATTCCAATTCTTCGCATTGTGGAATTCCTGAAACAAAAACATATGCTACAGTTACCTGTATTATTAGATGAGAAAGTACGATCAAACGAAGTAACAACCTGTGTAAGTAGTTTAATTAAAGATTCTATGTGCTCCAGACATTTTATAAGTTCAAATCTGTCAAAAACCAAATCAGTACAGTATGTTTCAGAAGTTCCAAAGGATCTATAGTGAAACAAATGCAACATAATAGTCTGAAGTTGGTTAAGAGCGACCGTTTTCTTCCCTTTCAGGTCCAATAATAAAAAGAACGATAAAAAAGAGAATCAAACGAAAAGCAAACAACATTTCCTTAGATACTTAGTAACACTGAGTAATACCTTCCTGTATGTGAACGTATTTTATGGGTGTTTATAAAATACGTTCGTGGAGATTTTACGTTTTTCAAATCGTAAGTTTTGATATTTCTTGTTATGGTGGTTTGGAGGAACAACACCAGGCTAGAGAACAAAAAGTTACTTATATATTTTTAAAAATCTAAATGTTTCAAGGTTTGAATACTCTTTTTCAATGGAATTATAACTAGGGATGGGGATATTCGAATGTTTTGATATTCGGTTATTTCCGATTCAGATATTTCAATATTCGGATCAAATTTGTTATTTTGACGTTGGCATATGTGGTTGTAGGACGACCATTTATGCTTGAAAGGCCTAAAAATCAATTGGAATAGGCGAATGGTAAAAATATTATGCCTGAAATGTATGAAATTATCATTAAATACTAAGATCTTTAGGTGGTATCAGACAGATTATATCTTCAAAACTTTCAAATAGTAAAGTCAATGAAATAATTTTGCTTCATTCGTGTTTTGCTAAACATTAAAATTAACTACAATTACTTTTATGTGATATAATTAACTAGAAGAATAACTACATAGAGGTATTTGTTTTGCATTAATCTTATATCAAATCCAATATCAAGGAACTTCGTTGGATTATAATGTACTCATTAATTTGTAAATTTTCATAACAAAATCGCATAATAATAAACGCGAATAATATTCGAACATGGAATATTCGATGTCAATATAATATATAAATCTATTCTCTAACTTTATAACTCGAATATTATTCGGAAATCCAATACTCTCATGTCATTTAGGGCTACACACCCATTCTGTGGCTATACAACAAATGCCTTATGTCGTATATATATTCGATTACAATAGAATCAGATTGATAACTTTTAACTCGAATAATATTCGGACATCCAGTATTCGATGTCAATACGGTCTAAGCATCCATTCTGTGACCATACAACATTATGTCATATGTCACCGAAAACGAATAATATTCGGATAATTTGTAAATATTCGGAACACACCCAACATTTCAGTATTCGGATGATCGGTTACTCGTCATTCGAATATTGCCCTTACTACTAATTATAACCTGTATTAATCCGACTTGACCATACAATGTATGGTAGCACACTCCCTCTAAGGCACGCATGCGTGCCTTTAGGGGAAAATTCACTAAACCCCAGATATCCTAGATATCAAAAGGGTTTAGCTCTGTGGGAGCCCTTGCCAGGTTTTCAGGCCCGTGGTTGGAGTCGTGGCCGCAGTTTCCCATGAATTTCCTGACCATCCGGGCTGTTCCTAAAAGGGCGGCTTTTTGCATTTGTTGGTAAAGATGTTCGTCCAGACCGAGGTATTTTAAATTTAATAGATGATTTGGGATTAGTCCTGTCGTTGACAGAACAATTGGTACAGTTCGTGTGTTGTTCATGTCCCACTGAGTCTTTATTTGAAATTCCAAATCCCTATATTTGGTTATTTTCCCAGCCTGCTTTATATTTATATTATTGTTGTTAGGAATTGCTATGTCAATTAAAGTTGTTTTTCGAGCGACTTTATCTACCAAAACTATATCTAGTCTATTGTGAGCAACAGTCCGATCAGTCCGTATCGTGCGGTCCCAGTACAGCTTGTAGTTGTTATTTTCTAAAACAGATTCTGGTTTGTATTTATAGTGTGGTAATCTAACCGACTGTGATAGTTCAAGTTTCAGTGCTAGTTCCACAGCATTGTGTCGTTCTTTGTATTCAGTTGCAGCGAACGCTTGGCAACCTCCTGTGATATGCTGGATAGATTCAGATGTTTGGCAACCATACCTGCATCTGTCGTTGTTTGTTGTATTAATATTATTATATATATTATTTGAAATTGAATATTTTGATATTGGATTGTTGTGGCTGATACTTGATGTAAATCTATGATGGGAAACACAAAAACGAAAATACACTTCGAGATTTACACTTTATTTTGACACAACGACACGAGTTTCGGCATACAATGCGTTTATCAAGTTTCACAAAATACTTAGTTTTATTTCATGTACTGACAAAAAAGAACATCCAAACAGACGATTGCAGTTTATTTTCAGGTTCATATGAGTAAATCCAGGATATTGTTGTACATGTTTTAGAGTTTCCTGTTGAAGTAATTTAGAGTTTTTTAAATATAATTGACACTCTTTCTGCTCTTTGTTCAGTAGAAGCGGTATCCAACAGGACACTAATTTTTAACAGAGATCTCGGAAAATACCCATGCTACCTCATTCTCGAGATATATGTCGCATATCGATCTCTCTTGAGGAACTTAACAGCATCGACGTTTGCCTGGGTGACTATCGTTTCTGAGGCACCTATCCTTGGGTCGTCCACAAGTGAATTCTCGATACCAACGAGAAATTGTCAACTGATGTGGTGCTTCATTTCCGAAAAGAGAAACTAACTAACTTGGAGAGACAATCCACAGTCATAAAAAAAAACAAGGGAAAATTTTCCAGGTTTAATTCTATTTGTTGAATAACTTGTGAAGTTTGACAATTAACTGTAGCAACAACACTAGACATATCGCATTCAAAACTGTGTTTAGGTTTAGATTAACGAAACATTTAGGTATCTATATATAAATAGGCAAAGACAAAACGGTTAGGTACCATTTTCTCCTCTGTCCCTCAACCGGTTTATTTGATTTTTGTTTTGTTTGGTGGCTATTGACGACCTTCAGTGCAGAATGCTAAAATATATTTACAATATTGATTC
The DNA here is from genome assembly GCA_034190945.1 of Octodonta nipae. Lineage (NCBI taxonomy): Eukaryota > Metazoa > Arthropoda > Insecta > Coleoptera > Chrysomelidae > Octodonta > Octodonta nipae. The sequence goes on along the minus strand of CM067223.1, from coordinate 68,740,912 downwards.
ATTCATTAAATAAAGTAAAATAAAAAATTCATAATTTACGTCCACAGTGCTGCCAGATTGCGTGGAGAGAAAATCGTAAGACGGATTGACTTGAATGAGAAAAACAAACTAAATTAAACGAAAAACTAACAAATTTTGTTTGGTCCTGAAAGTTATTCTACATTATCATGCTATTGAGAATTCACCCACAAAAATTGATATTATATGATAATGACAATTTTTTGGGTACTCGCAAGTTTTTCTAAATATACTTTGTCAATTAAAATCAGAAATTTATATTGCGTGGTAACTGAACAATGTTTTTCCGATATTATTTTATTATTTTAACATTATAGTATTGATTTATATTGTTTCTATTTTAAAGGCTAATAGTTTCATACAATTTAATTAAGAATACAAAGCCTATGGTATAAATACAAATAGTGAAATTGAAGATAAATAGTTAGATCTGACATCATCGCAATGGTTCTAATTTCTCGACCAGTTCACGCCCAACCAGATTGTAGCAGATTGAATTTCAATTTGACATTTCTTAACAGTTATCCGCTAGGTTAAGGTACCTTCTCAGTGCAATCAGAAAATTATCAATGTATAATTTTCAAAATTTCAATTTCAATGAACTTTCAAAAATTGTCTACAAATAAAGGTATTATTTAACATAAATTAACAGGTGGTGCATTGTATTTCTTAAATGTTTGATATAATCCCCCAATGAAAACTTTTACGTAAGTAAACTAACTATTGAGAGATTATAAAGCTAATTGATACATTTGATTTATTTCAGATCTTCTCAAGTTGAATATGCTTTTTTATTTTATGCCATGTGCAAATGAAAATTGAATAAGTATTAGTAATCTAGGATTTTCGAGAAAACTATAACACAGAGGTTCCGAATCTGGATCCGTTCCGTGTAATTGCTGTTCTCCCTTAAGTCCTAGAATAGAATGTCACGATAAAATGTTCAGGGTACTTCACCTGCCAGAGATATTGACACAATTGGTCGAATTTCGACCACTGGGCGACACCTAGTATTTTTAAAATTTTAATAGTGACATTTGATTAGTGGTGCCATCTATCTCCCAATATACAATAACTACAGAAAATAATAGAATAAAAACATAGTTACCTACTTGAATTGGATTATAGTTGGGATTCGATTTGTAATTGTTATTGGAATTGAGTTTGGGATGTTTCAATTTGCCCTGATCAGCGGGATCAACCATAGTCCGTTTCCGTTCCTCTCTCCTTTCATTTTTGATTTCTTTGTCCAATTGTGACCTCGTATTGTTCCAAGTTGAGACGGGTGTAGCATAACCGTTATGCGACATAGAGAATAACTCGTTGACAGTGGAGGAGTTTTGTCCGTTCCGTGAGATCAAAGTTTTTTTCTTTTCCCAACTTCCTCCTTCTGAAGAAGGCTCCTGACTGACGTCAGTCGACGATGTGACTTGCCAATCACCTGGTGACAAGTAAAAATCATTCATAAAATTGGAAAATTGAATTGATTTGTCAAATTGTGAAGGTGCTAGACACTTGAATCACAAAGTTTGTAAATTTAAATTATTTTACAAATATTATTTTGATTATGTATACAGGGTGTTTGAGAGGTAATGCAGAAATCTTCAGAACTATCTGTTAAAAATGAACGGCAGTTCACATAATCTTTGGCCACAAAAACAACAGTTGCATTTCAAATACGATATTTTATATAAATAATACCGTTTTTAAGACACACGCTTGACACATTAATTGGAAAGGGATAAAATAGGCTACTCTAAACTTGTAAATAATTTGCTTTACAGCATCCACAAAAACTGAACTATTTAAATAACCCGATTAATTTAGACATTTTTTGTTTCAAAATGAGATTCTCATAAATCCAAGTTTTCTAATTAAAAATTAAAATACAAGGTAACATGTTGGACAGGTCGAGGTTGTTCCAGTACTAGCTAAATAAATAATTTTACTTTTCAATAAATTCAATTTTTATGAATAAAATACTTTCTGTATCTTTGGTTTTTGTGCACTATTTGTATAATTGGTTTTCTTAGAGTTTTATTTCTCTAATTTATCAGAAATAAGTGTATAATGTATCTCTCTTAAATATTAATTTTGAATAAATAGCTTATTTCTGAAAAACAACTGATGAATAGAAACACAAGAAATCTTTTACGTTTTAAGTAACTAATAGGGCTAGTTTACTTCAACTCTATTTCCAATTAATAATTAACATTATATATATATATATATATATAAAGCCTGTCTTTTGATAACAGTAATCTTTACACCAAGCTTCAGAACTTTCTCCTGTTAGTTTTTGTGGCTCAAAATCTCACTAATTATAGATTTATTTAAGCGTGTATAATCTGATTTGGTCAGTTTTTTTTTGAAAACTACTCACTGATAATGATATCTCCAGAAGGTTTTGGAGCGTATTTGACACCAATTGTGGACACACCAATTTATCGAATAATTCATCTGCCCAGATATAGGAACTTTTTGCGCTTTACACATATCAACCTATCCACTAATTGTTTAATAATGATGCCATGAAACCACCTCTTTAATTTTACATTTGTCATCTTTGAACTTAGATCATTTACCATCTAGATATAGCCTGACAAGCATAAAATCGTGGCAACGCTAGAAAGAGAGAGCAATAGAGACAGTAAGAGGCTATTTCACTTAGTGGGTGGAAGCAGCCAATAAACAACATGCTGAACGTATTTCATTGGAAGCAGTTCCCAACTGAGTGAAATAGCCTCTTGCCCTCTCTATTGCCCTCTCTCTCTCTTTAGTCTTACCTCGACATTTGTGCACTGCAGGCTATCTCTAGAAAGTAAATGCTCTAAGTCTTTGAATTGTAGGCAATATTTGAAAAACACGGAGCAAACTTATACAGAATATAACATTTTGTGTTAACATGGCTTTACTTACTTTTAAGGCTTGAAAATTATTAATATGCATATTGTATTATTACGAACTTCTAAACATAATTTAAATATAAAACTAAATTAAATTTACAATTGCGAATTACAACCATTGAGTAAATTAATAATTGAAGCATATTGCCTGTAATTTATTTATCACTATATGCTTCCCCTCAACAACCCACTACTAGACAATTTTCATGCACATGTTCATTTTTGGTCATGTTTACTAACATTTTTCATATATTTCAAAGACATTTACTAAAAATAAAAATTGAGGCTTTGTAAATGATAACTCTTGGCAATATATAAAAAAAATATTTCACTAAAACTTCATATCGGAATTGTTCAAAAAATGACGAACCGATAGCGTCTGGTTTTGCCATGCACAAAGTAGATGTAAATTAGTATCAGTTCCCACAAGCCTACCTCGACAACTTCAAAAGTGACGAAATATTTCAAAAATGCTACACATTCCAGTATTTCTTGGTTTTCTGTTATCAATGATCCGATGGTATCTGGACTAATTTTGTTGATATTTTTATGCTCTTCAAGTCACCTGCTGGCACCATAGATATTATTAGCTTACTATTTTTGATTTTCTAAGAGAAAACTCCATTTTGTTGCTTCAATTGTGTATAACAAAGTGAAGGACCATACTTGCAAGTGGAAAACATTACAAAACATCACGTCGAATCGTTTTTAATGTAATAACACAGTAAGTATCTTCATAGTATGTTTTGCACAAAATCAGTTAATTTTTGACGAATTTATATAAACAACAACATATTACTTGTTAAATTACACTATGAAATTAAATGATCCATGAATATAACTTTGCGTGCGTTAAGTTGAAATACAATACAATAACCTAGTCCCTTACAATTTGTCAGAGACAAAATTTAAGGTAGGAAGGAGTTTTATTAAAGATCGACAAAGATGTGGTTCAGTTCGTAGGCTAAAAAACACCAACAGAGTAGCAGAAAATTCAGAAATCTTATTATTCACAATAATTGGCCATTTGCAGAAAGTATACAAAATTTGACTGATCCAGAAAATATAGCCTCGAAAACATGAAACGCGCGACATTGTAGTAATACGATATTGAGATTTAATATGAATTGAAGCACAAGATACAATGCAGATTTCAACACTAAGATTTCTAAACATCCAAATTCGCGTTTTGATTATATTTCCTGTAGAATCATTATATTTAAGGGCTCCTGTCTTTTTTGTCTTTTCGGATAATCTTGTTTACCGCACTAGAACTGATACAATTGAACATTTGAAGCACAACGTTCGGGATGCTACATTTACTAATACTACAGAAAACTAGTATTAGAGGAAACTTGTTTAAAATTAAAAGAACAGATTTTCAAATTTATAGGACAGTATGTGGAGGATATTTGCTCGCTTTTATAATCCATTGCAATAAAATACTTAAATCCACAAATATCCTTTTTTCGTTTAGGTTCATTCAAATTCAAAGACAAAATCAGTCAACTGTACAGGGTGTAAAATAATTTTCTCAGCTAAGCCAACCACGTCAAAATATTTTATTCAGTAATTTCTTTATTACAGGCAATGTTCGAAAAACGAAATTGAATGTAACCCAATATTGCCATGTTTTCTGTTTCATTATTTCTGTCAAAATAATTTACCTTAAACATCCCTTTATTTGTTGTTCTTTTGCAAATTAATAGTTTGTTCTTAATTTAATTGACAACTTTGAGTTTTTTTCCTTATAAACCATAAACTTTTTGACAGTTAGATGAGACTTTTTATTTGTATTGATTAGTTCTATCATCTACCAAAATATCTGCACTGCATTATTTTACACCCTGTATATCTTGCCTAAAGAACAGACTTTATTGCTGTTCAAATCATTATTTAATGCTTAACAAATTTTGCATATGTTTTCACTGAAATCATATTGCAAAAACACAACATTTGGATATAAATAATACTATACGGACAATAGAACTTTAGTTTATCTTTTTGTACGTTTAAATATTAGAAAAAAAAGTATTACATCGCATTTTCATGAAGAAGATGATTTCGATATCTTCTCTTAACTCATTGACGAGTTCCATGAAACCAATTACTACTAATATAAATGGACCTGCCCGTTTACATTAAAAATGGGTTGAAAGATCTTTGCCGCTTTGCTTTGCTTACCGATGCTTTTCGGTGCCAAACTTCTTTCAGTTGTAACAAATAATACTTAATTAAATCTAGGCATTCTACACTGACTTTTTACGGAATCGTTACGATTTACCGACAGTTCGCTTTGTTTATGTTTGAATTTGAGGTTAATTTCAATTTTCCTATTATTTAGCTTGTTTTTGTTGTTAAATCCGTGATTATCTTGTGTACATGTAAAAAAACACAATAAAACAATGGTATTTTATTGCTATATATGCAGGAAAACGGCATATTCTTTTGCCGAATTATCTTCTCACCGGTAAGGGTCAGATCATAAACGTGTTAACTGAGTTTTACAAAAGGTCACTTAAGCAGTAAATAAAACTACATTTTACGTGAATAAATAAATGTTTTGATAATTACTGTTGCTATTAGTAATTAAGCCACTAATTGTTTTTGTTATTGTGCACATCATTTAATAGATATTAATGTATTTATATTTGTGGAATAGGTACGTAGTTGTATTATATTGAATCTGAATAACATGACCTTTAATTTAATGCTGATTGGACGCTACTGTTGAAGCCAGAATATTTGTAAACAAATATATATGCGTCTCTTTCTATTTTGTCTCATGTTTCCACCTATTTTTCGTTTGTTCGTATATGAAAGTCCCGGATCCATTTATATTAGTAGTCATTGCATGAAACGAATTGTATACCTCAACCTCAATTATCATGACATTTTCATATTTTTAATGACTTTATTCACAGATAACTAACTTCCGTAAACAGTTGTTTTAAACTCACCTACTGCAGCCTTTGTAGATAATCTCGATGCCATAGCAGCACCAGGTGAAGGATTGGAATCCTCAGAACTGCTGGTATCATCGGATTCGTAAGGAACTAAAGATTTCGTGACTTGTAAGTTCACTACTGACGAGCTCTTTTCCTGATTAGGACTGAATTCTGGACTAGACAGGCTTGATATGCTAGTCGACACATTTGGTGAGGACAACGGAGAAGTGGTTTTATTTCGCGCTGCCGACGGCGACTGTTTCAGTTCGATGGAAGTCGAACTGATATCACTCTCTTTTTCAGGACCAGGCGATCGAGTTTTACAAGGTAACAGTATGGGGTTATCGACATCTGAATCGCTTTCGCTCGACGTAGGCGGACTGTCGAGTATGCTGCTGCCGTTCAAGTTTGATGAATTTCCGTTCATCGTCTTCTTTATGTCAGGCGGAAGTTCAGGACCGTATACTTTGCTACTCGTAATGCCTATGCCATTCAGTACAGTCTTGGGAGTTCTCACGTTGTTTGCGTTTGCGTTGATGTTGTTGTTATTATTTTTATTTTCCATTAGAACGTTTGGAACTTTTAATTTACTAGTTGATGGGGATGATTTTTGGGCATAGGGAGGTGATTCCAGTTCGTACAACATGATATAGGCATTTGTATTGAACACAGCTTGGTGAGAAATTGGTCGAACCTGTAAAGATAATTCAGCATTAGCGTAGAATAGATAATTAAGCATTATTATTGTTTCCAAAGTATCAAATATAAAATATTGAAATGAAATTGTTGGGTCATATACACCAACAGACGTCAAGAAATAAATAAAAAAGAACTGTATTAACTTTATAGCAAAATATTTTGCTTTAATAATGATCAAAGTAATACCTTTGGGATATAAAGAAGGGTTAATAAACGTAGAGGTAAAAAAAAATTAAGTTCGGTTTCCTAGCGTAAGTAGGTGCTTCAGACCGGAAGTCCATGTTTTTAAATGTGAAGTGCTCTTTTCAAAAAAGTATTTGAATTCTCTGATGCAATAGATGTAACTTTTTAGAAAAATGACATTTACGACCTCTAAATAATCAACTTGAAAACGGGAAGTGGGATATTCAAATTGCAAGTTGCATTTTTTAATTTAGGAATAACATGTTTGCCTCTAAAGTTCGATTTTACTTTACATATGTTTCTAAGTAAATCTGAAATTCAGAGTAAAAGGTTTCATTAATGCGTTAATAAATGTAATGTCCGACTTCTGGTTCCGAAGGTCGAAAATTAAGTTATCCAAACAAATTAATATTAGAAGTGAATTCAAACACACTGTTCTTATGTTAAAATAGTCACTTCTGGTTTCCAATGTCACTTGGAGGACTAAAATAACATAAAGTTGCATATTTTTCACAAATGGGCCTCATACTAATTTAAGCCAAATAGAAGAGGAGGTTTTAGGTAATACAAGAGTGTGTATAAGAGTGGTGCCATGCTTGAAAGCACTCTTGTACGCACTCTTGAAAAATCAGTCATTTTCTTTTACGCTTGGTTGTTAGTTGTTATAGATATATCACTTTTGTTTATACCTTGTCAAGGGTTTGAGTAATACAAGTGATTACAGTAAAAATGTCAGAATGAATTCACTTCCAAAAGATAATATAAAATAGATGATTGCACTGGGTGAAAAATACACAATTAAAAGAGGACCCAAGTCAATATGCTGTCCATTCATTCATTTTGCAATGGTTCGTCTACTAGTAGAGGGTTACTCTAACTAGTAAACTGGCTATGGGTATACACACTACTACACAACATCCATAGGCATTGCCGAGATTCGAAGCCACGGCCATAGTCTACTTGGTTTATGAAATGTCAACCGCTAAGTCACCAGACCCCTTCAACATGGTGTTCTTTGTGAAGTAAGTTTTCTCACTAAACTACTGATTGATAAATTTATTTATTCATTCATTCAATGAAAACTATTAAATGGAATTAAAAATTTAAATGTCATATAATATTATAAACCTTATATGTTTTGGCATTTGAAAAGGGAGGATATCAGTAAAAAATTAAAACGTGATTCTATTCCAACAATTTTTGATAGTTTTTCACATATGTTGTCAGCGTTTTACAATTTAGGTGCTTTATTTATACGGACTAAATTTAAGACACTCTAACTAAGAGTACCACAATGCTCAAATTTGGTAGATAGCCTGAGATTTACTTTAAAATCGCCAGATCTGGCAGCATTGTCACAGATGTTCAACCCTTCCTATTGCAAAAACGGAACTTATAACATTTAATAGGGGAACCAATAAGCATATACCTTGGCAACATTAATTATATGGACTCTGCCTACTTCTTTGGTTGTTATTACATAATAAATAGTGGATCTGACTCCTTAGGTTTAATTCATAAAAAATATTCCCCTTCGAGGCTCTTGGAGTTAAGATTCCCTCGTTTTAGTTTTAAATTTACGAGACCCTCTTGGATCCGCCACTAACTGTTTGATGTAATAGATAGAATAAGAGAACCTACCCTAATCTATAGTGTTGTAAGGGCTTTATAACATAGAGGCCTGAACTTAATTAACAAAGTAAATAGCAACAGGACTATCCTACCACAGAACAAATTCCTAAATTCATTATATTATAATCACCAACAATGCTTTAATTATGGGTAGATATGCCACTGTTAAACTTTAAAAATATCTTTCAAATTTAATAAAATTTGGACAGCTTGATTTTAGTAAATCTTAGTTTCTTACTATGTACGGTACTTACCATACTATCATCAAACTGATAGAAATTTCCAGATGGAGCTTGAGCTACTGCAGTGTAATGACCACAACTAACTGTAGGACCCATATGCGTAACTAATGCGACCAGCCTGTATATAAGCGGGACATTAGGGCGATGTCTGGCGTATTTTGTCAAGTCGAGTCTCTGTCGGAACGTCACGTGCTTCGTTATTTTGTTGTTGCTTACTGAAAATCTTTTTAGTTGGATACAAAGTACCATTGGTGCCCTCTCAACGGCGAATTGTTTAGTTGCTGGTACCTGAAAGAATGAGAAAAGTGCTTGAACAGTAACCCAAAGAGCAAATATAATAATTGTAGATAAGCCGTACAAAAACACACACAAGTACATTGATTGGGCTTTAACTCCTTACAAAGACGCTACATATTAGAGAGTTTCATACAAATTCGCAAAATCAATATATTTTCTTTAATGACATCAAAATTGTCTTACATAATTCCTGAAAATCATGCTCAGCAAGTATAAATTTTTACCACCACTCTCTAGGTACAATGAAAAATTTTCCGTATACAAAAGCATAGCATATTTGGTAAAATCAATTCCATTTGGACATAGTTAAGGACATGGCGGTGAAACCAAGCGTTTTGGTTTGTAGAGTATTTATCATTTTTAACATCTATAGTGTGAATGGCGTATCTTCATTGCGGGAAGTTAGTTATTATCAAATAACAATAAACTGCAATAATTCATGTTGTCAATTAATGTAAGTTCATGCTTATAGGCTTAAAAAAAAGTAACTTCTTGTTTATTTTGCACATGTGTTTTGGTATTCAGTTCATTTAACAAGTTTCCAAAGAAACCATTTAAAAAATGCACAATAGCAAATTTACTAGTGGATGGGGAATAATACAATTACTAATTAGATTTATTATTCTGTAAATTATTAACTTCTTTTATGATATAATATTTTAGTAGAACAATGTTATATTTACATATTTTATTACAGTCGTCACAGTTAATCTTATAGACACCTGATTTACATTTCTTTATCTACTGTAGAATTATTTTTTTATATTAGATTAAGTGTATGAAGTTTTATAACTAATATTTATGTCTTATTTATCTAAAATGGATTTAAGTTTATTACTTGTTTCGTCGAGAAATGTTTTGAACAATTCATAATGTTTTGTAATATATTGAATTACACTATTAAGTAACCATTGCATTATGTATTAATAATTTAGTGATCAAAATTATTATTTTTATTATCTTGTGTCCTTTATTTAACAATTTCCAATTCAATTCCCAATGTAATGTAGTCTATGACTCATACTATATATATAATATTGTTATAAACTCCGTGGGTTCAATTAATTAATTTAAAAAAAACTAATATTCACTGTCACTTTCTAGAAACTGTTATTTACACGAAAAACATCAAATATTTCCAACAGCTGATTCTAATATTATTTACATTGAAATCATAACAACGAAATAAGCTGAACGCACCAAAACTAACTAACTCCTGAAATTATTGTCTCTTTATATAGCGTAAATTGTCGTTCTCGATGGTCCTACATTTTCTGCCCAGCGTCGAAAAATACTGTTTGGCGCCATTTCGAAAATTCGAGTTCTAACTATTTATTAACCCAGCGATTGATCGGAATGAAGCCAGGGACGGCGTAGGTAGATTTTTACAATATGTTACAAATATGATATAATGTAAGTTCCTAAACGAAGGTAAATTAATACCTGTTCATAGGGACGGAACTTACATAAGGAGAGGGACGGAAGGGGACTGAGGGGGACGGAGAAGACGAAGAGGGACGGAGAAAGAAGAGGAAGGCAAGGGAACGGAGAATGACGGAGAGATGCGGAGGGGGACGGAGGACATACTTACTATACTAAAAAATTAAAAAATCGGACAGCTCTAATTTAACTTGTTTTTGTACTAATTGATTTAAGATTGTGGCACAATAATAAATTTATTAAATATTGTTTATTAGTTTATGTGAAGTATTGGTAGAATTTTCAGCTCGGAAATTACTGTTTTTATGTAAAATAGCAAATAACTGATCAGTGATGACATATGAATTAAACTTCGGGATTAATACACTCAAGGGGATTCTGAAGCAATGAACGCCCGGTGTTTCCTTGCATCATAGAGTCGGGAATGGAAATGACTTGGACACATATGAAGGGGGAGCTGATGAGAGACGGGCAGGGTTGCCAGCATGGGCGTACTGAGGGGAAAGGGACAGCTTTCCCACTCGACCTGAAACATCTCCCGTGAGCCCACAAAACTTTCCATAAATTTGTTGACTTGTCCCCCACCCTGACCAAATAAGGTTCTGATTTATACCTTTTTCTAGGACTTGGCCCTCTCTAGGACATTTTTTTTCTGATTTGCCCCTCCCTAAACCAAAAGCTAGGTACGCCCCTAGTTTCCAGCGCTTCTGAGGGTCAAAATGGTGTAATATTTTTATTTACTTTTCGGGTTCTTGGATTTAAATACATAGTCGAACTCACTCTAATTTATTTCCACTATTTTAATTTATATTCACAACTATTTACAATTTATTTTGAACACCTGATGTTTACGATATACCACTAAATACTGATCGAATCCTTCCGTCAGCTCTCCGTATTTATATATTTCTTCTAGTAATTGTCCAGAAGATCTGAGTGACCCAATTTTATAATAGTGACAAATAAAAAGGTGACTAACTGGCAGCTCTGCACGCGTGGCCAAAGCTGTACTGAAGTGGGAACAGGAATTCAGAACTATAAGGGAGGCCAACCTGAATCAGAATCACCGTGTTTAGATTTGTGCTTTTATGGTTTTAGGGGTATTAAATGAAATAGTTAATCAATGTCAAGGTAATCAAAGCTGCACGGTAACAAGGCTTAATAAATGAGATGTCATAAAATTTTAATTCGATACTTTTTTGAAATGGCACATTTTGTGTATATTGATTGTTTAAATAAAACAGATAAAAATAATTTTGATAGTTTAATTTTTAATATAATTTGAATTTCGGATACAAATCACTAATCAGTAACATTATTTTATGCTGAAAATATAACTGATTTTTATTTAATCAACATTTATACCATGGCTAACAATTTTCGTGCTTAATGAAAGTATATTACAGAAAAATCTTATAAAAGCAAATTGTTTAGTAGGTTGTGGTTTCCCACATAATCCGGCCAAAATCAGTTAGGATTGAATTAAAAATCTTATTAAATTATGTCAACACCAATTATACCCAGCTGGTATGTCAAAAAACTGATAAACTGATAAATTAATATGCAAAAAACACTACATTAATTAAATATAATATACAAAACTGAATCTTTTGCGCTTCATTTATGAAACAAGTTTACGAGGTAAATCTTACTGTAAGCTTTGTAGGATATCATAAGCAGATCAAAAAAGATTTTATGCAACAAAAGCACAGAATAATCAAAACCCAGAATCGAAACTCTCCGTTGCTGCCAGATACAACTTTCTTTGCGCATGTGCGACAAAACCATTACTTTGACGGTAGGTTCAATGAACCACAGAATTATGAAGTATTATTATAATATTATTTCTAAGGTAAAATGTACCCTATTCTCAGAGTAAAAGCTACAAAAATAATCCTATTATTCACAAAGAATCTGAAAATAAATGTTACTTACATATACACAATATTCAACTATGTATCAATTATCAAACATTCTAACTATGAAGTGAAATGTATCGTGTTTAAAACAAAACGGTCTAATGATCGCCTTACTAGCACTAAATATTATAAGATTTATTTATTATTCACAATTGCAACAGAACGAGGTATACAAATAAGGTCAGTTTGTCAAAAAAATTTTGAGAATTAAAATATAGTTTAAAAATATTGTGAGTTGGACCAATTACTTCCACACCATTTGAAGTGGAACTTTTGGTATATCACAGATATATAAACAGAAACTTTTATTTTCACACGACTTGTTCTAAAGTGTAATTATTCTGTTCATGCTTTATCAAAGTTTGCTATTATGCTCCCATCTGTCAACTTTCGTGAACAAAAACCTTATTTGAAATGTCACGTCACAGTCGTGAAACAGAGACATCGACAATGGTCTACAATGTATCATTCACCAATGCATGAATAGGTTCACACCTGCTCATGATGAATCTTGCAAACCTGATAGATTAAAAAAGCCTTTTCAATTCCCTTGACAACCTTGCAGTGAATGTGCACTATTCTAAACCGCAGTGGAAGACTTCACATGTCAAAATGTAAAAAATGTTGAACTCAGGGGTGCAAAGGGATAGATATCGAATTGACGTTCTGATTGTTGAACAAATATGGGGCTTGTGCAGTGTTCAATCAACATTTTTCTGAAGGTAAGGATTGAACATCATTTAAATCTGGAGTCTGTGACTTTAGATGCCAGAAGTTCCATTATCTCAAAACCTTATGAGATATCGTTCAAAACAGTTAAGTTTTACGACGGTACAAAATTACATTCTTACCCAATTATTGCCTAATCTTAGTTGCCTTCCCCATTCTCACGGTGACCACAAACACTCATGCAAAATTTGATTAAGCTGTTAATAGAAGACCGGAGATCCACAGATACCACATTTACGATCTATCATTATTATTTCTCTTGCATCATCAATATTTTCTGTCATTTTTTAAGTCACATGACTGCAATTAAAATTATTATTACATTTCTAGAATCACCAATTTTAATACCATTCACATGTAAGTATTTTCTCAGTTGTGTAAGAGCAAACATTTTTTGTGTCATTACAAAAATTACCTAAACTATTACTTCCATAGTTAACCAATCTTGGTAAGAGCATTTTTTGTGTCATTATAAAAAGTACCTAAACAATTACTTCCATAGTTAATCTTGGCATAGTGTAATAATTTATTAAACATATTATTAAAATCCTTTACATATTTTCATTTTGTGAGTTGCCATATTTTGTAAGGCCATTATTAATATATGGTTTTCAAGGAGCATTTTTCAATCATGTTAGTTTTTAATATGGCATAGCTTTTGCAGGTCTGGTTTTCCATCAGTGTTTTGGTTTCAGAAGATTATCATTTACATATTATAGGGTTCACTTTATGCTATATTGGAATTATTCAGTTAAATCTGACAAATCTCTGCTTACCTAACAAAATTTCTGAAATTACTTCTATGACTACTGTGTTGCCATATCCCCAAATTAAAGCAGTATAAAGAGTTTTAAGTATAATTTAAAAAATTAAACAAGCTATAAAAACATTTACATTGTATTGTTGAAATAGTTTTATGTTTACCTACCTTCTTTTGGCATGCCTCACACTGATACGACTCATCATCTAACTTTTCTCGAGAAAAATACAACTCTAACGCTTCATCCAGCGTTTGTGCTTTTCTAATATCTAATAACAAATCTTGGAAATGTTGAAACGTTGTACTGACATGTCCGCATTTCAAACATCTCACTGCTGATCTTAAATATCCGCCCAATATCTGATTCAAGGGTGTCGTTTCTTTAGTTCTCGAATCGAATTCCGTGTGATTGGAAAATCTGTTTAAATACGCCTTTTCCATTGCTTCGACCAAATAACGGAGAAACTCATGAGCATCTTCCTGCCTACCTGGTATCAGATGTCTACAAACCAATCTAAGTTTATTGTATATTAATAACGGACGGATAGCATTGGCATTGCGTTGTTGCGATTCTTGCAGCGTCTTACGCATAGCGCATATTATGCAAGATCCACCTGTAAAGGAAAGACAACAATGAATGAAATTGTTTATTATTTTGTAACATATAATTGAGGTATTCTCGATAGAACACTAGTATATTCCAAAAGTAAATCTGTACTGTAACATTTTCTAAACCATGCCTGTCGAATTTTGTTAGTAAACAATGAAAAAATGTTTTATCTGAAGAAAGTGATCTTGAATAATGGAAAGACACAAGACAAAACAAATGGTAATCGTGTTATTGTCAAATGAACTGAAAATCAACATGTTAAAGTTGTTGATATTCTGGTAATGAGCACAATATCTGATTTTTTTTATTTTTGAGATATCAAGGGATTAAACATAGTTCAATGTGGTTTGCGATAAGGAGTTATTCAACGATGTTAATTTAGAACATTTGCATGACTGAAGACACTTAAAACCCCCAGTTCGAATAAGTCCTTGAAGCTTGACCTTAAGGTCAGGATCAATGTCAAGCTGGGAGTATTTTTTGTCAAGTGGGATTAAAAACTGAACAAACTAAAAGTTCGTTTATGACCTCCGAATTGAACTGTTCGGTACTATGCTGTAGGGAGCATTTATGTCTTCAGTTAAGAGTACAATCTGACAAAATTTCATCTTTATAAAGAAGCCCTAGTCTCCTATAGAGTCAATAGAGCAAAATTTAAGTCATTTTTAGACAAAATTTAACAATTCACTTATACCATCACTTCAGTAACAGTTTATAGAGAATACTTCACAAGATTTTAAAAGTAAATTCGTAGAAGTAAATTATTTAAATAATAAAAACCCTTAAAAATATATATTTTTTTGTTTTGCTTCTATTATAAAAAGTAATAAACGGATCGCAATGTGGTCAATGGACAAGTTCTAAATAGTCAGCAATTTTTCTTAATGAGTGCTTAAAGTCAGAGAATACAGATATTGAGCCCAACTAATATAAACATTGTAAGCTATCATTTGGAGAAAATTTACAGTTCCAGCTTTATTTACAACAAAGGTATAATCGCTTCATCAGTTTTTACAATATTAGCAAAATAAATCCACATTATTTGAGGTTTTTAATGCTTCAATAATTTACTTCTACGAATTTGCTGTTAAAATTATGTCACATATTGCTTTTAAACTATTATTTAGGTGATGACGGTTTGTTGTTGAGTTTTATGTCAAGTAAAACTCTATTGATTAAAATAGTCTTTAAGAGCAGCTTTGGTAAAATTTTTAATTTTGGTTCATGTCATTACTTTAAATGTTCAATTATTTGGAATTAGTAGTTGGACACAGAAATGTAGAATTAGGATTACTTATTGGTAGGATTTAATTATTATTATATAGCTGCTGTATTTTTTTCTCTTAATTCTATCCAACTTTAGGAAAAATCATTTTGAGTTGACAATGCATGTTTCATTAGTGTTCATATGTTCCATTATTTAAATTTTATATTTTCTGAAAATTAATAAGTAGGGACAACCATTACTTTCTTTTTACCAAATTTTGTTTTTGTCTTTAGGTATTTAAACAAGCTACTGTAAAATTTTTATTCTGTTCTGCTCAATTTTTGTGACAAAATCCCCTTACTTGAAAATTATTGGTAACTACAGATTTGTTACCTACACAAAAGAATGTCAGAAGATTTTTTTGGATTCTATATTTTTTGGACGAATTACCTCTAATGTAATTATTTAATATGAGTTTTTCCAGTTACATTTTTTAAGACAATTTCAAACGAATTGACCTTTTATACTGGAAAAATAGTAAAAAGAACCTTGAAAAGACCAAGTTTATTTTTTAATAAATTCAGTGTTAAAACGTATTTGCAGTTTAATTTTTGACATAGTTAATGCTGTTTATTTTCATCTCTGATGTGAAATGTTTCGATATTATTTGCGGTTAATACCAAAAATGTACCTAATTCTTGATCATACCACATGAAAGTCAAATTAGAAAGTGTATTTCTTAAACATGAGAAGCCTATTGTAATTGAATTTGAAGATTTTGTTAAATCTTTCAAATGCCTCAATAATATTGTTACCTTAAATTTGTAAAGCGAATTCTTCCTGAAATGCATTGCCACAACAAAAAATATATTTCCGACTAAAACGGCTGGCGATAAAAAAAGTACACACCTAGCTGTTAGTCTTTGAAAGAAGTAAAGAAATGATAATAGAAAGGCAGGACGGTTACATGTATTATTTATGTTTTCAATTGGTTAATCTACTTGTATTAGTCATCATTTAGAACACAAAGTAGTTTTAGCAGTAAAACTTTGTTATTGTGAATTGTGGAGTAATATCAGAGATTTATTTCATGTTACATTATTTGTTTGTACCCAAAATAAATTTGTATCAATATTGATTGAACTAAACATGTCACTGAGGAGTTTTCTAGAGAAGCTTGAACATTGGCTATGCCATGAAGCTGATTTTGCGTATTATAGAGGGAGCTTGAGCATTTCTTCTGATAAGATATTGTTTCTTTAGGGATAACTATTCTTGTTCCTTTATCCTAGAATGTGTGTTATACCATTTCATACATTGGATGTCACATACAATGTGTTTTATAGCAGAAACATTTTCATAGCAAAGAATTCATCAGCAGTTATAAATTTGTGCATGTGCATTATAGTAAATGAATGATTGTTACATCATTCTTTAAAATATTATTCCAGGGTAAGCTGAAAAGTAATGTTTCCAATTGCAGGTTTGCTAGAAAGTAGTCTGCTCACAAGCTCTCACTAGCAAATCTATACACATATAGCATGCTACAAACAGGCATTTTAACTAGTAACAAACAAGTATGCTTTTTTACTAGCATGTTTATTTCTGTAAGTGGTAATAAACCAAAGCAGTGGTGGTTTTTCAATATGTTTTGTATTAAATGACATCTTTAAGTTATGTACTAATATTTTTATATTACACAACACAAAGTGATTAGGAGGAATGCCTAGAGTTAGGAAATGGTACAAATATTGCCAATTTAATTTGACGATGAATAAAGTGGATGATTTGAATTTTAATGCTGTCCGTTATTATCTATATCCATAAATAGGCAAAGATAAAACGGTTCAATTACATTTTCTCCTCTGTCCCTCAAAAGATTTTTATTTTTTTTTTGTTTAGTAGCCATTGACGACCTTCAGTGCAGAATGCTTTTTTTAATATTGGTTCATTCATTAAATAAAATAAAATAAAAAATTCTTATTTTACATCCACACTGTCAATGCCAAACAGTGCCACTAGGTTGCTTGGAGGGAAAATCGTTATAACGCTATTCAGATCTCACACATAAAAAATTATGTGATAATAACCATTTATTTCGTAGTCACAGGTTTGAAACATTTCTAAATATGGTTTCTCAACTAAAATGAGAATTGTGTATTGTGTGGCAACTAATCGATGTGTTTCCAATAATATTTTATTATTTTAACATTCTGCTTTTCATTTATATTGTTTCTTTTTTAAAGGTTAATAGTTTCACACAATTTAAATAAGATTACAAAACCCTTGATATGAATACAATTAGTGAGATTTAAGATAAATAGTTAGATCTGACATCATGGCAAAAATTCGAATGTTCATGGTCATCTTCTTTCATTGAATTTGATTATTATGATTTTAGTTTGACATATCATAACATTGTTAGCTGTTAGGTGAATGTACCTTTTCAATTCAATGTAAAAATTATGAATATATTATTTGAAAAATTTCAATACACTTACAAAAAAGTCAACATAAAAAGTATTATTTAACATAAATTAACAGCAGGTGCATTATATTTCATTATATTTTTGATATAATACAGAAATAGTCATCACTAACTTTGTGTGTTAAATTGAGATTATACATACATTGCAGTATAAGGTGTACTAATATGTAAGTACTTATGTATCATAGATATTTATACTGCATCTTCATAGTTACTTATGAGTTGACTTCTTGATTTTTCTACTTAGAAATTGAAATTATAATTGTGAAATAAGTAAATAACCTTGAAGCATTTTGGAAAAACTGAAGTTGGGGCTGTTCAAGTTTTACAAGTATTAGTGCTTATGCAATACTTGAATGGCCCCTAAACTGTTTTGTAAAGGTACATAAAAAAGTGTCTAAAAGTAAAACAAAATGTAGGAAATATGCAAATTCATATAGGTAATATTATCTTCAAATTTTTGACAATGATTTTGGTCGAATTTCGACCACTGGGCGACCGCTAATATGGAGAATTTTATATTGACATAGATATGAAGACGCGAGATGTAAGACCGACAGACCGACATCTAGGATTTTCGAGAAAATTAGCAGAGGTTCCGAATCTGGGTACAAAGGAATGACACCTCGAGGGGAGTATTCAATATTTCTGACAGGTGAAGTAACCTGAAAATTTTATCGTGACACTCTGTCATAGGAGTTAAGGGAGAACAGCAATTATACGGAACGGCTCCAGATTCGGAACCTCTGTTTGCAATTCTCTCAAAAATCCTAGATGTCAGTCTTACATCTTGCGTCTTCAAATTTAATGAAATGTATCAAATACATAAAGAAGTGTTCAAGAGGACATTCAATTGTAGGAAGCGCAACTGATGAAGGTTCCCTAACCAGAAACAATATATATTATATATATTGTCTTGCATACAAAGGAATGACACCTCAAAGTAGGGGTGTCCATCGAGAAAAAACATCGATGTTTTCATTCGATGTAAAACATCGGAACCCTGCATCGATGTTTTTCGATACATCGCTAAAAAACATCGATGTTTTTTCAACATCGAATACTTTGTATAATAGTTTGATATTCGCCATTTCCAATTACTTAAATGCGTTAAGTTCCGCTTTTATGAGGTGAACATAGAGTCAGGGTATCAGAAGTGTAGTGCTAATAGCTGCAATAATGTATTTAGTTTTTTAAATATTGGTTAGAAGTTCAATTACATAAGCGCCATATATTATATAGCTTCATAAGTGAACCAAATTATACAAATAGAATTATTTTACTAAAACAACAATTACAAAAAACATTACTATTAAAGTTTAATTTACTGGTTAATTTTCATTAAATTATGTCAGTTTTCATACGACTTTCGTCATCTTTGGAATAGTAGAGCCGTCGAATGGTAACAAGAATCGGGGCTCAATAGGGTACTAAAAACATAGGTATTCTTCTCAGCCATTTTTGGTTCGTCTATCACTTTTGCCTTGTACCTATTTACAATGAATGCATTTTGGCTCCCCTTTAAGTATGAATTAATAACTTGTATATAAACATTGAAACCTGAAAAATATTAAGTAAGCTTCTAAAAAGGCTTGGATTTGAGTTATTGAGAACGCAGGAAGGCTTGTGTTAGGCCATTGATTATTAACACATTTGACACGAGCAGAACTGTTTAATTCCCCGGTATAGAATTTTGGAATAGTACATACCGAAAATAATGTACAATTTAATAAACAAAACAAACGAGAAAAAATATATATAGTTGTTGAATTTTTGGGAGATGATAACAAAGTATTTCTCACAAACGGGATTCGGTAGGCAATTTCCTTCCCGTCCCATATGTTGAACCCATTTCATACTTTTAAGGTTATCAATGGGATATAGATATATTTTTCAATCCGTTTAATTTTTTACACATAATAAGTGTTTTTTTTTCAATTCCTCTGTAGAAAAATATACCGTGATTTATAACATGTAAAATTCATTATCAAAACACTAATTTATTAAAAAAATGTAGTTTTAATACAATGTTTTATGAGAACCTTAACATACGTTTACCTACTGCTTCATTCACTGCATATTTTCATTAGAAACTGAGGCCTAATAAATTGTGAACATAGAGAAGCAGTGGCAGCTGGACCCATAATGGCTGACGAGAATGATTATTCTCGTACCTTAGGTCCAATAGCTGTTAACAGATGTCACCCAGTGTTAATTAAAATTATTTAAAAATTAATAATTTGATCTTGAATAAATGAACTAATATTATAATATATTTTTAATGTTCTATTTCATTATTAGTCAGACAGTTAGTTTTTTTCATTGATTCGATGTTTTTTATAAAAAACATCGATGCATCGAATGGAAAAGATCTTTGTCAAAACATCGAATCAATCCGATGTATCGTATGGTAAACATCGAATGGATTCGATGCATCGATGTTTTATGAATATCCCTACCTCAAAGAGAGTATTGACATAGATGTTCTTTATCCTTAATTCATACAGCATGTCATTTATATACAAACTATGCAATATGATTTCCAAACATTTTTTTAACCCCTGTCATACATATTTTGTGTTGCATAACTTTTGTTCCAATAAAATCATTAAATTATCTGAACAATTAAGATAATTAAACATTTACCTCATCTGTCTATGTGGGACAAAACTCCCTGAACCAATCAGTGACTGATCAAAGCATAGAAATCAAACAATTTGGTTGTTTTGTGTCAAGGATATTTTATAAAGGATTGCTTGATCAATGTTAAAAATTTTTGAAAAAAAAAACAGCCACCTGGTGACATATCACCAGGTATTAGGCCTGCTTTCAAGTTATTGTAGCAGTTTTTTTGTTAACAGTTGAAGAATTTTTCTGGTTTTGTTTGATCTGTTTAATTGATATTAGTAACAACTTAATTAGGAAAAGTTACAGTGCAAAAATTATTTCAGAAAAATGTACATCTATCAAGCAATCTTTTGTAAATTATCCTTGGTTTTGTGTCACCACAGATGGATAAGTCAGTTATATTGGCATATTCTCATCAATCCCACTAGCTTGTCTCATTGCCAAGTAATGCACATGTTTGAAAAATAGTCACAGACATCAAATGAGAGGCTGAAGAAAAACTATTTCTATTACATGACATGAAGTCTTATACACCCTCCCTCATGTGGCAATACATAACATCTAGGCATCTCACTCTACAGAAAGAGTTACATGATTTATTTAAATTTGATTGCCAGTAAGAACAATTGAACATTGGAGTATTACTGTACCTTAACAGGAAATGATACACATATGTTAAATAGGTACCCACATTTGTCCAGTGTAGAGTGAACATATATTCATATCGCTAAAGTTTATTTGTCATTAAATCTTATAATGTCTGCAACTCATCCTAACTCTAGGTGTTCCTGTAAATAGTTGAATGCTTTGTGATTTGTTACTTTGGGTCCTCATAATAAAAAAACTGTGTCTATACAAACTATAATAATAAAATTTGATCAATTTTATAAAAATTACCAAACAACAAAGTACCATGAAAGCAACCAAATTCATATCTACTATTGATAAACAAGAACAAAATTTGACATAAGACTTAATTAATTGTTTTCAGTGTACCAGTCTTGGTTATATTCCCTGTTTTTGAATAACACTTCACAACCATACAATGTGTGCATAGGAAGCATAGCACACAGTGCTTGAGTAAAAGGCCATAAATGAAACATGCTTAGTTCGAAAATCCTCTAACACTTGTCATTGATAAAAAATGTTATCACAAAATAGAGAAACAAATCAGATATAAATACTAAAACTTGAGAACATAAACTATTGCACTTTATAATTTATCTGTCTCTTTCTTGTAATAACATGTTTGCAAAACCTCTGAAATTATTTAACATTACAACATTATAAATGTTCAAATGATGATATTGCAATAATTAACTCATTTTCTAATTGGTAATTCTGCTTACCATATACATATATACATTACTATGGAATGGGCAAACAAACAATTTTTACTCACAAGCTGAGTGGCATTGTTCTTGTTATCTCTAACTTAATGGAGTATTACATAAAGGATATTCCCCAACAGAAAGAAAAGTATGATAACTGTGAACTTTGTAAGTAAGACAGAGATAGAAAAAACAAGTGTTGCCATTTGGCTGTATTAACAACTCACTCTATGATAATGGGTGCATTCAGGGAATTGTAGTGATGCAGCGCTTTGTTAAAGCGGTGTACTAAAGAGTGTCTGCTTTACCCACAGCGCTGCAGCGCTTTAATAAAGCAGTAAAGCATATAAATTCTCCGCTTTACTGCTTTATAACTAAATCATCTGTCAAATTCTGTGTTGATATTATGCAAGTGTCGCCAACAAGTAAACATAACTAGTGAAAATAACTAGTAACAAAAGTTTTCATTCAGTGCTTTAATGCTATAATTCCCTGAATGCACCCAATGTATAAGATTATACAGAAGATACACAAGTTTTCCTTGTGCCTCTCAGTGCTTATACAGTATTATGCTGGACTCTTAATGGAATAGTCAAGTTTTATACACTGTGTCACACAGTGCACCAGAGTGTCTAATTGGAAAGCAACCACTTTGATAATGAAGGGAAATGTTACAGTTCAACTACTTTCAACTGAGAGAAGTACAAGGTATTAAATAACCAATTGATTTCTTAATATCAATATTTGAGTTCATATTAAACTATTTCTATACAGTCATACTCCAACATCTCTCACATAAACATAAATCCATTCCTCCACAGTTACATATAATATACACTTTTAATTGATAAGTGCATTATGGCAATATAATTTTTGCTTGTCTAATAAGCCAAAATGAAAAATGAGGATATATTTACCTGGATCTTGGCAGTCAGCAGCATGATCTTTATCTGCCATTAACCAGTTCACCAAGGCAGGAACATGAAATAGAGCTTGTAGGGTGGAATTTAAGTAACAGGTATTACCCATATTAACCATACCTGCTCCCACACTCCAATCACAGCCATTCCAACCCAGTTGCACAGCTTCAAGGGGATACAGTTCATGTTCAGATACTTTCAGCGATTCATCACCACCAATATTTTCTTCAGGTTTACTATACACAAAAAATAAATAAATATAAAATTAATTGAGGATTAATGCATTACATTACCTGGGCTGTGGGGTTTCAGTACTTTTTAAAACAATGTATTTGGACTTCAATTTATCTAGAATTGTACTTTGGTAGGTTCCTGCAGGCTCAAATTCAATATTGGACAGTAGAATCTTTTTAGTTGATCCCGCCAAAGTTTCAGTAGATTCGTTAGAAAGGGCAGATCTGAGTGCCGCATTCACAGGGTCTGCGGTGGATGCCGGCATTTTCACAATAATTATTACACGTGCAAAGTCAATAATACCCGCGTAACTGTTCTTCCATGTAACTCCTTATTTTAAAGTTTGTAAAAACTATCATCTAACTTTTACAGGTTTGAGACACATATCTGCAGTCTTGTGGTTTCACAGTCTTATTAAACAATTAAAAGGAAGCACTGAACTAATTTACATTAGATATTTTATTAACTACCATAAGTCCGATATCAAAAACTAAAACCACTATTACGATTACCGATAGTAGATCATAACACGCATGCTCTGTACCCCAAGGGCAGCACGACAGAAACGAGCTCTTTTGGTATTGAACTGTACTTAAAATTAAAAAATAAGACGCCTACACTTTTTTGAAATTCATCCGAAACATTCACATGAACAGTTGTTTGCATCACTACTTGTTATTTCTTTGCAGCTACAATGCTACAAAAATCAATTTTTGATTATCTGTCATTATATTTTGCGGCATGTTGCCAATATTGATCAACATAGAGAGGTTACCTCACAACTTTTAGCTAACGTCATTCTGCGCATTCATTTTGTTGTTCTGTGGTTTGTTTGGTTTCAAATTCGATCTGTTAAGCGATGCGTAGTGTAACACGATGGGTTGTTTGCCAAATACACTTGCCCGCGAAAAATGTTTCATTGTTTATGTTATAATATTGACAATAACAATACATTATTGGTTTATAGTGACAGTACTATAAAACTATTATCACAACGTTATATAAGTCTATTTCAATTAATACACAGCAGTTCAAACGATCATTTGACTGGCAAGAAGTTATTATTTCTCTTAGAATATACTTTATATTCCAAGATATTTCTCCACCAACTTTCACATGTGGCCGTGCATCGCTTAACAAGTCAAATAAAGTACGATTGTTAGAAATCGACCTTTCCATATTCATACATCAACTTCTTTCAACTTTTTCGGACAGTTTTCACACCATTTGCATGTACCTAGAAAGAGTCCGAAACATTCGAATTATCGCATTGTCAACAAAGCAAACGCGCATGCCTATTACAAAGGGTGTAAAGGTCTATTGACATTTGATGAGTTGGCAATTCACAAATATGATGGCACCATTGAACGGTAACAGTTAACCTAGTACATACCTGGTTGGTACAATTGATATTTTTCACAAAGCATTCACCTTTACCAGCTAACGAGATACCCCAAGGTATTTTTATCATTGACTCAACCAAGAGATGGAGCTCTTTATTTTAAATTTAGGCAATCAACAATACCCGGCAGCCTAATGTTACAGCTGTCTCAGCATTGATATTTTTGTCAACATTCCAGATTGTAGTTTGGATCACAGATCAGGTTTAGATATCAGCATTCGAACATTCGAAGAGTTAAAAATCGTCAGATAAGAAAAACAACTTTTGTTTTCGTGGTGTCGTGTTTGATTTAAATATGAAACTCATCAATAAATGCAGTGTCTCCGGTTGTAGAGACTTAAATAACAAACGCTATAGATTTCTCTTTAATAAGGAAATAGAGATGTTTCCAATATGGCTGGAGAAAATAAACAATCCAACTTTAATGGATTTAGAATTCTGTTATTGATAATTCTTAACGAGTATGTGGAAGACAATGAATAGTTTCAACAAATCTTATAGAACTACGAGAGGACGCTTGCTAAATACTTTAGGCTGAAGGCCTCATATCAGTTTCTACATATCTAATGTTTTTAAACGGTTTTATTTACCTAGCTTGCCTTGTTTGTTTGGGTCAATTCTAGTGATAAAAATTTCACTCCCTTCCTTTTGACAAATTGATCTGATATTTGGCGCACATATTTAGTTCTGATTTAATACATTTTGTAAAATTGTAAATCCAAGATGACTACTACTACAAAATGGCAGATTACATATTTTTTCACAACTACTTCAATATAGATATACATTCTAGGAAGAATAAAGTTCACTATGAAAACAAGAAAATCAAATATGGCCGCCAAAAAAATGGCGGATTAAGTATATTTTTTTTCACACCTCTTCAGTATGGGTATCAAATTAAAGAGCATTGATAGAAGCATGGAGGACTGTGTGGCGTTAGGGTAGCTAAAAATTATACGTCGTTAGAGGTACACCATTCAAGTTAATGTAAACGGTTAAATCGGGCCGAGGACTGTGTGGCATTGGGGTGGATAAAAATGATATATCGTTAGCGTTTTCTCCTCCAGACTTGGACACATCTTGTTGTAAATAACCTTGCTTCTCTATTGGCCCCAAGCCCGTAGCCAGCGGGGGAGTCGTCTGAAATTTTGGAATTTTTGGTTTCGAAATTCAATTTTAACCAATTAATCAAGTTTTTCATAAGAATAAATTTTATATGTATTCGAATTTATGTATCCTGGAAATTCATGAACAAAAATATACATTTTTCAGTCCTAATTAGCCCATCACCAATCAAAAAAATTGTCCAAAAAAAAATCTTGGCAACGGCCTTGATTGGCCCTCTGGTGGAGTCGACCTCTATGTCCTTTACTCGTGGGAACAACATGATTACAAATAATAAAACAAAACAAAAACAAAAAATACATATGTATTTAATTTTCTAATTTGGCCCCCAAAAATTAACATTAGAGTTTTATTTTACTTACTTTCAGGGAAGCCTTTTTTAATCTACTGTCTAAAAATAGGTCAAGTTTTAAATTTAAATTATTAATTCTGTTATTCAAATTATTTAAAAATACAAATAAAATATATTGTGATATATTCCGTGGGTTCAATTAAAATTTAAAAACTAATATTCACTACCACTTTCTAGAACTTTTATTTACCTCAAATATATACAACAGCTGATTCGAATCTCACAATAACAATTCTACATAAGCTCTTCGCTGCACTAACTAACTGCAGCTATTATAGGTCGCTCCTTTTAAAACCTGCATCGAAAACTCTCGTACAATCCATCACCAATTCTACAGCTGTAGAGCCATTTCGAGATCAATTTTTTGTCCTAAAAGCGATCGATGTCGTACTGGAATGAAACCAGGCCCTGGACTCCGATCAATAAAAAACTTTGATAGAATCGAATAGAAATGTTCGCACTCATAACTCGTATCATCGTTATACGACGTTTATGCCTTATGACGACAAAATGACGTCACTTTTCGATTCTACAATACTTTTATATTCATCAGAGTCCCACGGCTGGGCCGGCTTAGGGAAGTTTCTTTACAACCCCCCCCCCTTTACTTCTGATGGTGTCTGTCAGAAACATCCTCTCCATGGTAGGGAGCGAGTCGATCTAGATGGACCACCTTCAACTTAGCCCTGGGGTTTTGACGGATCCGGGAGACGACGTCATTAAGCCTCTTGACCACCTCGTATCGACCATCCCAGGCGGGTGTAAGCTTTGGGGATTTACCCTTGCTCCGTTGGGGGGTTATACAGCCAGACCCTGTCCCTCTCTTAGAACCCGACTGAATTGGCCTTGAAGTCGTATCGCGTCTTCATCCGTTCACTGGTGGCCAACATCTGCGTTCGGGCTAGTTCGTGTATTGCCAGCAAGTTATGTCGGAGCTGGTCGGCATAATCGTTGATGTCTTGGGAAGGTACTTCGGGGGAGCAAAAAGCCAAATCACAGGGTAATAGCAGCTCTTTTCCGAATAGGACCCTGGCTGGAGTCAGGCCTGTACTATTATGTATGGCTGAGCGATATGCCAACAGTAATAGGGGAATATGCTCATCCCAATCACGCTGGTTATTGCTGACGACCTTGGATAGGTGTTGTTCCAAGGTCCTGTTGAATCTTTCCACCATTCCGTCTGCCTGTGGGTGCAATGGTGTTGTTCTCGTTTTCCTGATCCCCAACATCGTGCAGACCTTCTGGAATACATTCGATTCGAAGTTACGCCTCTGGTCTGAATATAGTTCCATCGGGACGCCAAACTTGCTGAATAGCTGTTCTACTAGTACCGTCGCTACCGTGGCTTCCTCTTGGTTGGGAATCGCATATGCCCCAGGCCATTTACTGAAGTAATCCATTGCAACCAAAATGTACGTGTTCCCTTTCTCAGACTCGGGAAACGGACCGGCGACATCGATGGCAATTCTCTCAAATGGGACGCCCACATTGTACTGCTGCATTCTGCCTTGGTCCGGGTCTTCGGGCCCTTACTGGCTGCACAGGTGTCACATTTGCGGCACCAAGCTCTGACGTAATTCACCCAGTAGTACAGCTGGCGAACTTTTTCTAGGGTTTTATTCATGCCCAGATGGCCTCCGGTAATCCCATCATGCACTTCGGTCAGGATAGCTGGTACCTTTTTCTTAGGAACTACCAGTTGGGACTTGGTTTCCCGACCATCAGTGCTTTCCCAAACTCGCTTGAGCATTTCATTCTCTATTCTCAGAGAGTCCCATTGGGCCCTTAACGATTTCAGCACGCCCGAGTATCTAGCTACTTCGTCCCAACGTGGCCTGGGTGCCCTCTCGTTTTGAGTGACAAGATTGGTTCGACGTCTGGATCAGCCATTTGGTAATGGATGCACTGTTCCGTTGTCCAGTCTTCATTGGCCTGCACTCGGATCTGTCTGATGGAGATACCCTCTCGCTGTTCCGTCTTTAGACAATGTCCGCATTCTGCTCTACAGGGTCTTCTGGATAGGGCATCGGTATTATAGTGCAAACGGCCGGCAGGGTGTTCCACCTTGAAATCGTATTGCTGTAAATTCTCCATCCACTTGGCCAGTTGTCCTTCCGGTGTCTTTATGTCCAGCAGCCATAGAGTGCGGCATGATCTGTTCGGATTAAGAAATGACGATCATAGAGGTATTTGTGGAAATGGTCTACTCTTCTTATTATTGGCTGTAGTACTCGATCACCATCTTGCACCTGGGATAGGACGGCCCCCAAACTGTTAAATTTGCCAGTGCTTTGTGATAAATTGCTTGGCTTTCTTCTGTTTCTCTGGTATCAGGTGTGTCAAATGGTCAGCAAACTGTTGTCGGAACTCTTTACTGGGCCCTGTCTCCTTCACCGATGTCTGGTACCCTCCTTCGCAATTGATGATGGTCTCTACTGGCTCGAAACAAGCTATCTCTTGACCATTGGCAATACTGATGTCGTTGTTGGACAAATTCAGGACTTTAATTGGTATATCTCGTCCGGCTTTAACTATAGTCTGTCCAACTAAGTAGACATGAGCTGAGTGTACGGGCTCCACCATTCCAACGCAGCTCCCAGGATTGCTACTAGCTGCCCATGAATAATCTGTTCCGTTCGACCGGGCATTCTGACTGAGGATTTTGCTACAATTTTTATGGAGGTGACTGAACTGTTGACGGGCCGTGTTAATACATATTCCTCATTTAGGAACTGAAAAACATCATATCTCGGGTCGAACATAAATCCATGCGGGCTGATTATATTCATACCCAGAACGAAATCGTCCTCAATATTCGCTACCAGGACCCTATGCCGGATCATGTTGTCCCCTATCTGTAGCACGACATCTGCCTCACCCTGTATTGACATGGACTCGCCGGTGACTGTTCTGAGCTAGATGTTGTTGGTAACTGGCCGGATTTCCGATGCCTTCAAAACTCTGAACTTGGCAATGGACACAGTGGCGTCGGTGTCGATGGTGATGGTAATTGCTCGGCCATTGATGGTGCCTCTGCTGACTAGGCTGCTGCTATCTCGGCAAAATCCCCGGATGGATAGTGTTTTGGGGGCTCGTGGGGGGTCAGTCAGCATTCGCCCCCTTATGCTGACTAACTGACGGTCCTTGGACATGTGGCTGTTCTGTTGGTTACCCCTGGTCGATGATCGTTCAGATAGGCTAACTCTGCAGTCGCGTTGAAAGTGCCCTGTCCGTCCATAGCGGTAACATGCCCCTCTGGTGTCAATTCTTTGTGAGCGTTCTAATAGTTTATGGATTCCAGACAACACTGCCTGGAGGGATGGTTCTGGTTCACCCTGGCTGAAGAAAACTGCTGGCACTCTTGGTTTGGACATGTTCATGACTGCCTCAACTTCCAAGGCCCGAAGTAGAGCTTCATTACTTTTCTTGATGTCTTAGATTTCTTTGTACTTCCACATCTCTGATACCGTTTATGAAACTCTATGTGGCCAATTGGTCTGGGACAAGTGTACTAACCGTCTAATCTCTGCTTGAATTCTCGGAGGCTTTCACCGGATTTTTACGTTTTCCCACTGAGTTGAATATACCTGGCTCAAGGATTGATTGTCATATCTCTTGTCCAGAATGACGATGAGCTTGTCGAAATTGCCTTGTTCATTCACTGGAATACTTTGGAGGAGTTCCAAGGCCGGACATCTTAAGGAAATTACAAGAGAGATAGATTTTTCTTGGTTATCCCATCCATCAGCTGTAGCCACTGCTTCAAATTGCCGTTTATACATGGGCAAGATGAATTGCCATCAACTGTGGGTGGTTTGCTAACGGAACCTTTGGTACTCATGGTGTTATGGTAAGTCCTGCTGCATTTTTTTAATTTCTGTTTCTACCTTTTTTTGGATGGTACTGATTTTATCTTGAACTGTGTTTTGAATAGAACTGATTTCAAATTTTACCTGGCTTTGGATGGAATCAAGGTCATCTACTTTGGTTTCAACAATTTTAATTTTACTTAATCCTGCACTTCTGATCACAAAATTTGTTATATACTCCGTGGGTTCAATTAAAATTTAAAAACTAATATTCACTACCACTTTCTAGAACTTTTATTTACATCAAATATATACAACAGCTGATTCGAATCTCACAATAATAATTAATTAATACATAAGTTCTTCGCTGCACTAACTGCCGCGATTATGGGTCGCTCCTTTTAAAACCAGTATCGAAAACTCTCGCCGAGCCATTTCGAGATCAATTTTTTTTTCCAAAAACGATCGATGTCGTACTGGAATGAAACCAGAGCCGGCTTAGGGAAATTTCGTTTCAATATTTTTCAAAATTTAAATAGTGTAGATTCTAAAGTGGGAATTAAGTCGATGTTTAATATTTTTGTTAATATATTTTAACAAATGATTTAAAAATATGATATATTTGTAATTCACATAATGAGCCTTTTATCTGATATGATGCGTTTGAAAATTGAATTTTTATTTTCAATTTAATTGTATAATTTGTCCCTAAAATTACTATGGGGGTTTTCTAATAATTTTTCTTATAAATTTCAAGTGAGTCCCAGTACCCCTAATTATTTTCAAAATTTTAGGTAGTACCATTCGGAAATAAAGCGAGAAATGAGAATTTTTTATATCTTTATGTTAATATCTTGTAAACAATTAATTTTAATCATAATATAATCATAATTAACCCTTTCATTTGATGTATTGCATGATGCGTTAAAAAATATGTTTTTATTTTCCGTTTAATTATATAATTAGGCCGCCAATATTAATATTAGGGATTTCTTCGAATTTTTCCTGTAAACAAAAAAATTTAGGTCTTATAGTTTGGTGGATAAAGGGAGGAATAGGTAATTTTTGAAATATATTTTTTAATCTATTTTAAAATATTTATTAAAAAAAATTAAAAAAATTATTTTCCACTTAACTGTATATTTTTTTCCTAAAATTACTATGGGGCTTTTCTAGTAATTTTTCTTATAAATTTCAAGTGAGCACCAGTACCCCTAATTATTTTCAAAATTTTAGGTAGTATGGTTTCGGAAATAAAGCGAGAAATGAGAATTTTTTATATCTTTATGTTAATACCTATCTTGTAAACATTTGATTTAAAAAATATGAAAAATATGTATTTGTATTCCTCATAATAAACCCTTTGATGTATTGCATGATGGGTTAAAAAATATTTCTTACTTTTCCGTTTAATTCTATAATTTGGCCCCCAATATTAATATTAGGGATTTCTTTGTATTTTTCCTGCAAACAAAAAAAATGTAGGTCTAATAGTTTGGGGAATAAAGGGGGAATGGGTAATTTTTTAAATATATTTTTTAATATATTTTAAAATATGTATTAAAAAATATATTAGTATTCGTCATGAGCCCTTTGATTTGATATATTACTTGATCCGTTAAAAACAATTATAATTTTTTTTCCAGTAAAGTTCAGGTGAGGCGCTATACCTGTATTTTTGTTTTAATTTTACAGCTTATGGTTTCGGTGATAAGGGGGGGGGGAATGGGTAATTTTTTGTTGATATCTTTTAATTAATTTATTTTAAAAATATGGAAAAATATATTTGTTTTCGTCATAATGAGCTCTTTCATTTGATATGTAACATGATGCGTTAGAAACAATTTTAATTTAATTCTGTAATTTGCCCCCCAAAATTAAAAGTAGAGGTTGCTCCTTATTTTTCCAGTAAACTTCAGCTCAGACCCTATACCTCTAATTTTTTTCAAAACGTTGCGTTTTATAGTTTCGGAGATAAGGGGGGAATGGGTAAGTTTTGGTATATTGTCGTTAATATCTTTTTAATTATTATTTTTTAAATTTGAAAAAAAATATATATGTGTTCCTCAGAATGGGACCTTTCATTTGATATATTACATGATGAGTTTGAAAAATTCTTTAATTTTAAATTTTCATTTAATTCTATAATTTGCCCCCCAAAATTAAAATTAATGGTTTCTCCTTTTTTTTCCTGTAAAGTTCGCGCAACGATCTATATTTCCTAATTTTTCAAAATTTTAGGCTGAGTAGTTTCGGAGATCAGGAGGGGGAACGGTCGATTTTTTTAGTATTCCCCCCCAAAAGTACCCATAAAATCAAAATTTCCTCATTTACGATATGTATTCCTGATGGGGTCACCAAACTATACATTGATGCCAGATTTCAACCTCTTCCGTCTAGTAGTTTAGGAGAAAATTGCTGTGATGTGACAGAGGCAGAAATCCGGAATAATATTATAAGGGTATCCGTTTATAGTATATACGCAACCTTAAAAATGCACTGTTTGAATAGAGAGGTGTTGTATGGAATTTCCATGTAATATTTCTGAGAATGTAACTTCTTCTTTCTAGAGATAGCCTGCAGTGCACAAATGTCGAGGTAAGACTAAGGAGAGAGAGGGCAATAGTGAGGGCAAGAGGCTATTTCACTCGGTTGGGAGCTGCTTCCAATGAAATACATTCAGCATGTTGTTCATTGGCTGCTTCCACCCACTAAGTGAAATAGCCTCTTACTGTCTCTATTGCCCTCTCTTTCTAGCGTTGCCACGATTTTATGCTTGACAGGCTATATCTAGATGATAAATGATCTAAGGAATGTAAATATGATATTTTTCTTAATCTTATATTGGGAATGTTAAATACCAATCTCAAATGCCAACAATATATTTACAAAAAAATATTACAAAATTCAGTATTTTCGATAAAAAGCATACTATAGGTTTCTGTCCCGTAAAACATCTTCTAGGAAAGCCGTAGAGGGCGCTAATCGTAATTTTTGAACACAATGTAGAAGTAGAACATTTATTAGTTTCCCATCTATCCTCTGTATTCTGTATGATCTGTGATGAAGATGAAGAAACCTAACCCTAAAAAAATATTTTTCAGAAGTATGTGAAATGTGAATAGTTTTGGAGAACTTTAAGTTTATTAAAAGTTCACTAATTATTCAGAAGAAAAAATGTCTACGGCAATAATCCCAGTAGATATTTTAGAGACACTTGTATGCAATAATTGCTACAAGTACCTTTCAGTGAAACCAATAAAAGTGTCAAATAAAAAAGTATTGTGTGGTAGGTGTGTAGGCGACAACGATGAGTTTGCGAAGTCTTTGTACAATATTTTTGTTGATAATGTTTTATTCAGTTGCATTAACGACGTAGACGGGTGTGATAAGCTCTTATTGTGTGACCAAGTAAAGGATCATGAGTATTATTGTAAAAGTAAACAGTTTGGCTGTTTATTGTGTCCCAAGGATTCCCCCAAGATACCGACTTACATGTTAGCCTTTCATGTCAAGACTCAACACGGAAAATCCATTTTAAAAACAAACAGTTTCACAGTTGATTTAGTACATCTTAAAAATAATATACTTTTCTATCAGAAGGAAAACAGTTTGTTTTTTATAGAAGAGTATTTTGATTGTTCAAAGGATGAAATCAATTTCAGTGTAATCTCAGTGGGAAAAAATATTCAACTTTTGCAAGTAAATTTAAAATATTTTCTTACACTTGAAAACAGTCAATCAATATGTGAATATGGAGTAGAAAATTGGAGCAGAAATAAAAACTCTAATATTTCTGACAACAGTTACAAATTTGTCATAAAAATTAATAAAAAAGATTCTAATTTGGTTGTGACAATTAATTTTGAAATCCTCACACAGATTATAACAAAATATGTAAATTTGAATGCAAATATCAAAACTGTCAGTAACTTGCATAATCTCAATTTGACAACCCTAATAAAAAACACAATTTCTAACAGTGAGCTAGAAACTGATAGTGTTTGTAACAATTCAAGGCTATTACGATTTGATTCTTCAAATTCTGAAATTAATCATGAAAATGTTTACATTAGTTCTTGCCAAACTAAATTAGTAATATATAAACCATCCTGGCCAAATAATATAACTATTTGCTTTCATTGTATTTTGTGTAACTGCATACTCAAATCTTTACAAAGTAATTTTGTCACTGGAACTGGAGCTTTGAGGCACTTGGTTTGTCAGTCTTGTAAACAAATTGTATCTGAATTCATTTCAGTTCAACCTCTATCTTTCTATATTTCAAATAACATATTCCATTCAATCCAGTATTCTTGTATAGATAGGTGTAATAATATATACATATCATCTTCTAGGAATGGAAATATTGTCCAACATTATCAATCTAAGATTTGCAAAAAATGCCCTTTTGAAAATTGTAATGTTATCACTGAAGGTGTAGATTCTTTTAGGCAACATTTTCAAAATCATACTCACTCATTACACTTTGTTGTTGAAAATTTTCTGGCATGTATAAACATTTCTTCACCATTGTACCCTAAAAAAATATATGTTTTGCATTATTATTTACTGATTGAAGTTTATTTGGAATTGATAAATGGTGAATTATTCATAAGTGCTCAAATTTGTGATAGAGAAAGGGACAATGTGAATTTGGTCATGTTTGTCATGCAAAGAGAAACAGCAAGGGATCAAACGGTTAGTTTAAATTTGACTGATATATTTTTTCAAGAGAAAATGAAATTGACCGCAAATGAAAATAATATTTACGTTAGGTTTCTTATATTATGAAGAAAATGTTATTTAAAATTTATACTTGTTGTTACCTTATGAAAAATACTATGTATAACAGTAAATTCATTTATTATATAACTAATGCCTCATTTATTAAATCCCTTGAGATAAGTTGTAGCTAAATTTTCTAGCTGATCATATGAACAAGACAATATATAACATTCTCCAATAATCATTAGTTTCTGATAATATAAATGGATTTAATTTTTATGCATTTTCTTATAGAAAAATATTTAAAATTAGATTCCTAAATATTATTTCAAGCTAAAATTTAATTATATAGTTAATTATATATTATTTTTATAAAAACTAGTACATTAATTATTTTAAGGATGTAAAGAATATCAAAGAATTCAAAGTAAAAAAGGTAAACATATCTAAAATACATATGTATCAAATATTTAAAAAAATGATTTCTTATACATTGATATTTATAAAAATGGTTAATAAATAAAATTTAATCAAAAATTATAAAACATAATATTATAATTTCATCTTAGAAATGGGAGTTAAATTAATATACTAGTTTTTAAATTACTTGCGAAAGGATCTGTAATAAACCTCAATCATAGTTTTACCACTACCAGTAGATATTTATTTTTTTAAATAGAAATCTGTAAGCAGTTTTAAATAAACAACATAAATTTGTGACAATCATATTTTACCTTAGTGCTAAAAATTAGTTGTGTCCTGCACTAGCAGATCCAAGGGTGGGCTAAGGGCTGAAGCCCCCCACAAAATCATCTGAGGGGTATGCTTTTTTAGTGTTTGTTGTGCTAAAATCAACCTTAAGTGACGTCACCCCCCCCAACGACATCAAGCCCCCCTCCACCAAATGACAATCCTGGATCCGCCTGTGGTGTCTTGTAACTAACATTAAAGTAACAATGTTGCATTTTTTGTAACATGTCTAAATGCTGTTGAGGTGCATACAACAAATATTTGAATTTTTACAAATAATGTGTATTTTCTAATATAAAAGGTGTTACATGTGAAAAACAATGTTTTTTGGGGTTTGTGAGAAATATAAAATGGTTCAAAATTGTTGAGTGGGGTATCATTGTACAAATTCCTGAATCAAATAAACCCATGTTCAGATTAATTTATTCATTTATTCACAAGATATGATAGCTTAAGTCACCAAAAACAGCAACATTTTGACATTTGTTCATTTTTTTTGGAGGTAACTTTTTCTCCTTGCTTCTTAGACTATTCTGTCTCATTAACTGACTTCCAAAATGGAGCTGTATATAGAAAGACAGTACCAAACGTTTCAAAGTCGATTCTGACTTCATTGTCAATGGCTTAAAAATATGCATTGAAAATGTAAATTGAAAGTTTGATTTATTTCAACATACAGCTTTTTATTTCAATTGTGGTGTTATTCCCAATTTGACTTTTGACATTTCAGAATATTGTTTGTTGTAAAATTATTATAGCACGCTGGGAAAAGTAAGTGTAAATTCAATGTGTAAAATTCAATATTTAAGCTTCATTCATTGCGAAAAGTTTTTAACAAATGTGAGTACCTATTACTTATTTATCATTAATTAACAGCAGGTGCTTATACTTCTATATATTTTCTATACAAAATAGAAATAGTCATTGCTTACTATGTGTTTCATTTATTTTAATGAATTTATATTGAACCTTAAGATTTTGGTATTTTGGTTGAAGGTTTATTAATATGTACTTATGTTTTGTAGTTCTTTGGAATGTACTAGTAGCTATAACAACTTCAAACTAACTTTTGAGTTGTTTGATTTAATTTTCTGCTTACGAGCTGAAATCGTTAACTATGAAATGCCAGAATAAAGGTTCTATTTCGTTTTATTTCTTACTTCAAGACTATTGAAATTTTTCAGTCTCAACTCAAAAAATATTTTTGATAAATGTAGGTATTAACTAATGGTTTAAATATTACAATCCCAGACTTGACCATACAATGTATGGCAGCACACTCCCTCTAAGACACGCATAGCGTACCTTTAGGGGAAAATTCACTAAACCCCAGATATACTATATATGAAAAGGGTTTAGCTCTGTGGGAGCCCTTGCCTGGTTATTAGGCCCGTGGTTGGCGTCGTGGCTGCAGTTTCCCATGAATTTTCGGACCGTCCGGGCTGTCCTAACAGGACTGCTTTTTGCATCAGTTGGTAAAGATGTTCGTCCAGACCGAGGTATTTCAAATTGTTTAATAGATGTTTTGGGACTACTCCAGTTGTTGACATAACAATTGGTACCGTTCGAGTGTTGTTCATGTCCCATTGTCTCTGTATTTGAAATTCTAAATCCCTGTATTTGGCTATTTTTTTCAGCCTGCTTAATATTTATATTATTGTTGTTAGGGATTGCTATGTCAATTAAGGTTGTTTTTCTAGAGACTTTATCTATCAAAACTATATCTGGTCTATTGTGAGCAACAGTCCGATCGGTCAATATCGTCCGGTCCCAGTACAGTTTGTAGTTGTTATTTTCTAAAATAGATTCTGGTTTGTATATATAGTAGGACGTTCTTACCGACTGTGATAGCTCGAGTTTCAGCGCTAGTTCCTGGTGCAGTATTTTTGCCACAGCATCGTGTCGTTCTTTGTATTCAGTTGCAGCGAACGCTTGGCAACCTCCTGTGATATGCTGGATAGATTCAGATGTTTGGCAACCATATCTGCATCTGTCGTTGTTGATAAAAGGGTCTTTGACGATGTACTTTAGATAGTTCTTAGTTGGAATTACTTGATATTTGATTGCCAATATAAAGCCTTCCGTTTCAGGAAACATATGACCAGAGATCAACCAGTAGTTCGACGCTGAACTGTCGAAATAATCTTGGTGGACGTCATTTATATGTCTTCCATGTAGCGGCTTCTCTTTCCATTTGAGCAGTTTCTGATCAGTTGTCTCGTGGTATACCTGAACTTGTTGTTCTGTCAGTCGCAGAGGTGTTGAGTCATTAACCTGAGTTTCTGGAAATGATTACGCAAATTAGAAATTTGTTGATCACGTAACTCGCCTATACCTGCTAATCCTCTTCCTCCTTCATACCGTGGGAACGTTGTACGTTGGAAAGAGCTCTTTGGATGGTGATTTTGAGCTTTTGTTAGTAGAACTCGAACTTTCCGTTGTAGTTGTTCAATGTCAGTCTTGCACCATTTAACTATTCCGAATGAGTAACTGAGTACTGAGCACGCGTAGGTGTTAATAGCCTGAAACAGATTTTTACTGTTAAGCTTAGTTTTCAACAGTCGTCTTACACTTCTATAGAACTCTGTTGATAGGTTCTTTTTCATGATGGAGTGATCAATTCGTTGAGCCTGCTTTATTCCAAGGTATTTGTAAGTATGGCCTTCCTCCATCTCTCATTTCGTAGGGCCCCTGCTATATTTTGCCTTTTACTATATTGATAATTCGGCATTTGTCTAGGCTAAATTGCATATGGATGTCACTAGAGAACCCTTCTACTATTTTAAGCATATGCAGCTGTTGTTTCGTAGCTGCCATCAACTTTAAGTCGTCCATGTATAACAAATGGTTTCTCTTTAATGCTTGTACGTTGTTGTGTTTGAGACAGAATCCAAAGTTAGACGCGCTCAGTTTGTGTGAGAATGGGTTCATAGCAAGGCAGAACCACAGCGGGCTAAGAGAGTCTCCCTGGAATATACCCCTTCTGATTGGGATAGAGTCGGTTTGTATCGAACAGTCGGCTTCATTCAGAAAGATTTTGGTTTGCCAGGTAGTCATGACATTCTAAAAAGTTAACAATACGATTATTTACTTTATAGAGTTTCAGCACCCGAATGAGCCAATCATGTGGAACTGAATCACAGGCCTTTTTGTAGTCCACATATGCCATGTAGAGATTTCGTCGTTTGGCGTGGGCTTGATTGCAGACAACAGAATCAATTATTACTTGTTCTTTGCACCCCATCGAGTTTTTCGCGCATCCCTTTTGTTGTTCGGTAATTATGTTGTTTCATCAATATCAATTTATTATTTAGTATAATGATAATATTTTTAAACGGATTTATTTTTTAAGTTAAAAATTATAACGCCATATTTGAATATATTTAAAGGACGAATCTTTCAATAATTTTTAGGTAGGGAATCAGTTAGTTACTGTTTTGTGTTAATTAATTTTATTTAATAAACAATTTACTTTATATTACATGGTTCCATTCTTGCAAAACTGTCATTGATATTTCAATGATGTGTATGTAAAAATAAAGAAATTCAATGCATTTACTGATTTGTTTTGGTCAGTTAGGTACATACGTTAATTTTACAAAGAAATATATTTTTACTGAATATATTTTTCCTTGGAAAACGGTCAAACTATTGAGTAATTATATATGGAAAAAGCGTTACCTGTTGTCAAATCATGTGAAGACCATCTTTGTAAAATAGTCAATGCAAAAGATCAGTATTGTTTTTTCGGATAAGTAGCAGTAACTTTCGTCTTAATTATTCTGTAAGTTTTTGTTCTGAATTTAATTATTTTATTACTACATTATTTTCATAATCTTCCGAAGGTATATTCTAACAAACTGACAATCAGTGGACTTGAGAAAAAATGTATTATTATTAGCATTTTAGGTTACAAAGTGCAATCCCACCAAAAACTGGGGGGTCACGCATTTTTCAAAATTATTTGGAATACCTATATTTGATTATATTCTCATATATTGTTTTTTATTTAAATAGATTTGTCAATATGACATGAACCATTTGGGGAGGAGGGTTCATGACGCCTTCTTCTCCGTTTTTCGTTCACTTTATTTCTGACAGACATATACTTTTGACAAATGAACCTCAATAATGTTCACAATTTGATGAAATAGGGTCGAATTTCACCACTAGGTGGCCACTAGTAAATAATAATTGTCATAGGTTAAACCGTGGGTTAAACATAAAGACTACATTTTTCTTTAACACAATTATATTACTTCAATTTTTTAGAACATACTCTAAATTAACACATTCTAGAACAGCAGCTCCAAATTCGCATCTTTTAGAATTAATTGGTGAAGTGTTATCCGTCCAGTTGTTGGTTATTGGGTCGTACTGTTCAACAGAATTTAGACACCCTGATTCATTACTACCACCTATAGCGTCAACGTTGTTGTTCAAAGTAACCAATTCGTGATGTTTTCTGACAAAAAATAAAGAAAATAAATTATAACGATTAATAACTATATCAAACGATAAAACAATCTTTTCGGGATTGAAATCTCTAATAATTTTTATGTATGTATTTGCTAAATATAAATAAATTTAAGATTTTGTCGCAAGCTGAATGTCTACTGAAATTCGTAAATCGATATTCATTTCGCCAAGAAATATATACCATAATTTGTTTTAAAAAAAGAACGACTTCAAATACACTAAAAAGAAACAAAGCGCATTGTGATCAATAATTGTTTTCTAACATATACTGACTTTAAAATTTGTATCGCAAAGTTATGTGACATTTACTTTCAAGTTTACTGATTTTTGCTTTTTAACAGACTTCCAAAAAGGAGGAGGTTATCAATTCGTCGTGTATTTTTTTTTTGTAAGTATGTTACCTGATTTCTTCTCCTGTGGTGCACCGTTTTGAACAAATATGGTCTTGTTTAATAGAGTATATATCCGGATTGGTGAAACTTCAAATTTTGGAAAAGAATTCTATTGGTAAAGTGATAAAATTTGTGAATGAACACATGCGTGCATGGAAATCGACCAATATTCCTAATATTTTAGTAGATTTTTCGATAACTCCTTATGGATGTGTATAGTTTTTTAACGTTTAATCTATTAAGCAAGATCCTTTGGTGATCTCATATACTTTTCTGCGACGTGCAACTTGCAGTTTTGCAGAAAATCGCCGAAAATTCCAAAATTCTTATCAATAATTTCATCGAAATGACATAACGGACATTTCCTCATAAATATTTATTTATTCCAACGTAATAGTGCTGTAATTTTAGGCACTGGAAGTTTTAATTGCGAATTTGAAAATTTTCTATGTACATCTCAAGCATATAGGTAGTAAAGCATAGTATTTTCGGCTCCTTAAATCAATGATTACCAAGCTCGTTTTGTTTGTATACCAGGTAAATACCTATTTAAATGCAAATTTTTTCATTTTGCGAAGACGGTACTTTTGGTTGTCACATTCTCCCGGCCTAATAGAAAATTCAGTGACAACACATGTCAAACTTTAAACTGGTACTTGGTGGCTTATAGACAGGGTGTTTAGTTATAGCAAACAAAATCACAAAATAAAGTGGTAGAAGGAGTTGCATTTATATGAAGATTGAAATATAGGACGGACTAGAATGATAGTGGTCCGTAGGCAGCCGTATATACAGGATGGTTGGAATATAGGGTGGACTGGACGTAAAAAACGTATAAAAATGTTGAAAAAAATGTGAAATTAAAATTATATAGGGTTATTAAAAAATGGCACCGACTACAAAAATATACTAGATTGTTAGGTAATTAATTTGTACAGAATGAGCACATTTTAATGTTTACATTTGTTACTGCCTGGGTAGGTACCTAACAACATTGAATGTGTTATTTATTTGCTAG
Source organism: Octodonta nipae (assembly GCA_034190945.1). Lineage (NCBI taxonomy): Eukaryota > Metazoa > Arthropoda > Insecta > Coleoptera > Chrysomelidae > Octodonta > Octodonta nipae. The sequence continues at coordinate 68,699,666 of CM067223.1, read as the reverse complement.
AGTTGTATTTTGTTATAATTATTTTTAGTTTTTTAGTTATAGGTTATGTTTTTTTTTAAATGTTTTATTGTCACCCCCAATTTTATATCTCGTAAAGTTAAAATGATAATTATTAGCTGAAACTTATTTTTAGGATTACTGAGAACGAATATAGGATAAACATTAACTCCGGACTCAGTGGTAACAACCCCTATATATAATATTTAACGCTTTTTATATAACTTATGAAATTATGAACCGAAGTTTTTTTAGAAATTTGAGAGACAAACAATTTTAAAGTCACATCAGAGGGGTTGTTCTACCTTTGTGCAAACATGGCCTTTTTCAAGCAAATTAAGTGAAATATATTTCAAAGGGGTAATCGCGGTTGCTAGCTATGAATCTGCTGTCAAAATTGACCCTGGGACTCTTGGAAGTACGACACCTATAAGTACCCACATATAATTCTTTTTATATTACTTGGAAGTTATGAATGTAGTGAAATAGAAAAGTTGAGCATTTTTTGGATCACACCCAAAATAACTTTTAAAATATCTTTAAAAGAAAAAGACTCTAAAACACGTTAATTTATATTTACAATACATTTTACACGTATCGGTCACCCTGCAGTTTCAGCTTCTAAGTGGGGGTTAATATCACTTCTACAAGTTTAAGGTCTCTTTTTTGTTAATCTTTTGACAAATCATTTTTTAAAATGAGATTATTTTTTACAGAGTAATGACCTAGAAACCGTAAAAGATTAGAAATTTTGAATTGTAAATGAAAAAAAGCATGATGTAGATGTAAGTAAACAATTTATTATCAGAAGTGGTTTCATTGTATACTGACCATCAAATTTCGACAGTTGTTTATTCTTTACAAGAAAGATTTGAAATATTATTTATTTATGGGGAAGGACAATGCTGTGCTCGCAGAACTGCTCATGTTTTTCATCAGAGACATCCCGATAAAAATATTGGGCATCAGTATATATAGGATTTAGTTCATAAATTTTAATAAACTGGAAGTGTGTGCAATAAAATTGTCAAGAATCGTAGAGTTTTAACTGAAGCTGCACAAGGTGAGATTTTAGGCTATTTTGCCATATATCCTTAAACATCAATACCAAAATTCTCCAGGTTAACAAATATTTTTGTCGGCTCTATGCATAAAACGTTACGCCTAAATAAATTATTTCCCTACAAAATACAGCTTTTACAACAGCTTGCTGAGGAGGATTATGAAAGAAGGTTATAATTCTGCGAATTAATGAGTCAAATGCAAATGCAGACCCTAATTTTATTTGTTTATCCGACGAAGCAGGATTTTTTAAAAATATATTTGCCAATAAACATAATTGTAGATACTGGGACAATGCCAATCCACACGTTTTCGGGAAGAGCACAACCAACATCCTCACAAAATCAACGTATGGGCCGGAATTCTCGGAAACAAAAGCATTGGTCTTTTATTCGTGGAAGAAATTTTAACTGGGGAATTGTAATTGGACTGATTAGAAAACGTAATAAATTCCCTTATAACCGAATCTTTAGAAAACCAAATAGATCAAGATGGAATTTTGTTGCTAGACGAACATAGCAATTTTTTTCAACACGACGGAGTACTCCAACATTATGCCTTCCTGTACAAAATTGGGTTAATGAGACTTTTCGAGATAAATGAATTGGAAGAAGGGGCGATATAGAATGGCCAGCAAGATCACCGACCTAACAGCCCTTGAAATTTTTTATGGGGACACCTAAAAACTGTGCTGCTTAAAACTTAACATCGCGATATTCCTGACCTTAGACGTAGAATAGTGTGAGCGGACTACACCAGAGACACTTCAAAAAGTGCGTGAGGAATTCGAGCTGCGACTTTTGAACCTCTAATTTAAATACAAGGTAAATCCAACGCTAATACAATATTCATAATCTAAATAATAAATATTTCAATTAGTAAGTTTAAAATAGCATTACTCTGTAAAAAATAACCTGATATTAAAAAATGATGTGTCAAAAGATTGATAAAAAAGAGACCTTTAAAAAGAGGTATCATATGATACCCTTTTGTATTTAAACTTTTAGAAGTGATATTCACCCCCACTTAGGGATTGAAACTGCAGGGGACAGATACCTATAAAATTTGTCCCCTCCCCGTAATTATAAATTAACGTGTTTTTATGTCGTTTTCTTTAAAGGTATTTTAAAAGTTATTTTAGGTACCTAGTTTTGAAATGAAAGCCCTGCATAGTAAGCTTTGGTGGAGGCGACAGTATTAAAAAAAATTAAATTTCTCTTTCGGAACCTGGGATGTATAAATTCAAAATATATTGGACATAAATCAAAATAAATGATGCTAAATTACCAAAAGTTGTATAATGAATTTTTTAAATGAAATAACTGATTTATTATAAAATTTCGCGGAGGAGAGACTATAAATGAATGTAATTGGAGTATCAAAATGTCTGATAATTAATAGACCTAAAAAAATTTAAGATTCTCTAATCGTCTACAATACAATGGGTCCTTATAATTAGAAAATGATTTACTTTATTTTATTCAACAGTAGAAGAGATTGGTTGACATAATGCTTAATAGTAAAATACCATATTTTTGTTATTATCGAAAAGTCAATTAGATTTGAAAACTGCATCCAATTACATCACAATAAATTTTCAAATAAATAAATTAAAAAAAGACAAAAGCCGACTTTGAAACTTAAGGAAACTAACCTTAACTAAAAAACACAAAATATTTTTTCTGTAACAATTAAATACTTTTTCTAAAGTCGGTCCCAAGTTAAAGTGAAAATAATTTGGGAAGTATAAGTTGTAGTTTGCAACTTTGCTATCAACTAGCACCGATTTTAGAAAACCTATTTAATTGTTGCAGAAAAAAAATCCTTTTTAGTGTAGTTCCTGTTTTTGAAGTCGTCTTTTGTTTTTTAAATGTATTTATTACAGTCCTTTTAAATTTCTGGTAACCCTATGAAACATTTTGTCATTTGTTTGGGATCTTCGCAAGTTCTATCTCTTTAAGTTGCTATATAATTTAATTTATCGAAGGCCGTTTACTCGGTTTCTTTTCCTGGCTCATCATCTTACCATTCCGACTATTTTGGGTAGAATAAGTAAATTAAAAATTTGCAAGGGCTGGTTGCGAAGCATCTGCTGAATCCCTGACTAGGAGAGGTGTTCCTTCTTGTGGTTTTCGAATGTTTTAGGAGTTGAAATCTTCCTTTCAGCCTTCTTATAAAATAGCGTTTGATCAACTTATTATCAGCAGTGGTTAATTTTAAGATCTTATTTTTGTATTGTGGTTATTTTTCTTCTCTAGTTTTGTAAGACCAGCAATCCACTTTTATCTAATATCCCCAAACCAGTTGACGCCTTATCCACGTATAGCGCAAAATACAAAAGATAAATGTGCAGCTGAGGAACGAATACATTTTTATGTTACCGCTACATAAACACGAATTTGTTGAAAATAATCGTACAAATTAATCAATATTAATAACAATACAACACATAAAAACAAAAGAGTTAAAAGAGTTGAAAAAACACAAATTTAAAAAAATAGAATCTGATAGTAACTCTATGAAGTTACTGAATATTGGAGGCTCCAACAAGGTACCCCATTTTAACATTAAGGCGGGATATGATGGATAAAATGATATAATTCTTTATTGATTTCTTGTGCATATACTACTATTTTTGTTCCATTTGATTAGATTTTGAAAGAGGAAAGATTATAAGTTCTACAATTACATTGTCGGGTTTCTAACTAAGACATCTTATGAAAACGTCATACTCCACCTTTAACTAGTTTGAGTATATGATTTTCAATTAAATATCGTACACACCTGATAGTATTCATATCAGTTATTGGCTCCCAACAGTTTCTTCTAAAATTGAATTTTTCACCTTTAGAAGTTCCATAGGTCTCATTATGAGTAGTACCTGTAAAATAGTGTGTTTCTTAAATTGGGAGATTCAAATTTGAAGATTAATAATGCTACTTAAAAAACACAAAATATTAATACAATGAATAATTTTTACCTACCTCCTGTGCAATATAGTTCTCCATTATGAACTGTTGCGCCGTACTCATCTCTCGCAAATGACATGGAAGGAATTTCCTCCCATTTGCCCACCCGGGGATCAAATCTGAAATAAACTTATATATGCTCACTGACAAAGAAACCTCAACACCCTGAAGGAGATGTTGAAATTTAATGTTCTTTTGGGAAAACATAGATGCTATAGTAAGGAGCAAATGATTAAAATTTGAATACAAAATACCAAGGTGTTCAATTTTTTTAGTAGTTTGTTAATAATTATGTGTGAATTTCTTCTTGAGGAATACTATCCCAAGCTACCTGTATTTAATGAATTGGAACTTCCAATGTCCGTGTGGGCTGGGGTAAATTTCCGAGCTTTATACACACCATATCCTAAACATGTTCTATAGGCGAAAGATCGGGGGATCTGGGCGGCCATGGCAACAGATTCAACTGGGTCTGTTCAAAAAAGTTTAAACTAACTCGAGTAACATGAAGCCGAGCATTATCTTGTTGAAATATGGGATCCATGAGCCAATTATGGTAAGAGAGTACATACGGCTCCATTACTTCCTGAAGATAACCTTCCGCTGTCATGTTGCCTTCCAGACTTCCATGTGCAGTAGCACCCCATACCATAACACCTACTGTTCGGTGTACATGCTGCTCAACATCAAATTGAAGTTGACGTCTTTCGCGTCAACGTCTTCTAACCTTTCTTCGGCCATCATGTCCATTCAAGCAAAATCGAAGTTCATCAGAGAAGACGATCTAATGCCATTCCAGATTCCAATGTTTCGTTCTCTGCATCGTTGTCGTCGATGCTCAGAGGTATTACAAGATGGGGTCTATAATGCTGCAGTCCAAAAGACCTTATACTGCGGTAAACAGATGATCTTGTTGCTCTAACCACTCAGCCAAATTTCGAGTTGAAGAAAATCGGTCTCTAAAGGCCATAGGTCTAGGACGTCGATCTTGAACTTCATTTGTGTCTCTTCGACGTTCGGTGCATACTTTTCTCCGAATTTGGGTATTATCAAACCGCGCTTGACCACATCTCATAACAGTAGTTGGATATTTGTTCGTGCGGTTAGCGATTTCACGAAATGAAAAACTTCTTTCAAATTCACTTAGCTGACTATAAATTCGGGGTACACGTACTCTAGACATTTTATAATTATTAAACATTATTTTGGATCCTATCTAACAGTTGTTGTTTTTTGCCAAAAACGTCTACAATATTAATTGATAAAAATGTTAACACTTACTCCTTATTATTCCTTACTATAGCATCTATGTTTTACCAAAACAATATTAAATTTAAACATCTTCTTTAGCAGTGTGCATATAATAATTCCATTTGCAAATTATTGTTGAAATAATAACATTGGGATTTGCCATACCTTTCGAAGAAAGATATTCGTTTTCCATTCCAGCCACCTGGGGAGTAGATGCAATTTTCTAGAAAAGCAGTTTGTTGGGATTTATATATGGGTGTATAATTTAATTTTTACCGATTACAGCTAATTTAAAATCCCGTTTCCTGTTGATCATATTGGAACAGTTGCTCCAAATTCCAGTTACGGGATCCAGTTTTTGTAGTGAGTTAAGACATGAGCCCCCATCATAACCTCCACCAACGTAGATAAAATCGTTAAGTGAGCAAATGCCTTTAAGCATAAAAAAATAGTTGTGTGTATAACTGAATTTTCCAACATTTTCTTTTTAAATTTAAATGAATATTACCAAAGGAATGGATTACACATTTCCTCAATATGTTTGTGGAATAACCTACCAAAAGCATGTCTTATGGTTTTCATAGGTGCAACAGTAGACCAAGTGTTTTTCTGAGGGTTGTATGACTCAACCGTTTCATGATGAATTGTTCCGTTCCATCTAGAATATCAAAAGATTTCAATTTGCTGTGATATCTAGTTAGTAAATAAATTAGTAGGTTTGCTAACCCTCCTGCGACGTATACCAAGCCGCCAAAGCTTGTTGCTCCGCATGCCCTCATCTTGAACGTCAAAGGCTCCACTGAAAACCAGGTACGTGTTTCTGGGTCGAATATTTCACTTTCCACGAGATTATTATTTCCTGTGGACCCTCCTAAAGAACAAAACAATTTCAACTAAACTAAACTAATTTATTATAGCTCAGGTACGAAAATACGTGACAAAATTAATAGCAGAAGTACTACCGTGTTCTAAAACGGACTTTCCACGACAATATCAGTATTCTCTCTTCGAGGTGTCATTCCTTTGTACGCAAGACAATATATATTATATATAAATATAATATATATTGTTTCTGTTAAATAAATTTAATAAAGTCAGGAACCTTCATCAGTTGCGCTTCCCACAACTGAATGTCCTCTCGAACACTTCTTTATGCATTTGATGCATTTCAAAAATAACAAATCCAAAATAGTAAAAACAACAAAGCAGGGGTAAATTTGAAGAGGCGAGATGTAAGACCTAGTTCTTTTGTATGTCGGTCTTACATCTCGCGTCTTCAAATATCAGTAATGTCAGTATTGTTGCTTACTTTTGCCGATTTGACAATTATCGGATTATTATTGACAACCTAAATAAACTATAAATGCGTCATTATCACAAAGATAGTTAATATTGAAACATACCATATACGGTGATTTTAGTTCTGAAATGAATTTCATTATTATTGTCAATGTTGTTTACTTTTTTTGACAACAGCGTCATTATCTCCATACCATATACGCTCATTATTATTATTAATAAATGTGCTCGGATCGTTTTTTCTCAACCTCTCCGACATTTGAGACTGTATCTTTTCAAGTCAATTTTCGTTGTGTTGTGTGTTTTCAAAACATGCACAATCGAAGAAAATATTTAGGCTATTTTTTTCTAACACTTCGAAAAATATTTTTCAGGTGGTCAATATCTTATGCCTAGTTGTTTTCTGAATGATGCTTGTGGCATATTTTTCAATGTCTAAGTACTTCTTTCTTTAGAGAAAATTGCTGCATATTCCGTTTTTCCAATATTGTTGGAAAACTTCAGCTCTGAAGCCATTTTCTATTTCAATATGCGGCAGTACAATTTCCTCATTGTACTAACTACTTATTCCTGGAGAATTCTGCCATGTTTTAGTCACTTTTTTTAAGTATTAAATTAATGTATCCTAAACTCCACTCTTCGGGAACTTGATCCTCTTGTAGAAATAAATTAATTAGTTCACCGATTAGTTCTAAGAATATTTATGGTACATTCATTAGCAGTCCTATGAGAGTGTTTCCAGGACCACAGGCTTCCTCATTTATGATTTACATAAGTTATGTAATATTGTGACATCATTATCACCGTCTTCGGCACACAACTCACGTTCATTCGTCAAGTTCGTTTCTTTTCGGGTGCTGTCAGGAAACTTCGGCTTCGGCCAAACCCTCGGTTGATTTTTAGCCGAAGCCGAAGTTTCGGCCGAGTGTGCCGGAATGTTGGGTCGGACCTTACCCAAAATGACTTTAATTTTGTCTATGAACTGGTGTATAACTTTTACTAATAATATACAACATTATTGAACAGTATGCAATGTAACCTAATGAGTAACATCAAGACTGTTTTCCTGTTAAACTACCTGAAAAACTAATTGAATTGATATTTTATAACTACTGTCGCTCTTTAGTGCCAACACATTAGCAAAAAATTCGCATATGTTACCGCGAATCCGCCGAATAGGAATGCGATTATTAAAAAGCATACGCCAATACGAATATTCGTTACAACACTATAGTAGTATAGTATAGTAAAAGCCTATACTATAGGCTAAGACCTAGTGATACATTTTTCATGAAGTGTTTGATTCAGGTAAATATTTTACATAGAGGTATAGATAAGATAGATGAGTGGTTAATCGGTAGTCTGCCTTACCTAGGTGGGGACGGTAGCTACTGCGCATGCAAGAAAGGTGTATGAATGTATAAAGACATGAATGTGGAAAACTACTGGGAGTATTTATCTGAAAAGGGGTATACAGGGCTCTTTCGAAAAGCTGGTTTCAGATAAAATATTTTCAGTTGTCTACGACTTCCGGTCTACCGAAAGTGGACCCCCACTTTGTTTCTAAAATGGAATACCTTGGGTTTTATAGCATTTTTTGAATCTGCAATGTTATTGGAAATATCATATGTCTGAAGGGCTTCAGGTGAAAGCTATTTCATCTTTTTTTAATTTTAACAGCTTTAAAATGTCAATGATATTTTTCTTTTAAGTAAAACTTAGTCATCTGGTTTTAAAAGTCAGAACTTGGCAGCAATGGGACCATGTAATGTAAAATAAATTAACTATAAGATATCCACATTGTCAGAAAACATTAATTTTCAGTATGTTTTCAATATAAAAAATTTCAAATATCTTAAAATTCAGAATATTTTCATTAATGTAATTTAAAACACACTTACCAACCCAGTACCCCATGACTTTTTGGTTTTATAGGGAAAATATAAAGAAATACGAATCACATACTGTTAATTAATATTAGTTAACACCTATTTTTTGACAACTTTTTTCTGTGAATTGAAATTGAAACCTTGAAAAATTTTCTGGTTGAATTGAAAGCTTTCAACTTAATCACTCAAAAGTAATGAAATGTCAAAATTTAAATCAAATTTCCTGCAGATAGTCACGAATACCTATTTTTCGTGAATTTGTATATAATTTCACGATTTTTTGTAATCTTAGTTAAATTATATGAAAATTATCCGGCAAAAATAAAAAAAGACTCTAAATTAAAAGTATAAGGTTAAAATTAATGAGATATTATAAGAAATAAAATCATCAGGTGTAAGATAAATCTGATTTTAGTTGACAAACCATATTTACAATGCAAACTGCAAACGTGCGAGCGCCCTATAAACAGCGATTATTATGTATTATAATTTTTCGTTGGTTCTATTCAACAGCATGACTATGTAAGATAACTTTAGGGAAGGGCCAAAATTTAGTTTGTTTTTCACATTGGAGTCAACCTATCTTATGATTTTCTCTCCAAGCAATCTGGCGGCACTGTTTATCGTTGACAGTATGGATGTAAATAATGATTTTTATATTAAATAAGTGAACCAATATTATAAATTAATTTTAGCATTCTGCACTGAAGGTAGTCCGTGGCTACTAAACAAAATAAAAATAAAGCAAAAAGAGGAGATAATGGTACAGAACCGTTTTGTCTTTGCCTATTAACATATAGAGATGCTGGTTGGTAAAAAAATATTATACTTATATGGTAGACCATTAGCAGTTGCATTTACAGAGTGGTTGGAATATAGAGTGGAGCAGAATTATGGTTTTTCAGGGTGGTTCAAAAATGTTATATTAGTTGGTTATAAGCAGATGAATATAGAGGGTGGTTCAAACACATGGTGGGGTAGAATTATAGTTATACAGCGTGATGCAAAAAATGTTGGAACTAAAATGTTATATTTTGTAATGTGGTTCATTTGAATCGATTGGCTCTGTTCCACGAAGTGGATGATTCTGAACCGGTTGATCAGGGCGGCAGTGTTGTAACGTTTGTTTTACGTTGCCAATATAGAACCGCTTCAAGGCATTATTCATTGTTAATAAAAAATAATCTTGCGAGTAAATGAACTGTAAAAACCATTCAAATAAACAATGGCGACAAAAAGGAGTATTTCCGGAAAATATGATTGTTGGTAAAATAATTTCGAATCCATTTCGGAATTAGAAATTGTATACTAACTATGAGGGGATAAACGTGGTTGGCGGATAGGAGGAGACAAGTTGAGTAGATATCATTGTAGCTATCATCTATACGAGTATAAATCATGTTGTTGATGTAAATATTTGAATAAGTCGAACGTATTGTGACTTATTTTGGTGTGAATTAAGATCATGAGTGTACAAACTTGTATAGAATCCACAAGAAATTTTTAAGAATATTAAAAGTAGTTTTTCCTCAGTGTCAGATACCTAGTCTTCCAAGAAAAGAATATTATATTGGGTATCAATTAGTTTATTTGGAAAACAATTACCTGTGATAAATATGTAGGGCATAATTTTAGGCTGCCTTATTAATGAATTTGGATGTCGTTTATTGGGTGTTATATGATGCCTCATAGCTTCCATAATTAATTTCATACAATTAACATTTTCTTCAATGAGTTTTTCACGACTTAGTACGTCTGTTAAGAATTCTTTGCCAACAAGTGGGAGCCTTATACTTTTCAATAGCTGGAATAAAAAAATACTGACTAAAATCTCAAAGCAATAAGGGTATTTTATTGAATTTTATGGTACAAGCGGTCGAGTATGACTTAGAAGAGGCAAAAACTTGGCCCCGAGGTTTTCATATAAGTTTTTCTAAAACTTCAACGATTGGGAAAATGACCGGAATCGTGGTTAATCCATCGTATCAATATGCGGCCTTAAGTACATACGATGACTGTCAAAAGGTTCGTCCAAGAATAAGTAGTCAAGTAATTAAAGAATATATTTGTCGTTAAATTAAACTTTATTTAAATATCTTCCTGGATAGTAACAAAATTCGTTGATCCACCAATACATGCGGTAAAGAAAATAAACAAGTGCCTCACCGTTAAAAGTATAAAGAAATGTGTGCTGATTGCCGATTCAGAATGTCGATCCGAGAAGTCGAATATTTAATGCAGTGGAAGTTTTTCTCTTTTGGGGATTGGAATCCATCGTATACTACGCTGTCTTCGGAAAATTTAATTTGTCGTGGTATTAATTCGTTGATCTGAAAGAAAATAATCTCTCTGAAGGAGTGAACCGATTTTAAAAATTCTATCAGTAAAAGAAAGCTGCCAGTAATGAAAGCTATATTTTAGATTTCGTCATGTGAGGACAGTGGGTTGTCTATTATTTTTACTTAAATTGAATACCTTGGGAACAAAAAATGTTGGTGTAAAAATTGGTGTGTATACTCTTCTCCCTAAATAAATATACATTAAAAAGGATTGCAAAATTTTAATTGTCTCTTGATGGACAGAAGGGGAAATGTTTTTTTTTGAAAAAACAGTATTTTTCGGGAACCTAAAGTAATACAGTCATGAGAATTCAGGGGTTTATTCCTTTCTTTAAGTGAAGTGATTCGTCATTTTGGGAAAAATCTATTATTGAATGGGGGATGGGTTTCAGTAATTTTTAGGGAACAAAAAATCATGTAGGTCTGAAAGATGGTATATATGTTCTTCTCCTGAAGTGACTATAACTTAGCGAATATCACGTACCCGATACGTTTTTCATTGCATGAGAATTGATAAATTACCTCTTTCTTTAAATACCATTATTTGCCATTTTGCCACTATAGAATTTGTGAATGGGGTAGGAATTGTCAAATAGTGAACACTCATAGGTAAAATCTCGAAATATATGAAATTGTCGGAAATATAAAATGTGGTAAGTGATAAAGTTCTATAAAATAAAAATAACTTCGAAAAGATTGAAAAAAAAAAACTGGAAATGTTGAAAATATTAAATACACCTTATATCACAAAAATATATGTATATTCTCAAAATTGTCAAAATTATTCGGTCAAACACCAAAAAAATTAAAAAAAAAATTCTTAAACAATGTAAATGTACAAAACCGTCACCATAAATGTGAAACAAGGCAAAAATATCAAAAATACAAAAATGACGAAAATGTCAACAATATCAAAAATTTTAGAAATATATATTTTTTTAAATGTTAAAAATGTCAATTGTCGCAAATGTGAAAATAAAAATGCCATAGATATAAAAAATATCAAAAAATCAATAAAATCAAAAATATCATAAATGTCAAAAATATGAAATGCATCAAAAATGTCAAATCTAATACTATAATACGAGCAATGTTTATATATATATATATATATATATATATATATATATATGTAATTGAGTTCTGGAAAACAGCTCTAAACATTTTGATAAAGCTTTCCCATTTGGAAGTTTTCATGGATAGAAATCGATTGGTGATGGTCTCATCTTTGGGAAAAATCGTTTTACTGAGAAATTAATTAAAATGTATTGACAGTTTGTGACAGTCAAGGCGGCTGCTTTGTAATTTCAAGGCATTCCTGTTGTAAAATTTCTTCTAATACAGGGTGATTTGGTAACCTATTTGTGAGTGAAACTGTTATTGTAAACATTCTTTCAATACAAATTGTATTTGTATGTTCCGAACATGTAACTATTTTATGCCTCCGTCATATTTTCCTAGCATTACATTTTTATAGCTAGACATTTCAAGTTTTTACGGCATGGTAGGCAATTTTTGGATGAGTAAGATTTCATGATTTTACATGTTAATTTGATAATATGAATTGGTGATTTAAACTTATAATTATACAGGGTAGTTTAAAATATGTTAGCTGGTTCATAAGAGTTGCTATAAGAGTTATAGTATGGTTACAAAAAAACGAGAAAAAATAATTAAGTAGGAGACCCCATAATCAGTTGGAAATTAATGGTAGTTGACATACAGGGCAGAGTAAAACTATTGTTATGCATGTCGCTAAAAAATTGCATTTACAGGGTGGTTGCAATATAGAATGTACTGGAATTATAATTATACATGCTGGTTCAAAAAAAAATACAATAGGTGGCGATAAACAAATTCATATACAGGGTAGTTAAAACAAATGGTGGTGTGAAATTATAGTTATACAGTGTGATTTAAAATATGTTTATATTTGGTAGCCTATAAAAAGTAGCATATGTAGGGTTGAGCGGAATTATAGTTGGCAAATGATTGGCCAAAGGCGGTCGCATATACAGTTTTGTTGGAATATGGAATCGAGTGTAATTGTAGCGTATATGTACGTTTAAGATAAAACCTTGAATTTACTAGTGAAGCTCGGTCACCCAGGTACTAACTATAATACTGAAAATGCTAAAGGTACTAAAAGCATCAAAAATGGCAATACTAAAAACCATAACTAAATTAAGAAAGGGAGAATCATAATATCAAATGTTATCTTCGTTCATGACTTATGATGTTAAAATTGTTTTCACAAAAAATCTATTAATGTTTGAGAAAATTACCAAAACAAAAAATTGTTAAATACGCCGATTTGTCTAGCTTGTGCCAAGGCGGGACGAGTCAGCTACTTTATTTTAAAACTTAAAAGAGAACAAACACTACAGTGAGGACTAGTGGGATGGAATAAATTGATTTAAAATTCAAGAATTTATTTTTTGGAAGAACTCTTGGACAAGTCATTTTCTACATTTGCCAACGGTTTTTCCTGCCTGTAAATTTATGAATACAGGGTCTTTAAGTAATAAAAGTCTCCCATCATTTTCAGTTTTTCAAATGGAAAAACATATATCGTATTTCATTTTTGAATTCTGTATCGAATTCTAAGTAGGTTTCATGTTACATGTAGTTACCTAATCTCAACAACTATCCAAATAATTAAGATTGAACATATCAATAACTAAGAAATCTTTATTTCTGTGCTTCTGTAAAAGAACGATTTATTATAAAATAACAACAACAACAATGAATGTTCAAATTGTTGACCATGAGGAGCATGTCGCTCTTCAAATTTTTTATTCTTCACTTATAGTCTCTGGTATAAGGACCATGTGTTTTAAGTGCCAAGTTTCGTAAGCGCCCTGTTTATGACGAGTTCGACAAAATTTTGAGCATTGCTGCGTTTATGAACTCACGATTCTCGAAATTGTCAATATGACGGTATGTTACATCTCGGTAGAAGCAATTTTGCTGTTTAACGGAATAGAAAGATTTCATGATAAAAGTGTGGAACAAATACTTGTCTGATAAAATTCTTATGCTGGCGAGATGTCCACCAATACCAATATATCGGAATTACGTAATTGTAATATGCAAATTTGATTTTTGGAAAATTGTTTAGTTTATATGTTTAAAAAATTATAGTCATTTTATCGGCTAAAAATCATACTGCCTAGGGGATGTCCATTACCTTTAAAATTTTAAAGGGGTTATATTATTACCTGATGCATACATGCAACTAACAATTTAATTTTTTTCCTTTTGAAATAAACTATAAATTTATAAAAAGTATATGTCCGACAAATTAGGTACTATATTAACAAAAAAATTATTGTGTTAAAATAATAACTTAATTAATTAACATTTATGATAATTAGTTAAGTAATATTTATGAATTATAATTCGATTTCGATAATAATATTAATATTCTCAAAAGTTTCGTCAAATAAATCTGTTGTCTTCTAAACGTTGTTTGTGGCATATTCTTGATTATTTTTATGTTTTTTTGGGGAATAACACCACAATAGAAATAAAACTAGGTATATTGCAGGAATACCAAACGTTTCAAAGTCTATTCTGACTTCGTTGTCAGTGGCTCTATATTTATTGATGTGATTGCAAAATGAAAATTTTCCTGCAATATATGTAGTTTTATTTCTATTGTGGTGTTATTCCCCAAAAAAACATAAAAATAATAAATATGTTGCTATGTAGTACTATTTATCTTAAAAATTATAAGCAATCCATACTATTATAAAATTGTAAGTTTGTCTGTTTGTTTGTTTATTTGTTTCTTCGGGCATCACGTATGAACTACTCAAATGATTTTGCTGAATCTTTTTATGTTGCAAAGCCTATGATTTGAATTAAAATCTAGTGTACATTTTAACCCCCTACATTGACAAAAACGGTAGATATAACGAAAAAACTTCTATCATGTTAAGTTGTACACAATTACTTTATTGGTTCCAGCGCACGCACCAAATATTAGATACTTACATCAACTTAGGTTTTATTCAAAATTCAGAATATGCCAATGTAACATGTTTCAATTTAAAAAAATCAACTGATATATAAGCGAAATTTTACAGGGTGTTCTATATGTAGGAAACTTAGAGCGGAGTAGAATTACATGGATTTAAGTAATCTTTTAAAAAGTGGACCTTAAGCAGCTACATATATACAATGTGGTTGAAATAAGAGGGGAGAAGTGGAATTAGTTATACAAAGTGCTTGAAAAGTGTTGAACTGAGTGGCCCATAAATAATTGCATATACCAGGCAGTAGAAAAACGGGTGGATATTTATACAGAATGGATTACAAAATGTTATAATCTTTTGCATATAAAATCTGTTTGAATAAGAGTGGATAAAAAATGTGTAAGCAGTTAAGATACTTGAATTATCTTGTTGAGTTATAGTTATGAAATGGGTTGAAAAAGTGTTGGAAGCAATTGCTTATAAAGTGTTGTTGAAATATAAGATGGAGTGGAATTATAGTTTATAGGGTGGTTAAAAAAATTGTTTAATATCAATAAGTAGTTATACAGGTGAGTTTAAAAAATATTGCAAAGAAATGTTTTGACCTACAAGATGTATCATATACAGGACGGTTGAAATATAGGGTGGAATAGAATCTAAGAATAAAAGGTGGTACAAAAATATTATATTGGGTGGCCCTAAGTAGTTATATATACAAGGTTAAAGGGTAGAGTAGAATTATAATTACACAGGGTGGGTACAATATTTGCAGAAAAATTTTACTTTATAGGGTAGAATATGAGCTGTTGCATATATGCAGTACCTGAAATATGGGGCGAAGTAAAGTTATAGTTACAGAGTATGAATCAAACAAGGTTAGAAAAAGTTTCAAATGAAAGGTAGTTAAAAAAATATGAGGAAAAATTGTAAAATAGCGTAGCTCATAATCAGTTGCACAGATAGGATACTTGAATTATAGAATGGACTAGAAGTATAGTAAAGTATTTAAAAAGCGGTATATTGGGTAAGCAATAAGCAGCAGCATATACAGGGTGGTTATAATACAGTTTGAAGTAGAGATATACATACAAGGTGATACAAAGTACAGTTATAATTATACAAGGTGGTTAAAAAAATGAATAATGCCAGATACAGGAATACTGGATAGTCCAGGTATGTTGTGTTGTTGTTTCTACCCAAGTCAGTAATGGTTATTATCCACATACGAGGGTGAATCAAATATGAACCGGACTTTTGTTTTAAAAATTTTATTGGTACGATCAATACAAATTTTAATAAATATTATTTTTCTACATAGTCTCCTCTCTTATGTATACATTTTTCCCACCGAATCGGAAGTTTTTTAATACCTTTCTCAACGAATGAAACTGGTCGTGTCGATAACCAATTGCGCACAAACGTTTCTACACCTTAGTCGTCCTCAAAGTGGTGGCCTCCCAGTTCTTCTTTAAGTGGCCCAAACATGGCGACAAATCAGGACTGTAAGGCGGGTGTTCAAGGGTTTCCCAATGCATTTTGTTCAATTTTCCTTGAGTCAGTGCAGCTGTATGTGTCCGAGCGTTGTCATGCAACAGAATCACACTTCGGATAGACATATCCCGCCTCTTTTGCCGATAGGCAAGTTTCACTTGTTGGAGTAGTTCGCATTAATTGTACGGCGTTCGTTCAGAAAATCGATCAGCAGTACGCCTTACGAATCCCAAAAAACTGTTGCAACAATTTTCCCTGCAGAAAGACGGGTCTTGGCTTTCCGCGGTGCTGCCTCTCCAGGTTTTCGCCACTCCATGCTTGCAAGTTTGGACTCCGGGGTATAATGATGCACCCATGTCTCATCACAAGTGACAATATGTCTCAAAAACTCATCCCCCTCTGCTCGATATCTTGCTATCAGCCTTTCACATACGGCAAGACGGTTTGCTTTCTGATCTTCCCTTAGAAGGCGAGGAACCCATCACACACTTTTCGGTAACCCAACTCATCTGAAATGGTTGATTGAGCACTCCCGTATGATATTCCAACGTGTTCAGCAATTGCCAATACTGTAGGATGGCGGTCACCTTCAATCAGCTCACGAATTGCGTAGATATTCGCCTCATTGATGCTTGTCCTGGGACGGCGTGCATGAGGCTCATTTTCCACTGTCTCTCGGCAATCTGAAAACTTTTTGTGCCAGTCGTACACTTGGGTCCTTGAAAGTGTTTCATTGCCGAACTGTGCAGATAGTCGACGCAAAATTTCAGACGGTCTAACGCCCTCCCGGGCCAAAAATTTGATAACAACACGTTGCGCAACAGACGTATGCACCTCTTGCTCTGACATGATGCTACTAACAGCGCATCGACTACGCCTCGCCAAACCGACGAATTCCCCTCTTCTTAACATCCCTACCTAACATATATCGAGACGTCACGCCCCTCGAATTACCTAAAGGGCGAGAAACAGAAAAGTCCGGTTCATATTTGATTCACCCTCGTACACAGGAAAATGAGACTCCAAAACAATTATGAGTTAATTGATTCATGGCTTTCTTTATTATATAACAAACATTGATGTTTAAAGATAGCAGCTCTGCGCGTAAAGATTTTCAAGCAGATAGATCGCTCGGTTTTTGTACCAGAAGGACAACAACTAACACATTATTCAATATTGGGTTGTGTTTGGACTTCAAGTCAATAATGATCTACGTTTGCAATTACCAATACATCCTTGGAACCCTAGCAAGATATACAATTATAAAATAATGTTAAACTGGATCCTAAACGAGCTTCCCGACTTGAATAGCCTACTCAGCTATACCAAAGGGAATTTTGTGTAGGATACGTCTTTTATTTCTGCCTCCAGTGCAGCGCTATCTACAATAGCTCAGGTCATTTGCAGAGAAAACACCTTTTAATGACAAAATTAATATTAGAATGAAACTAACATCAACGTGTTCTAAAGATAAAACATTACTAATTTAATACTCTCTTCGAGGTGTCATTCCTTTGTACGCAAGACAATATATATTATATATTATATATTATATATAACATATATTGTTTCTGGTCAGGGAACCTTCATCAGTTGCGCTTCCCACAATTGAATGTCCTCTCGAACACTTCTTTATGTGTTTGATTTGACATTTCGTTAAATTTGAAGACGCGAAATGTAAGACCGACATCTAGGATTTTCGAGAGAATTAGCAAACAGAGGTTCCGAATCTGGAGCCGTGCCGTGCAATTGCTGTTCTTCCTTAACTCCTAGGACAGAATGTCACGATAAAATTTTCAGGTTACTTCACTTGTCAGAGATATTGAATACTCTCTACGAGGTGTCATTCCTTTGTAAGCAAATCCCTGTATTTGGTTATTTTTTCAACATGCTTAATATTTATATTACTGTTGTTAGTGATTGCTATCTCAATTAAACTTGTTTATCGACAGATTTTTCTACAAGTATGTCTGATCTATTGTGAGCTTAGATCATTTACCATCTAGATATAGCCTGTCAAGCATAAAATCGTTGCAACGCTAGAAAGAGAGGGCAATAGAGACGGTAAGAGGTTATTTCACTTAGCGGGTGGAAGCAGCCAATGAACAACATGCTGAACGTATTTCATTGGAAGCAGCTCACTGAGTGAAATAGCCTCTTGCCCTCTCTATTGCCCTCTCTCTCCTTAGTCTTACCATGACATTTGTGCACTGCAGGCTATCTCTAGAAAGTAAATGCTTTAAGATTGTGAGCAACAGTTTGCTCCGTCAGTATCGTGCGGTCTCAGTACAACTTGTAGTTATTTTTTTGTTAAACAGATTGGGGTTTGTATATACATAGTTTAATAGGGCAGTCTTTCCGACTGTACTAGTTCAAATTTTAGTGCTAGTTCCCGGTGCAGTATTTTGTCGTTTTTTGTATTCAGTTGCAGCAAATGATTAACAACCGTCTGTGATATGGTAATAGACAGGTCTTTAACGATGTACTTCGGATAGTTCTTAGTTGGAATTACTTGATCTTGTATTGTTAGTATAAGGCAGAGGCGCGGACTTCTATTTCCATTTCAGATGGTATTATTGTCTGACAGTCGCACTGGTGTTGAGTCATCAACCTGGCACATAACTCTGTGTAGATCACAATATTCTGCGATTTTCTGGAAACGAATACGCGAACTAGAATTTTGTTGATCTAGTTGGTTGCTTATATCTGCCAATCCTCTTCCTCCTTCATATCATGACAGAGCTCTTTGAAGGACCATTTTGAGATTTTATTAGTAGAACTCGAATTTTTCATTGTAATTGTTCTATGCTAGTCTTGCATCAGAATTGAACGCAGGTAGTTTTTAATAGCCTGAAAAAGGTTCTTCCGGTTAAGTTTGGTTTTCAGTCGTCTTATCCTTCTGGAATACTGTGTTTTCAGTACCTTTTTCATTTTCATGGTGGAGTGATCATTTAATTTTCTCAACTGATTGGAATCTTCAATAATTATTTATGTATATCTTACATGATAAAAATGAT
Source organism: Octodonta nipae (assembly GCA_034190945.1). NCBI lineage: Eukaryota > Metazoa > Arthropoda > Insecta > Coleoptera > Chrysomelidae > Octodonta > Octodonta nipae. The sequence continues at coordinate 68,680,372 of CM067223.1, read as the reverse complement.
TAATTTCAAGTTAAAATATTGTCATTATCGGTTAAACATATTAAAAGGACAGCAGCCACGGATGGGCCCTTTGACTAAACCAGAACTATTTTTTGTTACGAAACTGATATTCTATTAACCTACACGATTTGCTTACCAAAATAATTGTTTCTATATTCGACGGGTTATAGCTGTTACTTTGTGACAGTCATGATGATAAAAACAAAGACTAAAATCGATAATAAAAAGTTCCAACAGTAGCTAACCTTTTCGAAAGATAACGTTAGAAATTCGTCAGCCTGAATTATTCCTGGGAAGTGATCCAAAGCAAAACTGGAACAGTTTTGGTAGAGTTCCGGGTAAGAATGAGCTTCTGAAAAATTGTATTCAGTATTACCAAATTGGTTATTTGGTGAACTTACCTGCAAAATTTGCAATTCGTATGCAGTTTGACGCAGTCATTTGTTGCAACAGGAATTGTGAGCAAATTTCTGTTAGTTGCGTTATTTGAAAAAATGTGCTAGCTGAAAGAATGGCTAAGACGTTGTCTTTTGATATTCGAATTATCCCAGTGTATGAATATTCTATAATCATTTTAACAGCATCCGTATTTGAATCGACAATGCTAATTTTTATCCTGCCATCCTGTTTGTTGTTTTCTGTAATATGATAATTAAGATTATATGTATTTATTTAATTGTGACTGCTTAGCAATCATTAGTATTTATATTAATATTTTATTATAATTCAGATAATAATTCTATAGAGAATTAAATAATATTCAAGGCTTAAAAGCCAGAAGAGACAAATTGCGAGAAAGGCACAGGAAGTCGAATTTAATTTTTAGTACAGGACATAAACTTACAGCTTAGTAAAATAGATACTAAACGTAGTAAACGACTTACCCTTGAAGATTTTTCGAAAGTATGAACTGGCTGTTGCCAAAATAAGTTTGTGCACCTTTAATCTTTCATTTCCAAAGCTTAGAGTAATGTCGCACAGCTGTAAACATAAATTAAATAAAGTAAATATATATAGTGATGAAGGAATGGTGAAGCTTTTGACCTTTTGACAACTTGTTATCGACTTTTAAACATTCACACTAAACCTTGTTTGACATATATACTGCATTATAAAATGTTAAAAAATATATAACCGACTTCCAAGTCCAACTAAAAAGTTGAAAATAACTATAACGAAATACAACTCTTGACAATAAATAACACATTCAATGTTGTTAGATACCTACACACAAAGTAAAAAAGTTAAACATTAAAAGGTGCTCATTCTGTACAAATTCTAAATCTATGTACTATATTTGTGAAGTCGGTGCCAAGCAAATCTATAATCTTGCATTGCGTACTTATCTACAACTTGGTTATTGCTTGGCATCGACAAAAATATACTAAATAGGTAGGTAATTAATTTGTACAGAATGAGCACCTTTTAATGTTTTTTAATTTAATGTAAAAGTCTAATTTAATGTAAAAGTCTACGAAATGAACTGGTACGAGTTGAGTTTTATATGCTTAACTAACTAACACGACAGATGTTGTCTTGTCCAAAGGTTCTATAAAAATTGTAACTATTTGTTTTGAGGATATTATATGAAAGAAATTATTAAAATACCTGCATTATCACACGTACAGTTAATACAACTTAACCTCTGAAAATTTTGTGAATATATCTGTATACTTTATGCTTTAATGTGTTAAATATAAATTTAGAACTTTGTTAATTAATAGTAAGAACGGCAATTTTAGTAGCGGACATTTCCTCTATAAACTAATTGTTTCGAAGACGACATGAATCAGTTTAATTTTAATTATCTTTTATTAAAACACTAATAATTCCACGACACAATATATTTCAATTACTCTGTTTACTACCTTATAGGTATCACATTATTGGAAGGTTTTTAACCACCTTGTATAACAATTATTCTTCTCCGCCCTATATTTCACTATCTTGTACTAATTAGGGTTGTTCTGATTTCATCGATTATTCCACACTTTATAATTTTTTTTCAAACATTTTTCGACCAGCAAACGTTCACACCATTACATACGGCTGTCTATGGGCCACCATCATTTTTTTAACTGCCTTCGGTAATATCATCCTACTCCGCAGGATATGGTAGTTGACATATATTTAACTATCATATATATGCAATTTCTTTTGGGCCGCCCTATAAATCAGTCATTTCTCTAACGTTTTCATTATCACCCTGTATATCACTATTACCTCGCCATCTTATATTGCAACTTAGGCTACACAATAAAGCATTTTTACATCACAATGTGTAACTATATTTCTACTTAGCATATATTTCAGCCACCCTGTATATAAACCTACTTATTGCCATTTAATATAAGTTTTTTTAATAACTCGGTGTAACGGTAATTTCATTACAACTCATATTCTAAGCACCTTGTGAATTTAACTGTTAATGGTGTACCTTATAAGTAGTACTTTAGTTTAACATTTATTAACCACTCTATTTAACAACCAAAAGCAGCGTCTTCCCAAAATTGAAAAAATTTCATTTAAATCGGTATTTGCCAGGTATACCTACAAACAAAATGAGCTTGGTACTCATTGATTTCAAGGGCTGAAAATACTAAGTATGGTAGCATTTACGTAGTATAATAATACGACCTAAATGCTTGGGATGTACATAGAAAATATTCAAATTCGCAACTAAAATTTCCAGTGCCTGCAATTCCCGCACTATTAGGATGTTGGAATTAAAATATTTATGAGATAAAACATTTTTTAAAAAAATATACCCGACTTCTACCTATAACTAAAAAGCTAAAAATAATTATAACAAAATACAACTCTAGCAAATAAATAACACTTTCAATGTTGTTAGGTTAGGTAAGTAAGGAAGTAAAAAATGTAAACATTAAAAGGTGGTCATTCTGTACAAATTAATTACCTACCATTCTAGTATATTTTTGAAGCCGGTGCTAAGCAAATCTAAAATCCTTCATTGCGTACTTATCTAATAATTCATCAAACTTGATTGTTGCTTGGCACCGACTTCAAAAATATACTAGATTGGTAGGTAATTAATTTGTACAGAATGAGCACCTTTTAATGTTTATATTTTTTACTTCCTGGGTAGATACCTAACAACATTGAATGTGTTACTTATTTGCTAGAGTTGTATTTTGTTATAATTATTTTTAGCTTTTTAGTTATAGGTAGAAGTCGGTTATATATACTTTTTGAATGTTTTATTTTCAACTTTTTAGTTTTTTTTGAACTCAGGTAGTTTTCATTCTTTATTTTTTATTTTGTATGTATAACTGTAATAGACAGAACCAGGTAATACTGAAAGCCTCAACATTACACAATGATACTTTCTCATTTAAATTCACAGGTAAATCTTTACGAACAAAATGTACTAGTACGCGTTGAAATAGGTATTTGCCTGGTATACAAACAAAACGAGCTTGGTACTCATTGATTTAAGGAGCCGAAAATACTATGGTTTACTTCCTATATGTTTGAGATGAACATAGAAAATTTTCAAAATCGCAATTAAAACTTCCAGTGCCTAAAATTACCGCACTATTACGTTGGAAATAAAATATTTATGAGGAAATGTCCGTTATGTCATTTCGATGAAATTTTTGATAAGAATTTTGGAATTTTTGGCGATTTGCACGTCGCAGAAAAGTATATGAGATCACCTAAGGATCTTCCTTAATAGATTAAACGTTAAAAAACTATACACATTCATAAGGAGTTTTCGAAAAATCGACTAAAATATTAGGGATAATGGTCGATTTCCATGCACGCATGTGTTCATTCACAAGTTTCACTTTATCAATAAATTTCTTTTCCAAAATTTGAAGTTTCACCAATCCGGATATATACTCTATTAAACATATTCATTCAAAACGGTGCACCACACGAGAAGAAATCAGGTAACATACTTACAAAAAAGCGAAAAAATACGCGACGAATTGATAACCTCCTCCTTTTTGGAAGTCGGTTAAAAATGTCAGTTACGTCACTTTGATGGAATTTGTGATAAGAATGTTGGATTTTTCGGCGATTTTCTGCAAAACTGCATATTACAAGTCGCAGAAAAGTATGTGAGAGAATCTAGGGATCTTCTATAATAGATTACATTTAAAAAAACCATACACATTGTTAAGGGGTTTTGGAAAAATCGTCTAATATATTAGGGATATTGGTCGATTTCCATGCACTCATGTGTTTATTCACCGATTTCCTCACTTTACCAAATTTCAAGTTTCACCAATCCGGATATCTACTCTACTTAAACAAGACCATAATCGTTCGAATCGGTGCACAACAGGAGAAGAAGTCAGGTAACATACATACATACAAAAAAATACGCGCTGACTTGGTCACCTCCTCCCCTCCTTTTTGGCAGTCGATTAAATAGTGGCTCTATTCTTGAATTTTTTTTTCGTTCTCGTCACGGTGATCTTCATTGTCTAACCTCTACGACATCTAAAAGTTTAAACTTGTTGTTGCCTTTGTCGGTTGTTGTTGAGGTTAGAATCTCTATATATTTACTTATCGTTATCCAGATTTCCCTTAGGTATTTGATCGATTACCATCTCCCAAATATGTTAATCTATAAACTTGAATTTCCTTGTCTCTTCTAAACTACGACTCTCGACTGGGCACACTTGTCCACGACTTTACCAAAATTTTTACGGGTGATTTAGATCAAACAATACAAGGTTCTCGTTTGAAAATTTTAAGTACATTGTAGCTCGGATTGAATGTGAGCCTATGTTTTCTAACAAGGACCATACCACTGACAATCAAATTTTTGGAATATAGAACCATTTTTATCCAAATATGGTTTTATTTACCCAAAAAAAAAACATTAAGAAGAGATGATACCAGAAATAAGCTTCAGAAAACAATTCTATTTACTATGGTCTGAGCAAATATATTTCGAAATATTTTGCTAAACATACCTTCCATAGCCTTCTAGATCCTCGTTTATTGAAAATCTTTCAACCTGAACATATTAACCACGGCTTTGATTCCCAAAGAACGGAGAAAGGCTGTGTTTCACTTAACTGATATTAACTTCAACTGTAATATCCACAATTTTACTTAATTTAAACACTGTTTAAGGCGTTTCGATATTTTTTATAAATCTTTGTTAAGAACTTAACTATCTGGGTATTTCTAAGGAAGTCACAGTTCTATTCAACCATTGATCGGGTTTGAAGCTGAATTAATAAAAAAGTTTTCGAAATCAAAAACACAAAAATGCATTAAGAGAAATGAATGTAGAGCCCAAAACCACTAACTATTCATATAATAATATAACTTATTTTGACAAACCAAGTTTACAAATAGCATCCTTTTTTAGAAAACAGAATATTAACGTTGCATTAAGAAGAAATAATAGTCTGAAAAAATTAAGTCAAAATAATAATATATATGGTCTAATATACTTTGGTTATCGGTCAGTAGAGTTTAATAGTAACTAATTGGGAAAGTGAAGTAACTTTAAGATAGATTTACCTCTCCATTTTGCCTCATTTCATTGATGACTGAAACAGCTTGGCATTCATGAAATTTCGTAAGTATCTGCTTATCTTCATTCTTCACTTTAAGTGACGCTGTTAGTAGCCCTAAAAAATATAAAATCTAATTAAATATCTTAATATGCATTAAAATTTGTATAAATAATTAATGAATGAAATACCCGTCTCTGTAGTTTCTATTTCAATGATCTCTTCAACTGAGGAGGTTGGTGTTTCACAGACTTCCGCAACATCAAATTCACCGATTTCCATTATACTGCAGAAAGAACAAATAAAATTACACTCTATTCAAAATTAGTTAAAAATGGTGATCTATTGCTATTATTTCTCGTTTTGTGGCAAAAAAATAATTTGTAACGTGTGGGCAAAATTTTTGGTGGCACTAGCGGATTTTAGATTTTATTTAATTTCTCTTAGAATACTGTGCTCTAGTTTTTTTTCTCGGCCTTAAAAAGAAGAACAACTGCATTACGGTGAGGATTGGGTAAATAACTTTATTTTTTTCAAATAGAACTGAAAATAATAAAGCTAGTTCCGGGTAAGTTCTACGATTTTAGAAAATGGTTTTATTTAAATTGTTTTTTAGGATACATTCATTATAAAAATATAACAAATAAAGATTTTTCTCTAAGCGAAATAGGTTATGCAGTAGTCAATCAGACGGTTTATGAAGCGGAATAGTAAACGGTCAGCTGGTGGTTTTGGACAACCATTTTCAATTTTTCTCCTTCGAAGATGGTTGAAAAGTGTGTTATTGTTGAATAAAATGAGGCGAAATTTGGGCGGGACCCGCTTGGCTAACATAGAAAAATTTGTTTTCCGAAAAAAACGATTTTCTCGTCTATGACATATTGACTAATTGAATTCTATGATACAGCCAAGCATCAGAGTATGATAGGTATAAGTGTCTCGTGTGGCCAAAGGGTTGAGATCAGAACGTCATCCTGTAAAGAAACGTAACAGTATGCTAAACATATTCTCGCTTCCTTCCAAGCGGAAGAATTAAAGTTAATATGGATAGTAGTCTACAATGAAATTGGCATAAGGTTTTTGAATGTCTAAGTAAGATTAAGGAACACAATATATTGTTGAAACTTGAACGATTCCTTTCATTAATTTTACTAATAACCAGCTTTGTGAATATTATTTAGAACGTACTTAATAATTATAGCTTGTTGTTCAAAATAATTTGAAAAATATTAAAACAATGAATATATGGGTTAAACTTCATTTATGCCATTTTTCATGCGACTTTAAATTTATCACCGGCATTTAACTACCAAAGTAATGGTCATGAAATCGACCCCAAAACATCAAATGTTCCGACCAGAGTTTCATTTCTGGATTTAATTATTCTGTGCTATGGAAGTTAAAAAACATGTTGAACCATACTATAATCCTTTAAGTTGGCCCCACACTGGCAACTTTATACATATACAGGGTGTAAATAGTTTGAGTGCATATATTTTAGGTGGAGGTAGTATACACCAAATTAAACAAAAAACTCTTATACCACTATGGTCTGTAGGCCTTAATAACCAAGAAAATCCCTAAAACATATTAGTACATTATTGTCAATCCGGCAACGTCGCTCGCGTTCGAAGCAGGTTCACTCTTAGCGCGAATAATAAAGGAATGACTACGCCGACAAAAAATAAACACCTGTGTTTTTGTATTGACTGATGATATTGACCTTAGAATTAAATAAAAATGTAAGAAATATTTTGTTGAAAATATTTACGTTTTTAATACAATGTATTGCAATTAGAATTTGTATTTGGCGGTTTCTTTTATGCAATTATACAAAGTTGGGTAAATACATATGATATTCAACTCAAGAGATCTGTATATGTAGTTTTTTACCAGTTAAATTATTCGAAGAGTCATTATTACTGATTTAATTAATATTATTTATATTAGACAAGTAAATATGTAATCTTACTTACCGAATTTATTATAATGATAGAACTGAGTTGAAACAACGGATTATTCACAGCAAATGTTCAAAATGCCCACCATTACTATCGACACAAGTACGACACCGTTTAATCCAATTTTCACGTATGTGAGAAAAAATTCCTGGAATATTTCGGATTTCGTCAGCAGCGTCAAAAATGCGTTGTCTAAGGTCATTCTCGTAAATAATTGGAGTCGTGTAAACCTTACTTTTCATGTGTCCCCATAAGTAGAAATCTAAAGGATTGAGATCAGGAGATCTTGCTGGCCAACGTATCTGTCCGTTTCGACCAATCCAACGACGGGGAAATGTTCTATTTAAGAAGTCGACAACTAGATGACTTGCGTGGGCAGGTGCTCCGTCATGTAAGTACCACATATTGTAACGTGTTTGTAGGTTCACTCCATCTAACAAATCTGGTAGCGTGTTGTTCAAAAAATAAAGGTAATTCTCACCTGTCAAACGTGCAGGCAGTATAAATGGCCCAACCAAGTATTCACCAACTATTCCAGCTTACACGTTAACTGAGAATTGGTGTTGAAATACTGACTGGCGTATTTCGTGCGGATTTACCTCAGACCACGAATGCATATTGTGAAAATTTATTATACCATTCCTATTAAAACTTGCTTCATCTGTTGTTAAAATATTGTTCACAAAATTAGGAAATTGTCGATGTTTTCTGAGGAACCAACGACAGAAATTGAGTCTTGGTTGAAAATCATCAATTGAAAGCCCTTGAACCCGCTGCATGTGATATGGATAGAGCAATTGTTCCTATAATGTTCTATGAACAACCGTGTGAGAAATTTGCAGCTCACTTCCAATACTCCGTGTGCTACGATATGGGTTGATGTCGATATGGTCTAGTATTTGATCCTCAGCAGCTAAGATACGATTATGTCGCTGTGGTCCGCGATTGTTTATTTGTGGTATTACACTACCTGTTTCCAGAAGCCTCTGCGAAACAGCTACGAATGTCCTAGCATTGGGCAGGCGTCTATTTGGAAACCTTTCCCTGTATAACATTCTTGCTATTCTGCAATTACGTCTGCTTTCCCCATAAATTAAGAGCATGTCATGTCTTTCCCTAATTGTATAATCGGCCATTATTTATCACAAATAAATACTGTCGCACTATTCTTAATTTTCGAACTTACACACTAATCACAACCGATTTTATTTATTTAAAAAATATATTAAATGGAAAGCAAACCACGAAGTCTACATCAAATAGATATCATTCAAATCACTTTACCGTTTATCTATTCTTATTTACAAGAATCGAAAACGCAAAAAACAATCGTAACTCTCAGTCGTCGTTAAAGTAAAAAATGTAGTAAATAAGGTGGTCTGTATGCCACGTTGCCATATCTATTCGGAGAAACTTACACTAAATTATAAAAGCATATTTCGAGTTTTAATAATCAATTTTCATTTTTAATGTGGCTATTAAAGATATATAAGCTATTGAGTATTTACATATTTAGATTTACCGACATTTTCAAATCGAAATTATTGTATTATTCACTGTAGCAAGGGCTACATAAAATCTAACTTTACGTGTTCTTTTTGGCAAAACTATAGTTTATTTTAGAAAATGTTATAAAGCTTTTTGATTTGTTTTTGCCTGAAGTATTGTTCTTCAAAATCTTTGCACTCAAACCGTTTACACCCTGTATATATATATATATATATATATATATATATATATATATATCGGTTTAAAATATGCGTTTGTCCTATTGGTGCGTTCCCGCAATTTGTTTAGTGTATTGTTTTCAATTTGATTGAATTACTTCATTGATTTTTAAACTTCTGCACCTTTTCTAAAACATTCCGTCGCGCTAATGCTAATTGTAAGTGTTTTTTGCGTGTAAAATATAGAGAGTATTGACATTCGTGTTTCGGATCCCTAGCTATTAGGACGCTTGGGAGAGTCGTGTAATGTACTCCGAACTTTTCGGTGTCTTTGATCCCGTCTGAAGAGACGGCGCTTATTGTTGTTATAGTGTTACGAGTCCGCGAGTTCTTAGCTCCGTTTGTAGCGACCGCTAAACCGCTTTCATTTTGTTTCTTTTGTGTTTACAAAAGCGCATCATCTGTTGTTAAACCCGCATTTTTTGTTTGCTCAATCAATGAACATTATGTCGCTATTTTATGTGTAACGTGTTGTCCAGACGAAGCTCTAAGAAACTGTTCCTGCTATTACAGGGCTAGCCTCTGAAGAAAGAAGACCCAGGAAAACACCAGAGCTTCGACATAAAAGGTTAGTGATAACTTTTATTTGGTGGTTCGTTTATGTGACGGCACGTGTTTATTGATTGTTCCGCCAACGGTCCTTCGTCAATTATATACTTCCATTGAACCAGCATTGAACTAAAACCGCATCATCTAACTCATAAATTTTTTTGAATATTCTCTATGGAATGTGCCATCGAAGACATTCCACCTATTGTTTTAAGAAAGAGAAAAATATACAGAAGCTTTGGTCCATCCATTGATTAGCATAAAGCTTATAGATTTTATACATTTCTTGACAGTTTCAAAATCAAGACCAACTTTTTAATGACCAGTTTGCGGTGACAATTATGAAGATGTACTTCTACTTGTCGGTAACAATTGAGTCATCAGAAAAATCGAACGTGTGGGAACTTTTTAGTTGCCGCAACTAAATAATCGGCTATATGGGGATTCTCATAAGAAATAATTTGTTCTATATTTCTGATTAAAAAGTTTCTTGACAAAAGTTGCTAGTGTGCGGCTAGCTTTAAGCTCGGGCTGACTAAATTCATATACGGAAACGTAGATTATTTGTGGTTCACACAATAACCAATTTGTTGACTGGTTTATATTATGAAACATGGTTCGTAAAAAGTGCATTTATTTATGGATTAAAATCACTGTCGTCAAAATACTTAGGAGACAACTTTATACTCATTCAAACGTTACTACATTAATCAAAATGTTGTACGTTACCGTTTTCTTTGAATTTTTCCTACACTGTCAATAAACAAAAATTTAGTTAACTGGTATACAATTAGACTGAGCGTAACAATTTAATTTGTTGTAGAATAGATATTGATATCTTATCTTCTTCTTTTTATCTGATAATTTATTATGTTAGATATTCATTTTCAATGTTATATATTTTAATTAATACAACCTTTTTACACTTTCTCTGCTTACTAAATATTATCTATTTTTAACCTAAAACAATTGAGCGGTAAACTGTACTATGAGAGAGAATTGATCTGAACATATAGTCTTAGCATATACTTAATACTAATATACTGCTATCGTTCGTAAGCAGAAGGGTCATCGACTAAGAGAGACAGCAGATTATACCGTGGTACTGCACCTAAACCGTTTTGCGAATATACCAACAACAGAACAGCGATTTGGAGCATTTTCGAACATGCACATAAGGCCCGAAGTACAGTAAAACGTTATAGACATATATATGTCTGGACTGTGATGTATATTAGTATTAAGTATATGAGTCTTAGCCTAAACGTCTATTGTACCCGTGAACTGCCGAACTGCCATTCGGCCGTGAACGTCCGTCAAAGCAGACGAACAGCCGAAGAGCCGAACTATCAAATTTTACTGTTTGATAGTTCGGCCGTCAGGTATATCTTGTCTTTCAAATACTCCATTATTTAGTTTCAACTCTACGCATTTTCTTAATAATTAAACAAAATTAATTACAAAAACAAATACAAAAATTGCCTAATTTTCAAAATGGACATGCAGGACGGTAAACTATGCCTTATGTACTTTCTTCTTCGTTATTTTTTGGGCCTTTTGTAATGCTAAACACAAAGTTATGCCAATATAAGACCATTCAGGAGTGGAAACAAAATCAACGGTAAATAACTGTAAAGGTGAAAGAACTATTACTTTCATGGAGGGTTTGGAAGCATTGTGTTCACCAGAAATGAAAGTACAACGAGAAGAGGACTATGTGACCCTGACAAGCATCCCCCAAGCCTGGGGATGGAAGGGTAGGGCTTGAGGAGAATAGGGCGAGTGAGGATCACATTGTCCTCTCGCTGATATGTCATCATTTCTGGTGAACAAAATGCTTCAAAATCCTACATGAAAGTGATAGTTCATACACTACAGTTACTTTTTTTGTTTGTTTAACCCCTGAATTGCCTTATATTTGTAGAACTTAATGTTTAGCATTAAATAATGCCTAAAAACTACAAACAAGTACGTACCTAAAACATCGTATACCCCGTAGAGGATATTCTCCTATTGGAGAATTCCTGCCTGACTCGTCTTATTATGGTTAAGAAAAGCACGAAGACATTAGATGCTCGGATATAAAGTGAAAGGTTTTGCTTGGAAGAGTATCACCATCTTCACAATAAACTTGAACAAAATAGGGACAAATATTCTAATTCTTATCATATGAGTGTAGAAACTTTCCAGTACATTTTGAACGTCTCTTCGATGATATTTCTTCATCTTCATGTCCCACAAAGGACAGAAATTCTCTATTGTACTAATTAATTTCTCCACGTCATTATATTCACCTTTATATATACTAACATAATAAAATCTGCCGACAAATCCCATTTCGATGGGTTTTAGCCGAACTATCAAATAGTGAAACCGATTTTCGGCCGTCAAGTATATCTTGTCTTTCAAATACTTCATTATTTAGTTTCAACACTATTCATTTTCTTAATAATTAAACAAAATTAATTACAAAAACAAATAGAAAAAAATTGCGTGATTTTTAAAATGGAGGTGGAGGAGGGTAATGCTAAACACTCTCCTTCCCAATGAACCACCACTCTCGTGGAGGGTTTAGAAGTATTGTGTTCACCAGAAATGAAAGTACAATAGCAAGAGGACTATGTTACATTGTTTAGCTTCCTCTCTTTCGCCCTCCTCTCCTTTCCCTGTTGGAAGTATCTTGTTGATCAGAAATGAAGGTACAACACCAAGAAGACTACGTGACCCGACTAGCCCCTCCTGCTTTACTATCCCTTCATTCTCCACGAAAGTGACGGTTCTTAGGAAAGGACTTGGGAAAAAAAGGAGGAGGGAAGGATAGGACAGGGGCAGGAGGGTGGCTAGTTAGGATCATGTAGTCCCCTAGCTGCTGTATTATCATTTTTGGAGAACACAATTATTCCAAACCATCCACGAAAGTGATAGTTCATTCACTACTACAGTTATTTACCTTTGTTTTTTCGTGGTCTAGCATTAATAAAGCCCAAAAAACCACAAACGGGAACGTACCTAAGGCGTAGTACACCCCATAGAGAACATTCCTGTCTGACTCGTCCCATTATGTCAAGGAGAGCGAAAGCACGGAAACATTAGGTGCAGCCGATATTAAGTAAAAGACATTGCCTGGGAGAGTTCCACTAGGCGGATCCAGGGGGGGCTAAGGGTCTGAAGGCCCTTCCAAAATCATCTGCGGAATATGCTTTTTTAGTGTTTATTTTACTAAAACAGACCTTCAGCGGCGTCAAGTTCACCCCCACTTGTTCCACCACAATAAACTTGAATAATATAGAAACACATTTTCTAATTATTATTGGACGAATGTAGAAACCTTCAAGTAGGTTTTTAATGTATATTCGATGATATTCTTTCATCCTCATATCCCACAAAGGAAAGAAATTTTCTATTGTACTAATTAATTTATATGTTCAATTGTAAAATAAACTAACCATCCCCTTTTTGGCCGGAATCTGTTGGTAAATCCCATTTCGATGGGATTCAGCCGTTTTCGCATCACCGGCAACCAATCGCCAGGTATGACGACGCTGATTGGACCGGATAAGAACCAATGACCATGACCGGCGACGCAAGAACGTAAAATGGTATAAATACGACCGATAATCTGAATTTCCTATCATTCACCCGATGACGATAGCAAATACACAGCTATTGAAACGTTATGAGATCAACTACTTCATCAAGACGATGGAAGTCCAAGGAAACTTCGAGGCTTAGAAAGTACTTTCTAGGCATCCTGCCTTTACACTGAAAATTAAAAGGAATTAGGGCTGACATCAATGGGTGTCCTAAATATTTTAGTTGTCTCAAATGTGGGATTCGAGATGTGGTACACTCAAAAACGGTACTTTAAGTTAGTTGTACGCTTGCTTGTGTCTGTTGACCAAAGAGCTTAATACGTAGAGTGAATTAGGTATGGGCATTACTGTAAGTGGCAGTGTAATAACAATAGAAAGAGAAAGAAAATATCAGGGAGCGCTTGCTATGTCTCTACCCTACCAATAGTAGGCGTCACCACTGACACTGACCAATCAGGAACGACACGCGTATTCTCTCTCTTTCTTTCTATTGATATTACATGAATTCCGCTACTTCACGTGCTCTACAGTATTAACCTCTTTGCTGTTGACACGACATACTGCAAACAGGAAATGCAAGCCGCTACCAGCTGATCCATATGCAAAAATATAATGGAGAGCCTACAGACCAGAATCGTTCAAAATACATTATATAGAAAATGAGGTGAAAGCTGATACTACTAACTGAACAAGGCGATAATAGAAAATCGCTACAATCGCACGAATTTATTTTCCAGTAAGGACAAAATGTGTTTAATACTTGCAACTGTCACTTTGACGCAACTCACCGCCCACACGAGAAAATCGGGCATACGTGGGACATAGCCTTATGCAGTACTAACGTGCCATTAAATGAATCTCTCGACAAAGCGAGTAAGAAACACACATAAGGAGAGGCTTTGTGGAGAGGAGTAGCTGCCCGATAGAACCAAAATGGATTCATTAAAATATGGCCTTAAAACTGTTATTTCCATTTCATTTACCTGGAATGGTTCGACGAACGTGCACTGAACAGATACGATAAAGAACTTAAGCATTGACTCAAGTATAGTATATCTGGAAACTAGGAACGGCGAAATAGCAGATATTCCTGGAAAATAGTAAGCAAGTACAGCCATCCAACAAATTCACAATGAAGATGAGAGAACGTGAAGCTTACCATTTCTTACTGTGAAGTGCCAGAGAACCAGAATCTAGACAACAATAAGCAGGAAAGCTACACATTCTAGGTTATATTTCAACTATATTCTCCAATTATTCCACGACAAGGAAAATTTAAAAACACTAGTGAACAGAGTCAAAAACATTTGCGCAAATCAGAGGCCTTCGAACCTGAAAAACTGAAACTTAGAGAAAACCTATTGATGGATGGTTATACTGAAATCCTCATCAATAAATCCCTTGAAGGACTAAACAACAGGGTTGAAAGAAGAATTCATGGTAGCTACTTTAGGTAATGCCCAAAATTAAGATGTATTGGACACAGGAATCTCTAAACAGTGGAAACAAAAAGGCATTTGAACACCAGGGTTCGGGAACACCGTATGGCTACTCAAAATGTGGAGATAGCAAATCATGCATGGATTATACACCACAACATTAAGTGGAACTGGACCAAGCTATTCTACAAGGAGGAGCAATAATATTGAACAACGCGTATAAGAGAATATTCATACTTTACTGCGAGAACATTATCAGCGATGCTAGTGTCCAAATAAGAAACACGGGGAGGCCTCTACTTGAAGAAATATTGGGACGCTGGTTGACGTAAGGGATTCGTGCCCCACCAGATCCAAAGCTATCGAAACTTTGAGGGATCAACCAGATTCAATACGATGAAAGGTCAGGGAAACAAGCAACATTAAAATGACCAATTTAACAAAAATATGAATGACTTATTGCAATCAGCTCTGTAAAAACTTAAAAAGGACAACCCATCTGCTGCCGGGAAAAAATAAATAAAACATAACAAAATTATTATTTAGCAATTTTTCGTACATAAAGGATAGCTAACATATTTTAAAATTATTTAGTTATATATTATATTAAATACTCAAATTATGTAGTCTAGTGTATTAAGTATATGGGCTTTCATTTCAAAATTAGTCAGCCAAAATAACTTTTTAAATATCTTTAATAGAAAAAGAGAGAAAAAAACGGTTATTTATATTTACGGGGGGACACATTTTACAGGTATTGGTTACCCTGCTGTTTCAACCCCTAAGTGTGGGTGAAAATTACTTCTACAAAGGGGTATCATGTGATACCTCTTTTTAAAAATCTCTTTTTTTGCCAATCGTTTGACACATCATTTTTTATAATGAGATTATTGTTTACAGAGAAAGCAAAATTTGTTTAGGGTGTTTTTTAACAGTTTCTGAGTCTCTGATCAGGAATCCGAGGTCACATTTGCAAAATTCAAAATGGCGGATCCAAGATGGCAGAAGAAAACTTTTAAAATCAACCTATATAAGCCAAAATTGGTATGTAGGTGTTTTTGGAGTCTCTGATAATGAGTCCGGAATTTACAAAATTCAAGATGGCGGACAAAATTTTCGTCTCGTGGGTTATTTTCATCGTCCATCTTGAATTTTGTATCTCCAATTCGTGATCGGCGAACCCAAAAACCCCCTAATAAGAAGTATGGTGAAAAACGCTATCTTGGATCCTCCATTTTGAATTTTGCAAATGTGGAATTTTGGTGTAATTGGTAATTATTTTCAAAAATTAATATTTTTACGGTTTCTGGGTCATTACTCTGTAAAAAATAATCTGATTTTGAAAAATAATGTGTCATAAGTTTGGCAAAAAGTTATTTTAGGTGGCTAGTTTTAAATTGAAAGGCCTGTTTTATTGTTTAAATTCCCTTTGGCTTTGTAAAGCCAAACCTCCTTAAATAATTTGTAAATATTTTTTTATCCAGTTTTTTGAAATCCACGACCAATGACAATACTGATTTGTAACTATATAGTGAACTATATTTTAGACCTTCGCCTCTCAAATAATTAAAAAATTGTAGCATATCGTGAAGTTTAAATTCCATTGGATCTTTGTGAGTTTCACTGCAAAAACTCCACCATCTTTTAAAAACCATGTTAGCACGAATATACTCCTGCTCAGACGGTGAAAGGAATATTGCTGGTATGTTGTCGACATGAAGGTTTCTGGATAGAAAGGCACGATTAATAAATTCCTGATAGCCCGGGTACCCAGATGTCGATTGTGGAGATCTCTGAAACACAAAATATAAATAAATAAAAGAAATAATTTAATACAGCTGTAAATCAAACTGTACATAAAAATTGATACTTATTAATGTAAAATGATCTTGTGTTATGCAGTTTATTAGTACATATATTTTTTAAATTATAACCGACTTCTAAATATAACTAAAAAGTTGAAAATAATTATAACAAAATACACATTCAATGTTGTTGGGTACCTACACACAAAGTAAAAAACATTAAAAGGTGCTCGATCTGTACAAATTAATTACTTACCTATTTACTATAATTTTGAAGTCGCCACTAAGCCAATCTAAAATGCTGCATTGTGTACTTATGTACAATTTCATCAGACTTGATTGTTGGTTGGCACCGATTTCAAAAATATACTAGATAGGTAGGTAATTAATTTGTACATAATGAGCACCTTTTAATATTTACATTTTTTAGTTTGTGAGTAGGTACCTAAGAACATTGAATGAGTTATTTGTTGTCTAGAGTTGTATTTTGTTATAATTATTTTCAATTTTTTAGTTATATTTGGAATAATATTTTTTAAAACTTGGGTAGTTTATATTCTTTATTCTTTAATTTGTATGTATAGGTATAGCTTTATTTTAATATTTTTAACCACTATCATATATAATCAACTACTGATGGCTACATTATATCATTATTTTTTCTCTATGTATGTCTAAATATATCTTGTGTTAGTCAAACATAGCAGTCTATCAAAACTTCCGAAAACTGCATATTAAATTAAACTTTTAATATTATGAGTCATTGCTCTTAACTTACCGTGATGAACAAATACTTTGAAAAAGTTGCCTGTATAATTGAATCGGCTGTGAAATTTGCATTAAGAAAGGATAAATAACTTTTTTATATATCAATATAATTCCGACCGATGCTTCAGTGGTATTGTAATTGCTTTTATCACTTCACTTTGTAGTTTTGTTTGGTTTAACTCGACACCCTGTGTATAATCGCACCAAATAGCAGTGCTTGACATGTGTTGTCACTGAATTTTCTTTAAACCGGGAGAATGTGACGACTAAAAGCACCATCTTCGCAAAATTGAAAAATTTTCATTTAAATCGATATTTGCCGTGTATACAAACAAAATGAGCTTGGTACTCATATACATAGAAAATTAAAATTAAAACTTACAGTGCCCTGCAATTATCGCACTATTATGTGGGAATTAAAATATTTATGACAAAATGTCAGTTACATCACTTCAATGGAGTTTATGATAAGAATATTGGATTTTTCGGCGATTTTCTGCAAAACTTCATGTTGCAAGTCGCAGAGAAGTATATGAGACCACCAAGGGATCTTCCTTAATAGATTACACTTTAAAAATCTATACACTTCGGTAAGGGGTTTTGAAAAAAACGTTCAATATGTTTGATATATAGGTCAGTAAAGTTAGCACCGCCATTTTACAGAAGCACAAATTAAAACATTTGGGAATTACGAGTTATTTAGGAGCTCTTGATTTTTACCTAAATTGATTTTTGAGCTCAATATTTACTATGGAAGAAGAGCAAAAAACTATTGGCTAACTTTACGTAAAGTTAGCACCGCCATCTCGAAAAAACAAACAAAACAATTTTGTGAAGCGTCTCAAATTAGGAGCTATTTACGAGCTTTTAATTGACATATTGAACGTCAACCCCTAAATTTGTCTAAGGGCTGAAAACCACCCCCGAAAAAATATTAAATTTTAATTTCGAATTTAAAACGTATTAAAATCATCTACGATTCAGGAGCTCTTTCCTGGTGTAATGCACATAAACATCTAAAAATGTCCAAGGGGTGAAAACAACCCCCCAAGTATGCAGTTTTTTCGAATTTTATGATTAATAAATTTTGAAAAATACCAAAATGATCTACGATTTACGAGCTTTCCAACGGTATATTACACGACTACATTCAAATTACTGGAAGGGGTGCAAACAACCCCCTAAATTTACCAGTTTTTCTAAATTATGTGATTTTTTCATTTTCAAAACTGACAGCCTCATCTACGATTTAGAAGCTCTTCAACGATATATAACACGATTATTTTCAAATTATTTTAACGAATTCAAACAACCCCCATATGCCATTTTTTCCAAATCTTAGTTCTTAAATTTAGAAAACTTGCAACATAAACTATGATTTAGAACCTCTTCAATGATACATTGCAGGACCACTTCAAAATCACCTGAAAGGTGCAAGTAACTATCTAAATGACTAATTATTTCAAACTGTCAGATTTTTAAAATTGATGAAAATATTAAATATTGTCCCCTGCAATAGGAAATACCACATTACGAATTTTTTACTGTTTTAATAAAATATATTGCCTCGACTAGAACCAGTGGCATCTGTCAAATATTATATAGCAATTATCAGAGAACTGTTTCCAATATATTTACATAATGAGTGTTTTCAAATTTATTTTGTCATGCTACAGGAAAATCCATTACAAACAGCGGCAAGATATTTGAAAATGCACCAAAATAATTATGTAAAAATATTGGGGATGGAGTAATAAAATCGTAATATCGTTTTCATTACTGAGTATCCTTATTGACAAAATTACATTACTGGTGTGCAAACTGCAGAATGAATGAATTAATGGAGATACAATATTTTGTGACTTAATCCAACACTGAAGAAATTGAGTATCCTTGAGGATCAAGAGACAAAAGACAAAGTGTAGGAACTTACAATCTTGGCAATAATTATAGTTCTTCAGCAAAAAAATATAAAACAATTTTTGGTTCAAATATTTAGACAAATGTAATATCTAGCCATGTATGTTACCATGATATCTGGTTCTTACATTAACTGAGAGCTCCTCCCTCCAATTCATAAATACAATTCGCACTTCTAAATGTCACTAATAACTTATCAATAAAGATTGTCCACAACACAACTGTATTAATAATCCACTTTAAAGTATTATTAAGGATTTCCTTTACTTAGATAGTTTTATCGTCTGGTAAAAGTAAAGTGCATGACGTTTCTAAAAATGAGGAGGAGAGGACGTCCAACGCTTCACGACAATATTGCCTAGAGAACTATGCCAGTGCAATATGTAATCACCAAACTAAAAACGTCATTTCAAGAAATGCCCTTCTCTGGACAGAAATATCCCTGAAATGTCAACATATGAATATGATGATATGTAATAATCGGGGAAAAATACGGGATAAAATAATCGAAAATAAAGCACGTCTATCATTGGTAAAATGATTTCAAAAATAATTTCGATGTTTAACACTCTGTATCTCGAAAACTAGTCAAAGTAATTGTTTCACCCCATTGACTCTTTTTGTCAGAACAAAAATTTCAAACAATTTGACGGAAGTCCATTTTTCCATAAGAAAGGTCCTTTAGGGGGTTGTTTGCACGCCTTCCAGTAATTTGAATGTAGTCGTGTAATATATATACCATTGGAAAGCTCGTAGATCATGCTGGTATTTTTCAAAATTTAAAAAACTGCATAATTGGGGGATGGTTTGCACCTCTTCCAAAAACTTGAATGCGAACGTGTAATATTCCGTTGAAAAACTCGTAAATCGTAGATGAGGCCAGCAGTTTTGAAACTGAAATAATTACATAATTTAGAAAACCTGGTAAATTTAGGGGGTTGTTTGCACCCTTTCCAGTAGTTTGAATGTGGTCGTGTACCATACCGTTCGAAAGCTCGTAAATAGTAGATCATTTTATTATTATTTTTCAAAAATTATAAATCATAATATTTGAAAAAAACTGCATAATTAGGGGGTGGTTTTCACCCCTTGGGCATTTTAGGTGTTTATGTGCATTACACTAAGAAAGAACTCGTAAATCGTAGATAATTTTAACAGATTTTTAATTTAAAATTAAAATTTAGTTTTTTTTCGAGGATGGTTTTCACCCCTTAGACAAGTTTAGGGGTTGACGTTCAATAAGCCAATTAAAAGCTCGTAAATAGCTCCTAATTTGAGACACTTCACACATTTTTTTATTTGTTTTTCTGGGATGGCGGTGTTAACTTTACGTAAAGTTAGCACCGCCAATGGTATTTTGTACTTTTTCCATATTAAATATTGAGCTCAAAAATCAATTTAGGTAAAAATCAAAAGCTCTTAAATAGCTCGTAATTCCCATTTGTTTTAATTTGAGTTTTTGCAAAATGGCGGTGCTAACTTTGCTGACCTTTGATATATTAGTCGATTTCCATGCTCACGCGAGCATGGTAATTAAAGTTGTGTTGAAGTTTGTGACTGAACACATGTGTGTTCATTTATAAACTTCATCGCTTTACCAATATAATTCTTTTCCCAAATTTCAAGTTTCACCAATCCGGATATGTACTCTATTAAACAAGACCATATTCATTCAAAACGGTTCACCACAGGAGAAGCAATCAGGTAACATACATACAAAAAAAAACGCGCCGAATTCAATTTTGGAAGTTGGTTAAAAATGGTACGGCATGAACATGGTGGACAGCTCGAAATAGAAAACATCTCGAAAAATAACTCAACTAAATAGCCCATACTATGTTTAAATATGTAATGTTTTTATTCACTTGATATTTTTTATACGAAAGTTTTCTAACGGAGGCCTACACTTACATATATGAAAATAGATGAGTATGGTAATGATGTTCAAATACCCATACAACTTAGTTTTCTGTGTAAGAAACCGGTGCCAGTTTATACAGGGTGTAAACGGTTTGAGTGCAAAGATTTTGAGGATCAATATTCAGGTCAAAACAAATCAAAAAGCTTTATAACATTTCCAGAAATAAACTATAGTTTTGCCAAAAATAAAAAGAAAGTTAGAAGTTATATAGCCTTTATTACAGTGAATAATAGACTATTTCCGGCTTCAAAATGCTTGTAAAGCTAAATATGTAAATACTCAATAGCTTATACACCTTTAATAACTGTATTAACAAAGAAAATTAATATTTAAACTCTAAATATTCTGCTAAAATTTGCCGTATGTTTCTCCGAACAGATGTGGCAACATAGCATATAATATAACTTATTCAGTACTACAGCTGACCACTGCCACGAATGCTTTTTTGCTGCCCGGTTCTTTTAAGAAAGTGAAAGTGATATTTACGTGACATTCTACGTAGCGTTCCTGATTTGATTTTCGTTTTAAAAAATAAATTTGAGAAATAAATAATATCTGTTGTGAATTGTGAGTTCGAGTGTATTATTTTGTGACAAACAGTGACAATCATACAATTAGGTAAAGACCTGACATGCTATTAATTTGTGGGGAAAGCAAATGTAATAACAAGAATTTTGAATTTTGAATATTTACTATAAATAATCCGTTTGCTCGCCAGAGCTCTATCATAATGATAAGTAATATTAATTTCTTAGTAACAATTATTTCTCGAAGAATTTAACACATAAAAGAACTACATATAAGAAATGTTTTGTTTAATATACTTTGTATCGCATTATTTTTGTATCATAATGTAAACAACTTTGTATCCTCCCTTCTTCAACTTGATCCATAAAATAAAACGCCAAATATAAATATTCATTTCAATACATAGATATTAAAAGGGTACATTTTTGAAAATAATATTTCATAAAATTTTATGTACCTAAATAAATCTACCGGCACTCGAAACTTTGAAATTATTTAATACAAAAAATAACAGGTGTTCATTTTTTGTGGTGACTCATTCCTTTATTATTCACTCTACAAGCAAATCTCATTTTTAGCGCGACGTTGCCACATTGACAATAATTTACTTAACATGTATTTCAAATTTTCTTGCTTATTAAGGCCTTTAGACCATAGTGTTATAAGAGTTTTTTGTTTTGTTTGGTGGGTACTATCTGCACCTAAAATATATGCAGTCAAACTATTTACACCCTGTATATTAAGAGTCTCTTCTTTTATAGAAAATCAATAAATCATAGTAAATAAACAAATGTAACATCCAATTAATATACATAAAGTTCTATGAAAGATTCAAATTCTATGTTATCGATATTTTCAATTAGAATTGACATGTCAGAAGGCAGAATATCACAAAAAGGGCAATATTACGTCCATATAATTGCTGTTACGGGTAACAGCAATTACATGAAACTGCTCCAGATTCGGAACACTATGTGCTAGTTTACCCGAAAATCCTAGATGTCGGTCTTTACATCTCGCGTCTTCAAATTTAACAAAATGTATCAAATACATAAAGAAGTTTTCGAGAGGACATTAAATTGTAGGAAGCGCAACTGATGAACACGGTTTTTGTTAAATTCTTGGTGCAAAGATATAAAGCTGTACCTTTTCCGCGTCAAATTTTATTTCTATATAAAATCAAAGATTTATCGTGATAGGATATCGCTAAGGTAAAAGAAGTAACTGCTGAGACAGGAACAAACTAATAAATCTGTGATAAAACTCAGTTAATTTGTTTTCATTCATTAAAATTATGGTTCAATATCCCAAAGGAACGGCTTCACATTCATTTTTTTATTATTAAATTACTAATATTTCAAACAAGTAATGCATATGACTTACTTTACAACTAGATCAAACACAATTTCTCGTAATTATCAAAAACTGCATTGTTTTTAATTTTAATGCCGACGAGTTACAACAGCTGAAATAATATTACACATAAAAAGACTAATTATAATTTTTTCAAATAAAAATATTCATAGCGTCATTTTGAGACATCAACAATTATTGAAAAAGGTGTCTCACCAAACCTCCTGCAGAATTGTTCTCTATGGATTTATTTGAATGAGACGTGTTTCAACACTTGGTAGATATAATTTAACACAAGTTTATATGTGCAGGAGAATTTTGAAAGTACCCAAAAAAATATGGGAAAAACTTAAAAAAACCTTTTTAAATGAGCTGAAATAAATTTTATGGCCCTTATTTGGTTAAATATATGCAAAGATAATTTTCGTAATAGTATTTTTGTTGAGATCCCTCGGGGCAAAACATCTTTATGGGGATATTTCAGTAACTATTGGGGAAAAACGATTAAAAAGTGGAAAATTCGACAAAATATGCAAAAAAAAAAGATTTTTCACGAGGTTTGAGCGGAAGTTCTCATTCAATTGTATTCATCTTTTGCAAACTTTTTAGTTAGGGGGTCAGATGAAGTTTGACTGCTATTAGAAGAAGATCTGAGAAAAATGCCATTTTTCGATCCACCCTACTATTTATATTACTAATATTTGTATCAGTAAAAACTATTGTTTACATACTATATTTATACTAAAGTAAAGTTCTCACTTCTAAAAAAATTTTTTTTTAATAAAAGTTCATTGCGACTGACTTTTACAACACTTCAATTTTCTACTAGCAAATAAACAAATAGAACACATGTACTACATGTAGAAGAAGCACATTTCATTGCTCATACTATTGACTTTGTAAGTATCTAACAACAGTTAACGTGCATGTAATTTGTCCTTAGGTTAGGTATACCTACATAATAGGTACCTACCTATATAAGTACTTATTGTGTAATGTTATGTTTTGTTAATTTTTTAATATGTATTAGATTAAACTATATTACAAAAGTAACAGGTCCGGAATGCGAGTAAGTATGGAAGTCCAACCGTAACAGATATGGAGAAACAACTGTAATATATATGAAAACGAGTCTGGACTAGTATAGAAGTCTAAACATAATAGGTCTAGAAATGGGTATAGAATATAAACACTCTTGGCTAGTATGTGATTTTCAAATGTACATTTGGGAATACAAGTACACTCTAGTCTAGTATTCTTTATTGTACTAATGTGCAATTCCAAACATACCATGTACCTAGATACAGATGACGATCTTCGTTTAAGCGATTGCAATAAAAGTAATTAGACGTATTTTAGTATTTACGTATTCACACATGCTTATACAAAATTACTAAATGACTTATATATAAATGTTTAATATTTGATTATTTTTTGTCGATTGATTGAGTATATTAGTAATGCGAATATCAAAATGATTAAATGAAAATGAAACACGATGTTATTTAAGGATGAATTTATAAGGTGATATTTTAATTTTGAAAGGTAATTTATTAGCTGACGTTGACAGACACAATAGCTATAAATGGAATATGGAAAATATCTATAGTAAATAGCAATATATTTAAAAGTATAAGTCTTCTTAGGGCACACTAGTAAACAAGTCACGAATTATATCACCATCTTCCAAATAAACCATATAAACAATAGGCCAGGCAGATGGAGCTGACACAGCACTCTCAAGATCATATATAATAGAAACGACAGCGGGAGCAGCCAGTCAGCATCGGAACGTCGAGTCATATATATCTTTTTATATTTTATATCTTAATGTTTTACTGATTTAAATTGTACTTATTCAATAAATTGATTTTTAAAAAGGCGATATTGAGTACGTGTTACGTTATTGGCGCAGTCAGTAGGATTGTCCGAATTGTATCGAATCGATCGGTTCAAGTTCGTGTTAACGATTTGTCGGACACCGAAACCGTTAAGTTTGTGATCGATCAGTGTAGGTGTGAGTTCCGGAGTGAAGTGCCAATTTTTGGATTACGCGGTCCCACACTTCAACCTATCATTGTAATCACTGGAATTTGGGACAACCATCGCCCAAATTTGCAAGGAGCAGCCTTTGGAGAGGACAAGCATCGCCAAACTAATCGTCGCCCTTATAGATAGTTCCACAACACAGGGATTTGGGACAAGCATCGCCCAAATTCGCAAGGAGTGTCTTTTGGCAAGGACAAAAATCGCCGACCTGAAAGCTCACCCTTATAAAATGCTCTTTGTCGCAATTTTAATGTAAGTGCAATAATTAATGTCTTGGAATAATTTGTCCACAATATTTGAGAATTTAGAAGCTACTTTACCTTTAGCTGACTCACTAGATCCTCAAGAAACTATTGAACGTATTGATAATTCATATTTTTCTAATAGAAATATTTTAAGACCCCCTTTACTGTCTCAAACTAGTAATACAATGGCTCAATTTAAACCCGAATATTTACACTGCATCCCCGAATTCAACGGTGATCCTAACGAATTGAACAGATTTTTAAGTGTAAGTGAATCGATCATTACCCAGTTTTATGATAGAACCAATATTGATAGCTTTATTAACGCTTATCTGTTTAATAGTATAACTTCAAAACTAACAGGAAATGCAAAAACTTTAGTAAATATACAAGGTGCAACCACATGGTTAGATTTAAAATCACTTTTAACGAGAAACTTTTCTGATCAAAGAGACGAAGTATGCCTAATTCGTGATTTAGTTATGCTTCGACAAACGCTTAACGAAGATGCACAAAAATTCTATGATAGATGCTTAAACATTCTCAATTTACTCTGTAGTTATGTAAATGTACACGAGACTACCGAAGAAGCTAAACGACTTAAACGAGACCTTTACCAAAATTTGACTTTAAAAACATTTCTTTCTAGTCTTAAAGATCCTCTTGGCACAAATATAAGATGCATGAAACCATCGACACTTAACGAAGCTCTACAATTTGTTCTACAGGAAGAAAATGTACATTATTTCCAAAACTTTTCAAACAGAAATTCATCTAAACGGAATCCAGTGCCTAATTTACAACGACCATCAAATCAACAAACTTTCTCAAACGCAAGTTATTCACAACAACCTTTCAGACAACAAAATTTTCAAAGAAATCTCTCAACACAACCAATTCCGACCCCAAACTTTCAAAGGAACCAATTCCCGTCGCAACCAATTAATATTCAACCCGATAAAAATTATGTACCCCCGAAACTACCATCAGGTTCAAAAATTTTTAAACCACTTCAACCATCAAATGTCTGGAGACCTAATCCAAATAGGCAAATTCCAGAACCGACTCCAATGAGTGGTATTTCACATAATACATCTCAAATACGACATCAACCATTTCCCTATCCCAAAAGGAGACCTGAACAACTTTTCAACACCGAAACAGACGACGTTTCCCCAGAAGACAACTTAGGTTCAGTGCAAGAACAATATTACTTTGACGGAGAATGCGACAACCCTACAAATAACAATTATGATTTT
This sequence comes from Octodonta nipae, assembly GCA_034190945.1. Taxonomy (NCBI): domain Eukaryota; kingdom Metazoa; phylum Arthropoda; class Insecta; order Coleoptera; family Chrysomelidae; genus Octodonta; species Octodonta nipae. The sequence continues at coordinate 68,653,751 of CM067223.1, read as the reverse complement.
CAATCAAATGTTGATGATGAAAATGAAAATTTTCTGATTTTACCCCCCGACAAAATTTTAAGATAACAACACCTGTCATAACTTTAAACACAATTTCGTCACATTCAAGCGAGTTACCATATATTACTATACCAAAATATAATTTAAAATTATTAATATATTCCGGATCATTCTTAGATCCTGACATTGCTTTCAAATTGTTCCCATATGCAATAAAAAATGATCCATTTATTGTATTCCAGAAATCAACGCACAAACATAGTGTATCTATTCCAGCTTTCGATATATTTAAATTAAAGAAACCTACAGATTTAAAATTTTTCCTTTTCAAATTTCATGACGTTTTTAATGGCCTTATCGGCATAGACAACTTAAAACTTTTACAAGCTGTTATAAATTTTGAGACAGGATATTTAAATAGCCCTTATACAAATATCAAATTAAAATATCATCAAATAAACCATAATAATTGTCATTCAATAAAAGTCTCGCCACGATGTGAACAAGTTATTAAAATTAAAACCTCAATTGCGAATGGTGACATAGTAATACCTCATCAAAAATTTCAAAATTGCGAAATTCCTTCAAGTTTAACAAAAGCCAAAGATGGTTATGCTTTAACAACCATATTAAACAATACAACTGAATACGTTACTCTAGATTTTTCAAAACCTATCGACGTAGAACAATTTAAAATGTCAGATTTTCAGCATATAAACTTAAATAATTTTAATCTCTCAAAGCCTAACGAAAAGATTGACATTTCAAAAATTAGAACAAGTCATATGAATAATGAAGAAAAGTCTCAGATCTTAAAATTATGTAAAGAATATTCTGATGTATTTTATCAAGAAGATACCCCACTGACCTTTACGAATAAAATCAAACATCAAATTCGCACATCAGACGAAATTCCGGTTTACAGCAAATCTTATAGCTATCCTTATATTCATAGAGCAGAAGTCCAAAACCAAATCACAAAAATGTTGGATTCAAACATCATACGTCATAGCAATTCACCATGGTCATCGCCGATTTGGATAGTGCCAAAAAAGGCTGATGCATCTGGAAAGCAAAAGTGGAGAGTCGTAATCGATTTTCGAAAACTGAACGAGAAAACGATTGATGATAAATACCCACTCCCCAACATTACAGACTTGCTAGATAAGCTTGGAAAGTGCCAATATTTTACCACCTTGGACTTAGCCAGCGGTTTTCATCAAATCGAAATGGATAACGACATCGAAAAAACCGCATTCAGTATTGAACAGGGACATTACGAATTTCTTCGTATGCCCTTTGGACTGAAGAACGCTCCAGCGACCTTCCAACGGGTCATGGATAATATCCTGCGTGGCATACAAAACGAAAAGGCACTAACATATTTGGACGACATCATTGTTTTTTCATCATCTCTACAAGAACATATCGAACGATTAAAAGCCGTATTCAAAAGACTAAGAGAATCAAATTTTAAGATTCAGTTAGATAAATCGGAATTTTTGAGAAAAGAAGTTGCCTACCTAGGGCACATAGTCACCCCCGAAGGCGTGAAACCCAATCCAGACAAAATCAGTGCAATCAAGAAGTTTCCGATACCCAAAACTACGAAACAAATCAAAGGATTTCTAGGACTTCTGGGATACTATCGCCGATTTATCAAAGATTTCGCCAAATTGACTAAACCTCTTACAAAGTGTCTCAAGAAAGGTGCAAAGATCGAGCATAACGAAGAATTCGTGACATGCTTTGAAACCTGCAAAAATATTCTCTCGAATGAACCTATCCTTCAATATCCCGACTTTTCGAAAGAGTTCAATGTAACAACTGATGCTTCGAACCAATAGCTTATGCTTCAAGGACTCTTAACGAAACGGAACAGAATTATTCAGTAATAGAACAACAAGAAGTAACCAAACTTAAAGGGACATTCCTCATAGACCTACCAATCAGCTGCCAAATTTCTACCAACATCGAAACACTGATCAACGAGAAGTACCCGGAGAGCTCCAGTCAACCAATCATGTTCCCAGAGTTCGATACGGATACGCTTCCTATCCCGACCAACTTCAGCATCCACTTGGAACACATTGAACTTGATGAACTGCAGACAATCAAGTCCGGATTCATCCAGAACCAACCAGCCTTAGAGTTCACCTCTCCTCATTCCAGTATTAGCATCTGGACTATACTCACATATATTGTACTTGTGGCCATACTTGGATATTTTGGCTACATGAAAATGGTAACATGGTTTTCACGTCCAAAACCAAGGACCAGAGTGACCAAAGCACAACCTGTAGAAGAATTGGAAATCGATAATGTTCGCCTTCCTCCTTGTTAACATCGGAAGTCGAATCTGCGTAGGGAGGAATTATATCACCATCTTCCAAATAAACCATATAAACAATAGGCCAGGCAGATGGAGCTGACACAGCACTCTCAAGATCATATATAATAGAAACGACAGCGGGAGCAGCCAGTCAGCATCGGAACGTCGAGTCTTATATATCTTTTTATATTTTATATCTTAATGTTTTACTGATTTAAATTGTACTTATTCAATTGATTTTTAAAAAGGCGATATTGAGTACGTGTTACGTTATTCACGTTAACATCGAAGGCGGCAAGAATCAATAGGTTGATAAGGAATATTAACTTTTTAAATGCATTTTGGTTACATCATTTCTGAATATAATCGTAGAAACAATAATAATCGGTATCTCTTTTATCAATTAGGTAAGCTTTTCTATTTATAGCCCCATTATCTGATATAACAGAAATTATTTTAAACGCTATTAATTCAACCTGAATATTACATCTAACCAAGATTTTTAAGCTGATTAGCAGTCATATTACACATTGGTATAATATCATCCCTATATTTGGAAAGAATGCTCGAAATTATAAATACTTGTGTAGTTTTAGCTATTTTGGAGGAACTTTCAGAATTTTAACTCCTTCCAAAAATTCTACCGCCTTTAAACTGAAGCTGTGCATTTATGTGAGGATTAACCAAACATTTGTGGTATTTTAACAATTCTAACTTTGTTTTTGAGTGTTTTATACTACCTGAAAGATCTGTAACACTTTAAAATAAAACATTTAAAAAATATATATAACCGACTTTTACCTATAACTAAAAAGCTAAAAATAATTATAACAAAATACAACTCTAGCAAATAAATAACAAATTCAATGTTGTTAGGTACCTACTCAGGAAGTAAAAAATGTAAATATTAAAAGGTGCTCATTCTGTACAAATTAATTACCTACCAATCTAGTATATTTTTGAAGCCAGTGCCAAGCAAATCTAAAATCCTTCATTGCATACTTATCTACTAATTCATCAAACTTGATTGTTAGCTTTTTAGTTATAGGTAGAAGTCGGTTATATATTTTTTTAAAATGTTTTATTTTCAACTTTTTAGTTTTTTTTGAACTCAGGTAGTTTTCATTCATTATTTTTTATTTTGTATGTATAACCTTAATAGACCGAACCAGGTAACATCGAAAGCCTCAACATTACACAATGATACTTTCTCATTTAAATTGACAAGTAAATCTTTACGAACAAAATGTACTAGTACGCATTGACTTAATAAGCCCAAAATATATTTATGCCTTATGGACTACGCCATGTAACTTTTTTTAACTTTTTTTGACAACCCTGTATAACTATAGATAATTCCACTCCAACCTATGTACCAACCATCCTGTACATACGACTGCCCACGGACAAGCATACATTTGTTAGCTGCCTTCTGTAAACTATAGGACGAAGTAGAATCCATTCCATATTTACGGAGTCAAATCCGTCCTATATTTCAACCATACTATATAACTCCTTGTGGAGTTAATAACTCCCATAAATTATTTCATTTTTAACATTTTATATTATCGCCCTGTGTAATATTAATTTCTCCACACTTTATGCAACTTCTTATGGGCTCTAAAAGAAATAATTTTTTAATCACACTGTATAAATATAATGCAACTTCAGCATATATTTCAACCATCCTGTATATGATTTGCTTATGTCCACATCATATAACAGTTTTTTAATCGCCCTATATAATTTTAATTTCACATTTTTTCCAACATTTTTATACCACCAAACATCCAGTCCACCCTATATTCCAACCATCCTGTATATACGGTTGCCTACGGACCACTATCATTCTAGTCCGTCCTATATTTCAATCTTCATATAAATGCAACTCCTTCTACACTTTACTTTGTGATTTTGTTTGCTATAACTAAACACCCTGTCGCAAAATGGCAAAATTTGCACTTAAATTGGTATTTGCCTGGTATACAAACAAAACGAGCTTGGTACTCATTAATTTAAGGAACCGAAAATACTTTACTTGCTTGAGATGTACATAGAAAATTTTCAAATTCGCAATTAAAACTTCCAGTGCCTAAAATTACCGCACTATTACGTTGGAATTAAAATATTTATGCGGAAATGTCCGTTATGTCATTTCGATGAAATTTTTGATTAGAATTTTGGAATTTTCAGCGATTTTCTGCAAAACTGCAAGTTGCACGTCGCAGAAAAGTATATGAGATCACCTAAGGATCTTCCTTAATAGATTAAACGTTAAAAAACTATACACATCCATGAGGAGTTATCGAAAAATCGACTAAAATATTAGGGATATTCGTCGATTTCCATGCACGCATGTGTTCATTCACAAATTTTATCACTTTATCAATAGAATTCTTTTCCAAAATTTGAAGTTTCACCAATCCGGATATATACTCTATTAAACAAGATCATATTAATTCCAAACGGTGCACCACAGGAGAAGAAATCAGGTAACATACATACAAAAAAGCGAAAAAAATATACGCGACGAATTGATAACCTCCTCCGTTTTGGAAGTCGGTTAAAAATTTACACAGTAATTTTTAGTATTTCTCGGATCATGCAAAAATATGGTCTAACTTTTATATAAAGAGAAATAAGCAGCTGAAGACGAAATAAATAGTGATACAGCAATATACCTAGGAGAATAGAGTTTTTAACCGACTTAAAAAGGAGGAGGTTATCAATTCGGCGCGTATTTTTTTTTGTACGTATGTTACCTGATTTCTTCTCCTGTGGTGAACCGTTTTGAATGAATATGGTCTTGTTTAATAGAGTATATATCCGGATTGGTGAAACTTCAAATTTTGGAAAACAATTCTATCGGTAAAGTGATGAAATTTGTGAATGAACACATGCGCGCATGGAAATCGAACAATATCCCTAACATATTGGTCGATTTTTCCAAAAGTTCTTATGGATGTGTATAGTTTTTTAAACTGTAATCTATTATAGAAGATCCCTAGGTGGTCTCACATACTTTTGTGTAGTTTTGCAGAAAATCGTCAAAAAATCCAATATTCTTATCAAAAAATTCCATCGAAGTGACGTAACTGACATTTCCTCATAAATATTTTAATTCCAACGTAATAGGGCGGGAATTGCAGGCAATGGAAGTTTTAATTGCGAATTTGAATTTTTTTAATGTAAATCCCAAGCATATAGGTAGTATAGTCTAGTATTTTCGGCTCCTGAAATGAATGAGTACCAAGCTCATTTTGTTTGTATACAAGACAAATACCGGTTTAAATAAAAACAAATCAATTTTGCGAAGACGCTGCTTTTGGTGTCACCTACTCCCTGCCTAATAGAAAATTCAGTGACAACACATGTCAAGCTCTAAACTGCTATCTGGTGCGATTATACACAGGGTGTTTAGTTATAGCAAACAAATCCTCAAAGTAAAGTGATAAAAGCTATAACAATAACATAGAAGCATCGGTCGGAATTATATCGATATATAAAATTTAACATTTCTTAGTGCAAATTTCAAATCCGATTCGATTATACAATGAACTTTTTGAGAAGTGTTTGTTCTTCATGGTTAGGTAAGAGCAGTACACTCCTAATGACTGACATACCTAATTGACTATCATAAGGTATACATACACATACATACAGAAATAATAATTATATAAGGTAGCCATCAGTAGTTGAATTTATTTGATAGAGAAATTATAGGGCGAAGTAGAATAGTTGTTAAATAGGTTGGTTAAAAAATGTTAAAATAAAGCTATGCCTATAAGGTAGACCATTAGCAGTTGAATTTCCAAGGTGCTTAGAATATGGGTTGGAATGAAATTATAGTTATATATACAATGTGATTTAAAAATGCTTTATTGCGTAGCCTAAGTTGCAATATAGGGCGGAGAGGAGATATTGCCATACAGTGTGATAATAAAAACGTTAGAGAAATGAATTATTTGCAGGGCGGCACAAAAGGAGTTGCATATATGTGATGGTTGGATATATTTCAACCATCATATCCTACGGAGTAGGATGACAGTTACAGAAGGCAGTTAAAAAATTTTTGGTGGCCAATAGGCAGCCGTATACCTATATAGGATGGTTGGAATACAGAATGGAGTGGACGTTTGCTGGTCGAAAAAATGATTGAAAAAAATTTATAAACTGTGGACCATGAATACGTGCTAGTGAAATAAAGGGCGGAGAAGAATAATTGTTATACACGGTGGTTAAAAATTTTACAATATTGTGATACCTATAAGGTAGTAAACATCTGTTTTAATAATCTGTTTTAATAAAAGAAAATTGAAATTAAACTAATTCATTTCGTCTTCGAAACAATTAGTTTACAGAGCAAATATTCGCTACTAAAATTGTCATTCTTACTAGTAAGTAACAGTTTTAAATATATATTTAACACATTAAAGCTTAAAATATACAGATATTTTCACATACAATTCAGAAGTTAAGTTGTATTAACTGTACGCGTGATGTCAATTATTATAATAATTTCTTTGATATAATATCGTTAAACAAATAATTACAATCTTTTTAGAACGTTTATCTGTTGTTATCTGGTCCTGGGCTATTAAGGTTATACATACACAATAAAAAATAAAGAATAAAAACTACCCGAGTTCAAAAAAACTAAAATGTTGAAAATAAAATAATTAAATATATATATAACCGACTTCCAAGTATAACTAAAAAGTTGAAAATAATGGTAAAGAAATACAACTCTAGACAGTAAATAACACATTCAATGTTGTTAGGTATCTACACACAACATTAAAAGGTGCTCATTCTGTACAAATTAATTACCTACCTATCTGGTATATTTTTGAAGTCAGTGCCAAGCAACAATCAAGTTTGATGAAGTTGTAGAGAAGTACGCAATGCTGGATTTTCGATTTGCTGGGCGCCGACTTCAAAAGTATACTAGATAGGTAAAAAAAGTAAAATAAAATAAAAAAAGAAACAAGTAAATCCTACAAATCTAGTGAGAAGGGCAATTGCCTAAGAAGAAACTTCTTGTATGCAATTATACCTTCTCAAAAAAAGAAAAGCTGACAATGGTACAATTTTGATGAGTGCTATAGCAGGGCAGGAGATTTGATATATTACACCAAAGAATTGTATTAATTAAAAATTTTACTGAAACTTGTATAGTTATTAAGTAAATACTCTTTCAATTTAATACTAAATTTTTTTTTGGCTCACTGATATTTTTTTATATTAATTGGTAATTTATTGTATAAAATAGGGCCATAATAAGTAATAAATCTTTCACAAAGACAGTTAGCCATAAAAGGAACAGGTACGTCATTTAACATTGATGATCTAGTAACATAATTAGACACACTTTCAACAGGATATAGTTTTCTTTTAACGAAAAAATTTAAAGCACAATTAATATATAAATTTCGTATATTAAGTACTTTATATGTATCATAAAGTTGATTTGTTGAAAATCTATGCGGTTTTTTGAACAAAATTTTCAAAGCTGTATTTTGACATACAGACAAATTTCTCAACGTACAATTATATGAGCTACCCCAAACAATAATACAGTATCTTAAGTGAGATTCTAACATGGCATTATATAATGTAAGAAGTAGCTTTGGATTTAAAATATCATGTAATTGAGAAAATTTAAAAAATAATTTTCTTATTTTTGAGTTGAGAAACGCAATGTGTTGATCCCATTTTAAATGTTGGTCTAATATAAGACCTAAATATTTTGTTTTGGAAATCTTCCAGGTGTTGCCAGAGAAGAGCAGTGCAGTGTCATCTGCGTAAACGACAGCACTGTAACTCTCTAGTACGTCACCTATGTCGTTGATATAAATTTGGAAAAGAATGGGGTCTAATCCGGTACCTTGAGGTACACCAGTCTCTACATGTTTTTCATTGCTTATAGTTTTATTAATTTTTACACACTGTTTTCTATCTGATAAATAGTTTTTGATTAGACTTAAAGGACCATTCCTAATAGCAATGGTATCAAGCTTATTAAAAAGGATACTATGAGAGACCGTATCAAAGGCTTTAGTTAAGTCTATGAAAGCAGCTAAACTCTTCTTTTTGTTTTGAAAATTTATATTTAAATTATTTACCAGAGCAAAAACCGTATCTTCTGTACTTTTGTTCTTTCTAAAACCAAATTGATTATTATAAAGTAATGATTAAGATTCCAAGAAGTTTATTATTCTTTTGTTTAAACATTTTTCAAAAATTTTTGCGAAGTTATTGATGACAGGTTTAAGAATATATAAATGAATATTTTTTATTAAATAAGAGGTAATTTGATCCATGCCAGGTGCAGAATTATTTTTTAAAGAATTAATGTGTCTTATAATTTCGTTATTGTACACAGGGAATAAAAATAAAAAGTTTTTGTTTATTTTACGCTGTATATTAATATTTCTACTTTGAGGAATACGTTCCTGAAGTCGTGTCCCAACATTCGTGAAAAAATCGTTAAAAATGTTGGTTATCTGGGTTTCATTAGTTATAAATTCGTTATCTTTTAATATATTAACTAGCTGTCGCCCAGTGGTCGAAATTCGACCAATTGTGTCAATATCTCTGGCAGGTTAAGAAACATGAAAATTTTATCGTAACATTCTATCCTAGGACTTTAGGGAGAACAGCAATTACACAGAACGGATCCAGATTCGGAACCTCTGTGTGATAGTTTCCTCGAAAATCCTAGATGTCGGTCTTACATCTCGCTTCTACAAATAAGTAACGAAATTCAAGTTTTTTTCAGATATAATTCATAGAACTTTATTAGTGTTCAAATTCGTAATTCTTAATTTAATATGACAACAATTCAACTGCTAATGGGCTACCCTACATATTTATTTTTTCTAACACCCCTGTATAGCTATAATTGCACTCAATTCTCTAACATTTATTAAAATCCTCATTATAATAATTCCATCTCATTATATATTTCCACCACCCTGTATATGCAACTGCTTAGGGACCACGCATAATATTTTTTAACATTTTTCAACCACCGGGTAAACCATTCTGTATATGCCACTGCCTATGACCCACCATATTTACTCTTTTTGTTTATGAAATTTTTAATTATCTTCTGTAACTATAATTCTACTCCGACCTATATTTTAATCATTATATATATGGAACTCTTCGTGGTCTACTCTATAAATGAATTCCTATTCTAACATTTTTTATCATCATCCTGTATATCTATAATTCTTCTTACCCTATATTTCATCTTAACTATATATACAACTGCTTATGGGTTACGAATTGTTGCATTTCCATTTCCGCCACCCTGTATATGCATCTATGTATAACATTTTTTGCACCACCCTGTATAACTGTAATTTTACTGCACCTTCCATTCCAAGAACCCTGTAAATTCAACCGCTAATGGGCTTCCCTATATAATTATTTTATTAGTTATAATTGCACTCTACTCTATATTTTAAACACCCTAAATATGCAACTGCTTATGTGCCACCCATTAAAAAAATTATTTCTAACATATCTGGAATCGCCCTGTATAATTATGATATTCAACGATTACTTTACCCACTAACCAATAACAACGCTTGCATGCCACCTCCAGAAGTACATGCTCTAAGTATATAATAGCATTGGTCTGTCTATATATAATTACTCAATGGTTTGAGTCTGGCGGCAGCGGCACGCGGCACATTCATTTGTTTGGCGTTGACATTATTGACGTAAATAATGAATTTTTATTATATTTTATTTAATGAATGAACCAATATTATAAATTAAGATTAGCATTCTGCACTGAAGGTCGTCAGTAGCTACTAAACAAAACAAAAATGAAGAAAATCGGTTGAGAAACAGAGGAGAAAATGGTACCTAATCGTTTTGTCTTAGCCTATTTATATATAGATATGGCTAATATTATTTTTTTGTGAGTTATTATTTCATTCATTACAAACCATATTTTTTGTAATACTTTTTAGATTCTTCAATTTTATTCTTCAAGTAGTTGTTTTTAGCTAATTTAATTACTTTATTTGACAAATTACGAAAAAATGTATAATTTTTAATTACATCCGGTGAATCATATTTTAACGATTTTTTCATTTTATCCCTAGTTTTGATTGAATTGATAATTGCTTGGGTAATCCATGGTTTTCTTTTTTTATCTACTCTGTTCATGTTTATAATTTTAGTGTAGTTTTTTATAAGTGTAGACAATTTGGATTTAAATTTGGTATATGAATTTTCAATATCTGTATTTGCTAGAACTTTCTCCAAGATTCTTGTGTTAATTGAGCATTTAAGCTCTTATAATTGCTTGATATTTTGCTAATATCGGAATAATGATTTTTTTCTCTATAAATTAATTTTTTTACTTTAAGCCTAACAAAGTAATGATCAGTTAAGGAGCTACGAACAATAAAATGCTTAAAGTCATTTTTCTGTAGATTAATATTTCCTGTTTTCAAAAAGATATGATCAATTATGGACGAGGAATTTGGACCAACCCTGGTCGGTTTATTTATACAATAATAAGCTATATATGAGCTAATATATTCAAATATTGATTAACATTGCCATCGTTTACATTTAAAATATTTATGTTTAGATCACCAATAAAAACTTCATTTTTATATAATTTTTGATATAATAATATTCTTTCAAGATCTTGCAAAAAAATGTCAATATTTGTAGAGGGGAGTCTATATGCCCCAGTAATACAAAAAGGTACATCCTTTAGTTTAAAGCTACATCTAATTAGGTTTACCTCTTTAAATTTTATTATTTCACTGCTCGCTTAAAATTCTTTTTTAATATACATCACCGCCCCATCATTTTTATTTAATTTAGACTCATTGTAAAATAGATTAACATCTGGTAGAGTAAAGTTATTAACATTTTCAATAATAAAAGTTTCAGATAATATCAATATATCAATGTTTTTGAAAGTTTGTAAATAAATCAGTAATTCATCAAAATTTTTCTGCAAACTCCTTATATTTAAATGAAATATATTTAGGCGATCTTTACCAGATGTCAAGTCGCTTACCTTCTCGATATCATCTATTATAACCGTCTCCACCCCGCCACAGTTCTCCAACTGATCACTATAATTTAGGAATGAAATTATTTTTAATAACTAACACAAATACCCAAGTATAAATAAATACAATAAAAGACGGTCTGCAACACCAATTTTCGTCCCCTTTAGTTTTCCAACGTTTTTAAAAATATTGACTTTGTGGTGATATAGCTGGAACTTTATAATCATAGGTCTCGTTTTTTCTTGTTTGTATCCTACTCTGTAGCATTTCACAATATTTTCACTGTTGATATTCACTTTTAATTTATCCTTGCAGAGATAAACAAAGGTTTCCATTGCGTTTTCATTAGGATTTTCGGGTAAATTGTAAACACAGATGTTGTTTAATTTTTCTGATTGCTGAATATTTTCAATTCTTCCTTCCAGCTGTTTAATGTACGATGCATTTTTGTGAACTGTTTTTTCTAGTTCTGCAAGTTTATCGTTGACCTTGGTTAAAATTTTGTTAATAAACTCGTCTTCACTAAATAATTCACGCAGGGCATCTTTAACTGCACTTTTTATGTTACTAGTGACTTTTGGATCCATTTTACAGCTGCTATGTTCTAGATTATGATTTTACCACTTGAATGATATAACTTTTATTATTAATTTCAAGAGTAAACTTGCTAAACTGTTAAAATTGGACAGAGCGATGTAAAACACGTCTACTCAGGCCGAACCATTGACGACAATATTTTTAAGGTAGGTAATTAATTTGTACAGAAGCACCTTTTAATGTTTACGTTGTGTGTAAATACCTAACAACATTGAATGTGTTTTTACACTCTAGAGTTGTATTTCTTTATCATTATTTTCAACTTTTTAGTTATACTTGGAAGTTATTTATATTTCTTTAAACGTTTTATACTTTATACAATTTTAAATGTTCTAATATAAATGTAATGTAATTACATCTTCACACTCATTTTCAATTGAACACAATTACAAAAATCTATTACATCAAGCTCATCATAACATTTCAGTTTATCTTTTAAAAACTTAATAGTTCATCTAAAATACAAACAGGAGTCACCCACAACTTTTTGTTTGTGGAAATTTTCTTTTTTCACTCTCAAAGTTACACTAAAGTCTTCTCCAGTGCACACCGAAGCTTCAATTTTGGGAATATTATCACATATTTTTATATAACAAAATCCGTTGTTAATTTATGCAATTATTAGTTTTGTAGAACTTTCATATGTCACTTACATTATTAATTTGTTCAGTATTTTCAGAATCCTTAAATGCGATTCTGGGCTAGCTTTTATGGTAGATTCTAAGTTAGTTACTTCAACAGTGGCAAGCCTTTTTTATAGTAGTAGTATTCTTAGACAAATAAGTGGACAGGCCTTAAAAAATCGTTGGTACGGCATCTTCTTGCAGTTTAGGTTTAATTACATTTCCAAAGTATTGAAACAGCTACATCCCGATACCGGTGTTTCCAGCAAGATCATGGGCATCATGAACAGTTTCGTCAACGATATTTTCGAACGTATTGCTGTTGAATCTTCCAGACTGGCACACTACAATAAACGTTACATTATTACAAGCAGGGAAATTCAAACTGCTGTTCGTCTATTGTTGCCCGGTGAACTCGCCAAGCTCGCAGTTATCAAATATACCAGCTTTAAATAAATCAGACAATTTACGCATTGATATTATACTTGGTACTTCAGTTGAATTCTTTTAGTTCATAATTACCCGAACTTTGTCTACCTTTATGATTCTTTTTTTTTCAAAATATTTTATGGAAATTCTTGGATTTCTTAATAAAGCCAATTCTTCAAGAATATTTAGAATCCACTGTTGTTTTGATTTAACACTTTTATGCAAACGAAAAGTATTGTAAAGAGAATTCATCTGATAGGTGGTACAATCGGCCATCATCCAATTCGTGGAAGACACATTCTTCCGATATTTCTGGTAATCCCAAATGTTTTGTCTCTCAACAGGTCGACCGCTGCCGTTACTGGGAATTCCCTTGAATCTCGCAGAACACATGAAAGAAGTTTCCCGATGGTTCGTAGACTTGCCAGAATAATTCCGAGAGAAATATATAAATACGGACAGCTGGCGATGGATTCATTCGGTATTCGACGGTCGTATTGTTTAAGTTAAGATAAATTGTAAATAGTTCTGTGAATATAAATTGTGTTAAAGTAGTGGAAATAAATTAGAGTGAGTTGGATTGTGTTTTTAAATAAATCCAAGAACTGAACTGAACCCGAGTGTAAAAATAAAAACATTACAGTATGTACTTGTTTTACACCTTTTTCTACTACTTATTTGCCACCAAATATAACATTTTTGTTAACCCACCTGTATAGCTGTAATTATACTCCGCTACAAATTTCAACCTTCCTATATATGTAACTACTTGTGGATATAAAACAAGTTTTTAACCACAACATAAACTATAATTCCACTCCATCTTATATTTCAAACACCCTGTATAAACAACTGCTTCTAACATTTCTTCAACCCATTTCATAACTATAGTATCTTATGAACATATTTCAAAGTCCTAACTGCTTACCTAAGATATTTTTTAAAGTTTTTTTATTCACTTTTTCAACCACTTGGTATATGGAACTGTTTATGGCCCACTGAATATAACTTTTTTGGACCACCCTGTATAACTAATTCCACTCCCCCTTATTTCCGCCACATCGTATATATCCAGCTGCTTATAGGACACCAAATACAAGTTTTTTTAGATTTTTTAAATCCATGTAATTCTACTCCGCTCTAAGTTTCCTATATACAGAACACCCTGTAAAATTACGCTTGATATATGTTGATTTATGTTAAATCAAAACATGTTACATTTGCTCATTCCGAATTTTGAATAAAAGCTAAGCTGATGCCAGTATCTAATATTTTGTGCGTGCGTTGGAACCAATTGAGTAATTGAATTACCCAACATAGTAGAAGTTTTTTCGCTATATCTACCGTTTCTATCAATTTAAAGAGATAAAATGTCTACCAGATTTTAAGTCAAACTATGTGCTTCGCAACAAAAAAACATTCAGCAAAATCAGTTAAGTAGTTCTTACGTGATGCCCGAACACACAAACAAACAAACAAACAAACAAACAAACAAACAAACAAACAAACAAACAGACAAACTTACAATTTTATAATAGTATAGATGAATTATTGTTCAAAGAATCTGTAAATCAATTTACCAAAACCTGGTACTTTTTATGGGATGTATAAATATAGTTGGATGTATAAATATAGCTGAATGTATGAATATAGTTGCATTTCGGTCTCCGGTCAAGGCGGTCACGTTTTACAGCGCTAAAAACCCTGTGATAAAAATTGGTTATACCTAAAGTTTCGAGAATAAAAAAAAATTAAATGAACAAATAAAAAAACAGTGATAAGTGAAAGTGCATGTGAAAAAAAAACGTCACAGTTATATAAAAGACAATAATTAATTAAAATTCTAGCATTTCTAGCCGAACAAACGGGCTCCGTAATACATTCAATATTACCAAAATCGACAAAAGGTCAAGAAGTCTGAAGCTCGGAGGTACTTTAACACACGTGCAACCCATCTGTTACAATCAGGGATTTACAAGTAAATTGAAGGCAAATAAACTTGTGTATCCAAACAAATAAACGGTTGGTAACATCACCCCGGCAAAAAATATAATATTGAAACGTTAAACATAATAAAAAGTGATGGGCGAAAATGCAAACATCTGCACGATTTTAAAGGAAATGGAGAGGTTTAAGCATGACATAATACTGCTGTTGGAGAGAAACAAAGAAGAATTAATAAGTCAAATACAAGCCACTGAAGAGAGGCTGTGTTTATCTAACAAAGAATTGAAGCAAAAAGTCGACAGCCTTGAGCAGGAAAATACCTTTCTACGCTCCCAAGTACAGGAATTCGAAAAACAACTAACTAACAACAATATCGTAATATTTGGCCTAAACCCAGAACCGGAAAATATACCAGTGCAACTCATTATAGGAGAACTAAATAGACATCTTGGAACAGACTTAAAAACGAGTGACGTGAATAACGTGTACAGTCTGGGGAAATCAAAGGGATCTCCCTTAAAATTAGAGTTTTTATCCTTTTTAAGAAAAAAAGAAATTTTACGTAACGTTAAGAAATTAAAAAATACGGGAATATCTATAGAGAACGACCTAACGCCAACTGAACAACAAGACCAAAAAATATTAAAAAGACATCTCAAATTAAACAGACATAATAAACCTGAAGAAACAAGCTACATCAAGGGAAACAAACTGTACATAAATAACAAAAGCTATACCGTCAAACAACTAATAGAAATTGAAAAAATAGAAGAAGAGAAAAGGAAGGTGGATAGTGAATTTCAAGCACAAACGGAAACGCAAACTAAATTTCCGGCGTTTCCAAAAATCACAGGACACCACAAGAAAACGAGCAATTATACGGATCAAACACCAAAAAGTACGGAAGGAATAGCAAAAATGCATAAAGGCATACAAAATCCGTCTAAAAGTACAGGAGATCCAAAAAGTAGTAAAGAACCAGACACAAAAGGAACAAGCAGAGTCAAAACCAGATCAAACCCGAGTGCTGATGACGTTAAATAGAATCACTATACAGAAAATTGATTAGTAAGTTTTGTATTAAATAAATTAGTTAATTGTACACTATAATTTTAGTAAAAATTGAATTAAGAAATTGAATCAGCTTTCCTTTGCATATATATACAAGTCTATATTTACCACTTTTTTATAGTGTAAGATTTTAGAGACATACAATATGGCGGGAAATATTAATGAAGCGTTTCATATATTAGATAATTTTAGTGAATTAAAAAATATGGTGTGTGAAGATTTTAGGGAGGTGAATAGGGGTATTTGTTTAATGGATGAATTTCACAACTTTACTATTTTGCATTATAATATTAGGAGTCTCAGAGCTAATTTTGATGAGCTATGTATAACTATTAATGAAATTAACAAAAAAATAATATCGCCATTATAGTACTATCGGAAACCTGGTGTATAGAAAATATATCAGATTTTAACATTGATGGATTCTCAATTTTTTACAATGAAGCTTCTTTTAATAAATGTGATGGAGTTGTAATGTATGTTAAAGAAAATCTCGTTACAGAAGTTAAGAAAATTCCATTAACAGAGGTCTGCTTGCTTGAGTGCAAATTAGTGTTTAATAAGACAAAAATAAATATAATAGGTATATATAGGCCAAACCCAACAAATGAACGTATCTTTGTTCAGGACTTTGATGACTACCTGTCCGCACTATCTAAGGATGAAATAACAGTTGCGGTTGGGGATGTGAATATTGACATCAACCCAAACAATGTACTAACTTTGTCTTCGATTATCTATTTAAATATGTTGGCTAAGAATGGATTTGTCCCACAAATAAATATACCAACAAGAGTAGATAACAACTCTTCTACAACAATAGATCAGATATCCACATACATAAATAAACAAACAAAACATAAAGTGCAAGTTAATGCTCTAGTTCTTAATAATAGTTTAACTGATCACTATCCCCTAATTTATAATATTAGATTTCAAAAAGAAAAGCGTCAAGAAATTCAAAAACCGAAACTCATCAAAAAGCTGAATGAAAGACTTTTATTGGATAAAATAAAAAATGCAAATTGGAATCAGGTATACGCTGCACAAGAACCTCAATCCGCCGTAAATATATTTTACGAGCAGTTTACTGCCATTATTAGCCAATCAACAACAGAAATAAAAATAACTGCAAGGGAACAAAAATTAAAACCACGGATGACATGTGGAATACTAACGGCCATTAGAAAGCGAGATATGCTTAAACAGAAACTCTTAAAAAATAAACACAATAAAACATTAGAAGAAGAATATAAGAAGTATAGAAACTTACTGGGTACATTAATAAAAACTTTAAAACATGACTATTATGAAAATAAATTACAGCAATGTAACTCCAATTATAAGAAAACTTGGGAAGTCATAAATGATGTCACAAATGTTCCATCAAACAAAAGCACTATAAACAAAATCAGTATCGATAACAAAATAATTAGCAACCCAAAACAAATAGCAAATCATTTCAATGACTTCTTTGTAGAAATTGGGAAGAAAATAGCAAACAAAATTAGTAAAAACAATATAGAAATAAAAACAATGAAGACTAAGCAATATACCAACGCGATGTTTTTGACTCCAACCGACTATTTAGAAATTGAAGACATAATATCGACGCTAAAAAACTTTGCATCTCCAGGGCCTGACAAATTGAGTATAAAAATAATTAAATTAACAAAACTGAATATCTCTAAACCGCTTACTCACATAATTAACCTAATTTTTCAGACATCAAGCATTCCATATCAATTTAAAGAAGGTCTTGTAGTGCCTATATATAAATCAGATAGAAAAGATCTAATGACAAATTACCGACCCATTTCCCTAATTAACAACTTTGGAAAAATCTTTGAAAAATGCCTGAACAAAAGAATATGGTCTTTCCTAGACAAAAATAAAATAATATCCACAAATCAATATGGATTTCAAAAAGGTGTAGGTATAGAGCAACCTTTACAAAAACTAACGACAAGTGTACTGAAGAATTTTAATGAAAATAAAAAAACAATTGCAGTATTTCTTGATCTCCAAAAAGCCTTCGATACGGTATCACATAAAATTTTATTAAGCAAACTAAATGAGATTGGCATACGGGGACCCATACTGCAACTTTTTAATAATTACTTGTCAGAAAGATCGCAACAAGTACGAATAGGAGATGACATTAGTAATAAAAGATTTGTGAAAACCGGAATCCCACAAGGCACAGTCTTAGGTCCTACATTATTTTTAATTTTTGTTAATAATTTGCTATCTTATGAAAGATGTAGTATAGTCTCTTATGCCGATGATACTGTACTAATATGTAATGGGACAACATGGGAAGAAGCCTGGAATAAAGCGCAAAATGCAATCTCAGATGTCAAAAATTGGTTACATGTAAACAGCCTGAATTTAAACGTATCTAAAACTAAATATGTAGGATTTACACCAACAAAGGTAGGAAGAGCGGCTCTATCACCTGGAGCCCTGGAAAGCGTTAAACAAGTATCATCAATAAAATACTTAGGTATGTTGATTGATGAAAACTTAAAGTGGAAAACACATATCGAACACCTTGTCAAAAGAGTTAAAAAGCTTACCTATAAATTCTACACTCTCCGTAATTTACTAAATAAAAAGCTTTTACTTATAGTGTATAATAGTCTAGTCGATTCCATAATAAGGTATGGTATATGCGTTTGGGGTGCGGCATATAACACGCACTTAAAAAAAATAGAAGTATGTCAAAACTACATACTTAGAATAATCTTTAGGTTAAATAATCGTCAAAGTGTCAAGCATATTTATATTACACAGACAATATTGAACGTGCGAGGTCTTTACATTAATGAATTGCTAAAGACGATACATTCAGAGAATAACCTCATTAAAACAAACCACCCACATAACACCAGACAAAAGGATAAACAGTTGCTCAAATCTGAGCGAATGAATAAAACTGTATGTCAAAAATGCATACTATATAACGGTATAAAAGTATACAATGTGATTCCATTAATTTTCAAAAAACTAACCAAGAAACAGTTCAATAAAAAAATTAAATTATACATAGCCCAGAACTATGATAGCTTATTAGCCCTTCTGGTATAATTAAAACACTAAAAATAAATTACTTTATTTAAAGAACAATACCCTTATTTACATATCTCTATTTCTAATTCATGTTTAGTTATACTTTATGTAGTTATATTTTGTTGTTTTGTATTATTTTAATTATTTTATTCTCAGTGACTAGTAAAATGGAATATTATAAATATATATTAATTAAGGGTATGTATGGGTTAGTATGAGTATATCTGTCTGTGTGTATATATGACTATATGTTTATGTATATAGGTACGAGTATATATGAATGTCATGGTTAGTAAAGTAGCAGATTTTAATTGTAATGAATTTAGCACTAACTTAAACATACTTGAATGTTCTCTTGGACACAACACAAGCTTATGCTTAGGTGTTCATTTTTTTTCTCTCTTATTTACTATTCTAACATTAATGTTTGATATTTTTACTTATTACTGTTACCTTGGTAATAATGTTAGTGAAAATCTTATTGTAACAACTGTAATTGTATTTTTTTTGCTAATAAATTGAATTGGATTGAATTGAATTGAATTGAAAGTTGAGACATCAAGTTATAAAATAGAAAACGCGATAATACAATTATTTGGGGACTGGCCACTGTTATCAGAAATCTAACACTGCTCTTGAACAAAGCTTGAAAAGTTCTATATTCATAATGTTTATTTACTTTGCTTACCAGTCTTTTAACATGTCCATATTTAACCTTCTCCTGTTTAAATTTCTTTTGCAGCAGTTTTCTGTGGTTTTCTGAAATTTTCGTTCCTTCGGTCTGCTTTGGTTTTTTTATAGTCAGTTTCACTACAGGTTCTGCGTACAAATATTGTCCAATTTCACACTTATCGAAATCTTTCCTGCAAGATGGTCTTAAGTAAGGATTGAGTACTTTTTTTCTATGAAGTGAAATTTGATGGAAAACACTTGTTAACATTTTTGCGGCATCAGCCAAATTTTCTAAAAACGGATTATCTTCATGGTTTACAAATGCATTAACTGGAACATATAAAGCCATGAGACTAGCAGAAATTTGAGACTGAAACTTCTGTAACTGTTCGTCATCTCTTAATTTGTGTGAGTCTTGTGTTAGTATTCCATTTATTTCTGGATTTAATATCGGAGGCGTTAAAGCAGAACAATTAACTGCTGGAGGGTATTTATCGAGCAGTTTCTGATTTTCTTCCATACCTATACCTTTCAAAAGGTTGTTTTGCCACCGATTAGCAATCCCATCTAGTAGTACAGAACCCTTTTTACTCAATTCTTCCGGAATATTTCCAAATATGTTCAATTTTTCTTCTAACAAATTGTTTGTTCGATTTGACGAAAGTTTTTCTTTGCTTGAACGGACTAATAATGGGATATCCTCATCGCTCTCTTCACAGTCTGCAACAATATAAATTAAATGGGAAAAAATATATGGGTATGGGTATATTGGTCAAGAAGAAAAACATTCTTATTCTGACTTCATTGCCATTGAAATTAACATCTTTTTTTAATGACATTGACAACGAAGTCAGTTTAACCTTTCTAGACGATTGCTTGGTTTGTTTTAAATGTTTTATTAATATTGTATTTCCTAAAAATTTGTAGCCTCGGGTAGCCAAAATATATTAGACTTTTATAGAAATCGTTAGTAGGTTTGGTGACTGGATAAAGTTCTCGTAGAGCCTTCTTGTGTTATTGGGTTTTAAGTATTTTGTCTATTAATTCAATTCAAAATCCATTATTTTATGTTTAGGTTTTTATAAAAATTATCTGGTATTTGTTCTATGGAAATTAATCTACCATGTTTTTGTTTGTCGAATTTATCGAATATCGCTATGAATTTGATTATAATGTATTGAGAAGTCATATTTTCATCCACGTTGTTGACTGTTCAGTCTAGGACAACACAATACGACTTAATATTGTTTCATAAAACATTTCTTTTTGATATTATAATATGGCGCATATGGTTATACCCTTACCAAAAAAATTAAGCAGCGTATAATAGTGCGATTTATACATTAATTTTCATATGACAAACGCCAGATAATTCTCAGAAAGAACCAAATATAATTAAACATATAGCAATATTAAATTAAAATAATAGATAAAAAACTTCGTACACAAGTATTGCTTGTTTGGCAAATCAATGCAAAAATAGCTTCAGTTTCTAGAAAACAGAATTTTAAAATTGCATTTCTTTTTAGGAAGTACTCGTTTAAATCCTTACGCGGTTAATCTTGTTGATACTGACAGTCACCTGACAGCTCTGGAAATATTATTTCGATAATCTGCAAAGCTAAAATGTGTGATATTAGTAAATAAATAAATACAATTAACCAGTAGCAAACAATTTTATTAAAAAATAAATTAATGTTATCAACAGGTCTTTAAGAATTAAAATTATAGTTCATCTTTTGTCTCTACGTGTTAAACTATTAAACAAACCGTAAGTGAAGTAAAGAATTTAAACATAGTTTCTGCAAATTAAGTAGTAAATATAAATTCAAAAATGGTTAAATACCTATTTATTTCAGTATTACAATGCTTGATAATAGGAAAGTAATTAATTGATTACAATCAAATATATTATTTATTAATCGTATTAGTTATAAATAAAAGACGTTTAACATTTAAATACCAAACAATTTAGATTTGACAAATATACTAGTGTATACAATACCATATTTATTAACAACACTGATGTTTAATATTATTTTTAGGTTACTTAGAATTTTATATAAATAGATGTTCTGTGACCGTTATAGTCAATCTCATTCATAAGTTCAGTGACTATAAGTAGTAAAGTAAAGCAAAGTGAGTTGTATTGTGTTTTGTATTTTATGATCTGTGTTTTAAGAAATTTCTCTTTAAGTTTGATGGTTAAGGATTTGTTTTTATCGAAAATAAAGGAGTATTAATTGTACAACAGGTGTATAACTGAACCCACGATATTTTAAAATACCGGGCCAACTAGTTATAAAACCGTTTAGTCGAAAATAGTATAGACGTTGAAATCTCCGAAATGAGTTATTGCACTGATAGTCAAGGTAAAAATTGTTGCTGATTTGAATTATTTTATCAACAAACAAATCAAGTAAAATTTCCTAATATACTCGATTAAAAAAGTTCTGAAACCTTTACATGAATTTGTTGCATATTTTAATACTAAGTTTTTTTCTTACTTGAATCACTCTCCAATAGATGGTCCTCTTCAGAGGAGTCAATGTTAGACGATTTTGGCATTGAAATCAATTTTGTTTTGAAATCAAGAAACAATTCAGTGCAATATACAATTAATGACTAAATTGTGATAAATTAAATTGTTATAGCGATAAGTGATAAAACAGTAAAAAAGATAAAATTATCAGTATTTTCTAATAAATTTCGATATGAGCATTTATAGTTAACGTATCAAATCGATAATTGTGTTTAAATGATCTGAGGGCTTTTACAAAAAAGTTAGAAACGAAATACACTCACTAGGGAAAAAGATAAAAACCAGCATTGGGAACGAAATTCGATAAAAATGGAACACGACCTAAGGAATTGTTTGATATGAATCAAATAGAGAAATATGTCTGGATAGACTATTTAAAAATCTACATCCAGAAGAACAACTCACGCTGAAAGAAGTAGAAAGTTCGGAAATTATTACAAAATTAAGAAATAATAATTAACTCGGTATTTGAAAAAGCACAGAAAAGGTTAAAAAAGCGTAAGGCCACAGGAAAAGATCAGACAGCAAACGAAGTGCTAAAATGTGGTGAATTTAAAACAAAAATATTAATATTAATTTTTAAGAAATGATATTAAAAACCCGAAAATTTATAGCGGAACAAACCTATTAAACACCACTTTAAAAATAAGATGAAAAAACTATCAGAACAAGTAAACTAGAAAATATCGCTGAAAGATGAGTAACAGAGATTCCGCATCGATAGATCATGCACAGATGCAGTTTTTGCTATGAGACTAAGGATAGAAAAAGCAAAGACCCAACAGTGGTTGGGACTTCAATTAAACGAGGAGACTCCTGGAGTACCTTATTATGCAACCTAATAATGGAAGTAGTAAAAAAATGTCAACGAAGAAAGAAGATATGGAATGGGGAACAAGAAATCAAAATACTATGCTAAGCAGATGACGCAGTGCTGATAGCTCAAAGTGATAAGAACCTGCTAAAATTGATACGCAGATTCAATACAACAACAGCAAAGTTTAACATGAATATCTCAACAAAACAATGAAACCAATTCGAAGAGATCCTATCAGATGTAAGACAGAAATCGACGGCAAAGGCATTGATCAAATTCTGGGATCCAATACTTGGGATCACAATATCCCGTTATAGAGAAATAGAAAAGCAAACAAAACTTAGATTCAAACAGCAAACCAATTGGCACGATGTTTAAATAATACAAAGCGGAGATATAAATACATTAAAATCGAAATAAGATCAAGAGTATGTATAACAATTTAAGACCAATATTGACCCACACAGCCGAAATAAGACTTGACACATCTCGGACACTAAGAATCAGGGGCGGATCCAGGATTGTCTTTTGGGGGGTGCTTTATCTCGTTGGGGGGGGGGCTTGACGTCATTGGAGGTTGATTTTAACACAATAAAGGCATACCACTCAGATGATTTGGGGGGGCTTCAGCACCTTAGCCCCCCCCTGGATCCGCTAGTGCAAAGAATGTTCGACACAGAGGAATGAGAATATTAAGAAGGATAATTGGAAGTTGGTTGAGAGATCGACTGCGTGATCAAATAAGAATAACATGTAATGTGCAGAAAATTAACAAATGGCTACTAAACAGAAAAAGAGAATGGACAACCATATAAACGGAATGACAGACAGCGTTCTAGTTATGATAGACAGAGGCAAATCTCCACTTAACTTAACATAAAGGCATAACTCATTTTAAAACATGCAGAACTACCGCAGAACAACAGACGAATAAAATATAAAATAAATAATTGCAAATTGCTATTGTTGTTAGCAGTAACCAGCATGATTCGGAAGAGCATATATTTCTTTTCCAGTTAGCATATCGCTTAGCTGTTCATAACAGCCCATATCTCAATCCGGTCAGAGTACTGTTTGAGAAGGAGTTAGGGCACTCGTGTGATTTCGTTTTTAGCTCACCAGAAGAACCGCACAACAAAGTTATTGGTTATGCTGACCAACTGAGGCAAAGCACGCCAGCCATACATGATTATTTACATTTAAAAAAGAACCGACTTCAACTGGCTTAAAATAAAAACCGTTTAGAAATCGTGTGCAATCAATCACTATTTTCTGACCTATATATATATATATATATATATATATATATATATATATATATTTCTCTGATTTAATGTACAATGCTATTGATTATTTTAGCTTATTCTTATCTCTCTCTTTCTCACTCTCTATCTAATTAGTATTTTTTTCTATATTTGCCATGTGTTTTTTAACTTTTTTATTTATTTTATTATTTGGACCACTTTCTGTAATCTAATTCATCCTATATTGCAACAATCCTGTATATGTTGGTCACCCAATATAAATTATTTGTCTGCCATATTTGAACCACCCTGTACAACTATAATTCAAACTCGTAGGATGTTGCAACCGCCCTGTATAAGTATTTATCCTCCCCACCCTATTGACTGTTTCAATTTTTCTATTATTTAAATCACCGTGTATCCATATAAATTTACTTCGCCCTATAAGTCAAGTATAAGCTTATGTTCCACCAATGTAACATTTTTTAACCACCTTGTATAACTATAATTCCACTCCATCCCATATTTCAACCATCCTGTATATGCAACTGCTTCTAACATTTTTTGAACCCTCCGCTCTATAACTCAAATATCCTTACTTCTTATGCTTATTTAACAATTTTGTTAACGTTTTTTGATCCACTCTTTATAACTACACTTTTACTTTACTTATTTCAACCACCTCGTACGCAACTACTTATGTGCCGCCAATACAACATTTTTTGATCCACCCTGTGGATATGTTTTTTTCACACATATTTTCAAGAAAACGGTATGTTTTACGTTATGGATATTTCTACCGAACCCAGTTCGAACATCTCTTTGTAGAATGCAATTTAAAATATTCAAATTGATAGAGTCGTTTTAGAGAAAACCGTGTAGATTCATTGCAATTCATTGAAGTGTAGTCCCTTAATTACTGTTTTTTCTGATTTTCTGAAAAAGCGTAACTCTCACGTTATAGAGAATTAGATGGCACTTTTCTGTAATATTCCTTAATACAATGCCGTTTAAAGCATCAAAATTGCCCAAGCCGTTTTTGAATAATCACAGAGCATACATAAGAAAAAACATGTCGACTAATTGATAATAAAAATTATATAAACTATAACTACCACTAAAATACTGTAAATGAAATCAAATAATACTTTATCAATATAAGACTTTATGATTTTTTGACGTTGGTACGAGGGCTGCCTTTTATTTTTCGGGATTGGACAACCCTAGTGTTGCAATCAGACAACTGACAGCTCTATCGTAAAGTTTGACATTTTTGAGGTTATACGTACTCAGAACGTTCTGACATACGAGCGCTATGTGTTGCTTAGAGTAACTTAAAGGATTCATCTCGGCCAAAAAATGGAATTAAATCGTGAACATTTTCGTGCGATTATTTTTTACAACATTCCACGTGGATTAAGTCAGCAAGAGTGGTATGGATGAACTTAATTTAATTTTTGGCGATGAAACTCCATCAAGGACCACTGGTTATTGATAGTATGGTGAATTCAATCGAGGTCGTAGTTCACTCCAAGACGAATTTCGTGAAGGTTGTCCAAAAACAGTTGTGGTTCCGGAAACCATTGATGCTGTGCGCGTTGGATCCCACACAATTTGTCAATCGTTCAAAAAAAGGCTCGTGTCGATTGGTCGAAAGAAATGCTCAAAAAATACGATCGCGGTGCTTCACAGCAGTCGACTGTATGGGTGTTTCAAGATGAGCCGAATCCAACAAAAGTTGTTCGCGCACGAAGCACTTCCAAGCAAATGATCGCCTGTTTTTTCGGAAAAATTCGACATGTCGCAACCGTACCACTAGAACAACGCAGAACAGTCAATTCTGAGTGATACACAACCATTTGTTTGCCAGTTGTCTTCCAAGAAATGAGGAAAACCAACCGCCGAAGACGGAACACTCTTCACCACGACAATGCGAGATCTCACACATCGGCGCAAAGAACTGCATTTTTGACCACTCAAAACATCGATTTGATGAGTCATCCGCCGTATAGTCCTGACTTGTAACCAAATGACTTCTTCTTATTTCCGTACGTAAAAAACAAACTGACAGGTCAACGTTTTTCGACAGCTGAAGAAGCCGTTGCTGCGTTCAGAATGCATGTTTTGGAGATACCTCAATCAGAGTGGAAAAGGTGCTTCGACAATTGGTTCAAAGGCATGCAAAAGTGTATAGATCTTCATGGGGAATATTTTGAAAAACAATAAAGCGTTTTCGATGATTAATATTTGTTTTTGTTCTCTAATCCCGAAATATAAAAGACAGCCCTCGTATTAAGAAAAATCAATTTCCAATTGTTTAATTTGTAAAATAATTAATGATGCTGTAGAAAGATATAAAGTTTGAAATAATTAACAATATTTACAATAATTGCAGTGTAAGTTATCTGCTCAAACTGGACCCGTGCATTCTTGACAAAAAAAAATAGACGGTGTTGAAATTCTTCTTCAACGTTTTACAACATACCTTCGCTGATGTGATTAATTTTCTGCCCTTTTCCGTGTTTTAATACATTAATATTAGTTGGTTTACCCTGTAGGGTTTTGATTTCAAATAGCCCCACAAAAAATAATTCAGTGAAATTATGAACAGGCTGGCAATTCAGTTTCGCCACATCTAGCAATCCATCGTTGCGGAAAAACTTGATTGAGATTTCTTACTGCTGCTGCCTAATGCGGTGTTGCCCCACTTGTTGAAACCATATCTTTCTATTAATGGTTGCGGGGTTAACAGTATCAGAAAATAGTTGTCTTAATTCATGTATTAATATAATTTGTAAAAAAAAACAGGTAACTCGCATCTCAAAAAATATGGTCGAATTATTCTGTTATTTATGAAGCCAGATTTCCTCATCCAGTGAGGATTTTGCGTTCCCCAGTACCGACAATTTTTCTTGTTGACCGTTTTATGTAGTGTAAACGTTAATCCGAGAAAATAATATTTTCGGCATTAAAATTAAAATTTACGTCATTAAGCTCCTTTATCATTTTAATTTTACACAGATGGTATTTCTTTTATTCAAAATTCTCAATGCAGATAGATGTTTTACTTACATTATTACTATCTAGTTCTCGTTCCAGATTTCTATGGGTTTTCCTCAACGTTTAACAATATATCCAATTTCTTTTCATCATTCGATTTTCATCATCCAGGTTTCGGATCTATGACAGTTCCAAATAGATGGAATTTTTGTTCTATTCTTAGCCCATTGAAAAGTTACAATTGGGATTGCAGTTGTCACGACGCAATTTTATGTTTTTAGTGTAAACTTAAATCCAAGTTTGTAAGGTTGCAACATGGAAAAAGGGGTCCAAGTGGTTTTTATGGTTTATCTGACAAACTATGGGTCCCTCAAAAAAAAAATAACATTTTTTGTTACAAATAATCGACTTTCAGCCATGGAACGAAAAATAAAAAAGTTATAGGTGAAGATAAATGAAAATTTGAGAAAAAAATCTATTTGTCAATGTAACTTTTTCATATGTGGTATCCCTAGTAGGCATAATCCACGGTGGTTTTCTACCTCACAACTACTCTGTCTTCGGTCATTTGATGAACCTGGCTGCGGCTCAGGATCTGGTTGGCTTTCTATATTAAATGCTTGAGGGAGAACAGGGAAGGGAAGTGGCGTCATTGTCGGCGGTTCATCTTCAAAATCATTTCCTTCAATTAATTTCGAGAGCTCCATTATGTTGCCGCAAGTCTCCCCAGAATAATGGAGGCACACTGCAGAACATTTCAGGCCTGCTTTTCGACATTCACACATCGCTCCACAGTTTCCTTTGCATCTGCAGAAACTTAATTTTAGAAGCTCACGGGGTGTTGAAGTTTTGAGCTCTGTCCTGGCATCAATTTTTTTCCAATTTTTTGCAGTCCCAGTCCTTAGGATCGTTTTAATTACTAAGCCACGACTGGACCTGATGGTAGACTCAGAAGCTGTGAAAGCGAGCTGTATCTTTTGTTGAAGGAAGTGAAGATAAATTAACTGTAAAATTTGTCTCAAACTTGGCGAATTGTTCATACCTTAGACTGTTAAGAGAATTATCATCTTTATTAGCACCATATAAAGAGATAAAAAACGTTCATTTATGACAGTGCGTAAAGCAGGGTCAACTCTCTTGTAGAGGAACAATGGATGTTTCTCCAGGGTTTTCAGTAATTTAAGTTTACCCAAATTGTAAGCAGCTGAAGTTGTGTCACATCCTGAAAAAGTATGGAGAAACAGCAAGTTATCCGCAATTATGGCTTCGTACTTAAAACCTGACGGACAATATAATTGTTCTGCTGTTTGTCCTTTTGATGGTATAAAAAATACATTTAATTGTTTTCTACCTCCGAGAATGAAGTTTGGAGAAATATAATAAAACGAGCTTTGTTCTACTTACTCTGATTAGAATTTTTTTAAAATCAGTTTTGCAAAGTTTTGTGATGGAGAATGATTAGAATTTATGGCAAAACATTAGTTTAATTTATAGTTATGAATACTGAATAACTGTATTCGTTTCGCAGCACTGTACAATCTTAACTAATGAATAAATTTAAAAAGTTTATAATGAAAATTATTATTTAAAACACCATCTATAAAAATGGCCTTATGTCATTTTTTTGTAAAATGATTAGAAAAAAAGTTAATTCGACAATTTTTCATTGATTTTCTCTTATTTACGGTTTTACGACTAAAAGTTATATGACAAAAGTAGTTGATAATTTTATTTGTAACAAAACATGTTAAATATTTTTTGCGGCCGTGGGACAAGGGTTGCAACCTAACAAACTTGGATTTAACTTTACACTAACCCTACCTTGATATCTAAATAAATAAAATTGAATCCTCTGACAAATGCACACTAAGCCCAAAAAAATGTAACATTTCAATGGACTATCTACTCAGTGGGAAATGTGACGGTCAGGATAGTTCTGATTAAACAGTAAATACTCAGTGGCCAACTTTAAAACTTTCGGAATCATGGCAGTCGATTTCAGAACTCGTGTCTGGCGACAAGGCAGTGCCATTTAGTAATGAACGCGGCCCTCGAGTGTGACTTGTGAAAATTTTAAACTTTCCTTCGGCATTGAATTAAAGGGAATGAGGTTGACTTGTTAAACCTTAATAAAGTAGTCGTCAGAAATGCTTTTCTTCGGGATTGTCTCTATGGTGGGTGGATAACAGTGGGACCGTCGCTTGAGATGTCGGTTCATCATCCTGTATGGGAATGAACGCGGCCCTCGAGTGTGACTTGTCAAAACTTTAAACTTTACTTCGGCATTGAATGAAAGGGATTGAGGTTGACTTGTTAAACCTTAAATAAAGTAGTCGTCAGAAATGCTTTTATTCGGGTTTGTCGCAATGGTGGGTGGGTAACAGTGGGACCGTCGCTTGAGATGTCGGTTCATCCCCTGTATGGGGCGCGACATAGTATTCGAAACGAGTGCTCTTTGCCGACCTCTCACCTGTTATCCCTAAAACTGGTCCAAAGGGTCCCGCAATTACAGGCACCTACACCTGGTTGAAAGCTGAAGTTCAGTCTCGTCTAGTAAAGTAAGGGAGGAGACTCGTAGGAAGTTGGACGTGCCACCTATCTGAGTTAACCATCTTAAATGAACAGTGTTCATAAGTTCCAAAAATGGATAGTGCGGGTGGAAAGGAGCTCCACTGAGTGATGCTACCAGTGCCCCTTCATTCTGGTGTTCGCCTCGCACGGGCTGTAGCATAACTAAATTGAACCCCTGGACGGGATGGCGGTCCTCCTAAATGTCACAAAAACATCCGATTTTACTTTTTTGGCAAAAAGGTAACTAATAGGCTAATAAATCGTGACAAATATTTCACTCCAGGGATACTTGTTTGTATAAAATAAAATTATTCAATAAAATTACTTTTTACTTGAGTATCAACATCCAAAAATCAAAAAGTCCTATATTGCTGAGAATTAAAAACCCTTGTAAACAATGTATCACACGCTACCCCTTTTCATTTAATTTTAATTCGGGGTTATTATTACGCCTAGGGGTGAAGAGGCAGGTGAGTAGTTTTATTCATATATAACAATTGACCTGGTTTAGAATTTTTCAGTTACATTCATTATTAAGTAGAAAATATTGTTCTATGACTATGCTGGTTTGTCCGTATAGGCTCTAGCCTTTCTTGATGTGAAGTGTTGGAGAATCAAATCTGGAATCTAGACAACAATATGTAGGAAAACTACACATACTAGGTTATAATTTAACTATCACTCCAATCATTCCACAACAACGAAAATTTAAAAACTAGTGAACAGAGCCAAAAACATCTGTGCACATCAGAGGCTTTTCAACATGAAAAGTGAAACTGAGAGAAAACCTTTGGCATATGGATATACTGGAATCCTCATCAATAAGTCACTTGAAAGACTTAACAACAAAGTAGAAAGGTATTATCCTATATCAGAAACCTGAAAAAACTAAAACGTTTTGGAAAGTGATATGGTATTAGTAGCTGCAACACTTTGAGGAGTCTATTGATATCGAGAAAGAAGGCAGATTCATCATCTATAGTACCACAAAATTGCATCTACAGCAAACCTTGGCAGTTGTCTCTACATAGTGGAACCAAATGACATTCGGACATCAGGGTTACGGAAAACCGTAAGGCTACTAAATGGCGGAGCTAGCAAATCACGCATAGATTAAACACCAAAACACTAACGGGATATAGATTAACCTAGTCAACCAGGAGGAGCACTGATATAGAAACAATGCTTATAAAAACGACATATATATTTTCCTACGAGAACATTATCAGCGAAGCCTGTGTCCAAAAAACGAAACATGCGGAGACCTTTTCTTGAACAATTATTGCTCTTCCCTCCACAGAAGCGACGTACAGAAACGCTGATTGTTTTACTTTCATGGCCTAGCAGTTCGAAACCTATCGAAACGTTGTGAGATCAACCAGATTCAATACGAGGGAAGTCCAAGGAACTCCGAACATTAAAATGACCAATTTAACAGAAATATTAATGACTTCAATTGGGTCACAGAGTAGTGGTTTGTGAAAACTTAAAACATCTAATCCATTTATCTCCGGTAAAAATTAAAAAAAAAACAAAAGAAAATTTTTAGTTAGCAATTTTTCGTATATTTCAAAAGTATTTAGTTATACCAAGGGGGTCAAAGCCTATTTTTATCTCAGTAAGATCAAAACTTTAAGAGATATAAACGTTTTTGTTCACACGTAAAGAATAGGTCATCAAAAAAAAAATGGCTGCCATATGGCAGCAAATATATATTGTTATGGAGTATTGAGCCCTAGTATATGGGGTATTTGTGTATTAAAATAGTTGCTTTACCTGAATTTAAATTATCGCTAGTCCATAACCGGACACACTGTATATTATATTAAGTACTCAAATATTTAGTCTAGTGTACTACCATAAGCAGCCCGGTGCCTGACAGGATTTGGTTTATTTTTATTAAAATAAGTCATTTATAAAGTGAAATGACCTCTAGTTTAAGTCTAGGGAAATTTTTAATCTTTAGGAATAAATGATACCAGTAGCTATTGTGCTAACTATTGAATGAAATTGACAGGGAAGTTGTAATTTCGGTAGATTGAAGAGGTAGAGGTTTCACCTTATTTTTCCAGTAGTCAGACCCTATACCTCTAATTTTTTTCAAAACATGATGCGTTTAAATTTTTTTTTTTAAATTTCGGGTAACGTTCGTTGTTTCCTATTTTTTTCAAAATTTTAAGCTTAGTAGTTTCGGAGATCAGGGGGGGAACGGTC
Organism: Octodonta nipae; assembly: GCA_034190945.1. Classification (NCBI taxonomy): domain Eukaryota; kingdom Metazoa; phylum Arthropoda; class Insecta; order Coleoptera; family Chrysomelidae; genus Octodonta; species Octodonta nipae. Next base: position 68,621,567 of record CM067223.1, on the reverse strand, counting down.
GATTTTTTAAGTTTTTCCCTCTAGAAGTACCCCTAAAATTAAAATTTCTTCTTTTACTATATGTACTCCTGATCGGGTCACCAAACTATACATTGATACCAAATTTCAACCTCTTCCGTCCAGTAGTTTAGGAGAAAATTACTGTTATGTGACAGATGCAGAAATCCGGAGTGATATTTTAAGGGTATCCGTATATTGTATATACGGAACCCTAAAAACGCCAGAAGTTTAGAACTTTTATGGTAAATGGGCCTGAAAATATTGGAAAGTCGCCATATAGAAGCAATAACGGAAATGGGAGTATGCTATTTGTTTCGTCTGTACCGTCTCCCTTCAAAAGGGTTTTGTTTTGGCCTTCTAGTGAGGAAAAAACATCTGCAAAAAGGCGTAAAGAAAAACTTTCCGCAGTTGACACATCAGACCAATGGCAAAAATATCATACAAACAACGAACAAATAAAACTTGAGAGAAAGAAAGCAAGAGAATGCAAAAAATAATCTGTTGAAGTCACAAAGAATAAACAGGTAGAACTCAAGCAACTTAAAATGTCAAAGAAGGAAGACTTGAACAGCAACAGAACAGACAGTGGTGGTGACAATTGCAGTGATGATCTTTCTTTGAAAGTCGAAGATTTTGTAATTGTAAAATATGATCACGATTATTACCCCGGGATGATAGAGGAAATACAAGAAGAAGAAATATTCGTGAATGCAATGATATCAAGTTAGAAAACTTGGAAAGGGCCAAATATACCTCATAGATAGTGGTATGATCTCATAGAAAATTTTCTGGAAATTGTAAGAAGTCCAAAACTATATTTTTAATTTAATATATTAGAAAATATATTAAAAATGGGTTGCTTAAAAAATTCGGAACAGATTATTTTTAACTATTTTTTTTAAAATGACTTTTAATTAAATGTTGCATCATCAAAATAATAAGAAAATTTTATTGTGAGTAAAAGTTTAAAACGTATAGAGTGTGCAGCCCTTGGGTTGCCTATTATTTACCTGGACGAACTACTGGGTCGCCAGGTATAAACATGTATGTCCATACCAGTTACTTTGATAAACTTGATTGAATAATAGAAAAGAATTATATATAAACATAAGCCCCGTTTTCTTGCAAACACCTTCATATTTCTGTTGAAATTTTCTATGTGACTTAATACAACGGATTCTATATGTGCGAAGTTAAATTCTGAAAACTATATATAGAATAGAAAATATTTATTAAAATTCAAAACATTTTTGTATGTTCTGAAATAAATTTTTAAACCGCAATACAAAATCTTTAGTATTTTTTGTTATTTCCACTTTATTTCTCTTTAGTTTTGTCCATAATAAAGAGCCATCCATTTCAATTTTTTCAAATGGAAACATTTGTTTTTTATTTTGTATTTGAATTCTGCATTGAATTCTAATTATTTTTCATGTGCAATGTCCAATACCGAAAATTAACAGTTATTAAAAAAATTACATTTCTTTCTAAAGTTAAGAAAACAACGGTAAAAATAAGGTGTTTGTTGGTTTGAACCTATTTATTTGTGTCTCGTTTTTAAGATTGTTGGTGGTATTTTAGTCGCATGAATGGAAACAGTTTTTTTTAATGCTGGAGTTTTTAACACTTTGTCCGTAGAAACTGTACTATAATTTTACTTCAAATAAGTAGTTTTTTTCAAGTGCAGTTGCAAAGTTTCAAAGTATGGCGTGTTTAACTGAAAAGCAGTGTATATACCTTTTGACGATGATATGATATAATACTCGACATAAAAATAACGGAGTTATGGATGTTTTTCTCTCTTATTTTCACTTTTAACGAAGGTAGCCACGAAAAAGATTGTTTTCAATTTGACGTTTTCTCATTTGAGAGTAATTCCATTAGTAGTGCTGAACTGACAGTCGATATTGACAAGTTTTCGTGATAAAATGGAATATTCTAACGAAGAAAAACTGAATAGGATGGAACGTTATATCATATGCTATAAAAATTCAGTTCGTGCAACTGAGGAACCTGCTCTATGTACATTTAAGAGGCTTTACGATAGGATACCAAAGGAATGTACTCAAATTAACGAAGCAGCACAAATAAATGTTTTGGCAATGGTAAATCAAAATCCATCTACTCAACTCGTAGTTAAGGTACTGAAAGCGCACAAGTTCCACCCATACAAACTTTCAGTTTCTCAAACTGCATGCTGGCGATGAACATCGACGTATTCTGTTTTGTACATGGTTTAGAGAATTGTGCCTTGACAATTCACAGTAACTGCGGTATGTTCAATAGACACAATGAGCATATCTGGGCTAAAGAAAACCCTTTCCATGTAGAACAAAGACGACCCCAGATAAAATTTGGTTTTAATGTTTGGTGTGGTAACATAGGGTCTACTATTCTGGGGCCTTTTATCTATGACGAATCACTTGCTGGGGAGCGCTATTTGCATTTCTTGCAATATACTTTTCAAGAGCACCTGCTCATAACTCCTTATTAATAAGACAACACGGCTAAGGTAAGGCCCACGCGAATGGCTACCCCGGTCTCCCGATTTGGAAGTTATAAACTTCTATTTATGGGGTGTGAGGAAAGCGGTAATGTCAATTTAAAAAGATGCAATTTTTGTCTAAATAACAATGGTGGACTTTTCGAACATAAATTGTAACCATTTTTTCTCACTTGCTTTTTATGACTGACTATTCTGTCTCATTTGGTGGCGTTCAGTTCCCTATTTTTTGAATAGTCAAAACATTCATTTAACTCCAATCATAAAATTAACCTTATAAAATGCTGGTTTTCCTATCGTATCATTTTTAATTAATTCTGATGGTATGTACCATAGTACCTGCCAGTAAACATACAAAAAAATAAAAGATACAACATTCCATTGACCCTTCCGCTATCTGCATGCACTGTCAACCGCGAATGTATAGCACAACATTAATCAATGTTGTTGTGTAGGTTTGTTTGGCTGTTGGTATTTAGGCTGCACTACGGTTTTTTCCAGCGAGGCGGTTTCACCACTATACCGCGCAACTGTTCAAGACGCACACACTATGATTAAAAACTTCTAGCTCTAATACTATGAAATAGAAAAAGAGTAACTAGTCGAAGAAAATATACTGGTATTCCTCATTCTTCTCTTTTCTCTTTTGAAAAAAAAATCATTTTTCATTTAATTCTTTAATTTCGACCCCAGACTTAATATCAGGGTTTTCTCCCAATTTTTGCTGTAAAGTTCAAGTGAGGCCCTATATATATATATATATATATATATATATATATATATATATTCAATTCTGAGATAAAGGGGGGAATAAGTTGATATTTTATATTTTTGTTAATATCTTTTAACCAAATGATTTTAAAAATATCATCTTAATATATAAAAAATCTGTGTCACTGTGTATGTTCCGAATAAACTCAAAAATGAGTCAACCCATATTCATGAAAGTTGGCATGTATATGTAATTTGGTTCAACTTAGGATAGTTATTATTTAAATTAATGGTTTTAATAATTAATAATTAATAATAAACTGATCATCAACGTTGGTTGTTGTTATTAATCGTACGTTCCATAAGTCAGGAACAGATGGCGCCTTGACCAAAAATATTGTACATCGACTGGCGCTTCATTGAACATTAACTGTGATTCATTACGATTAAAGATATTTAGAGTATATATACTATTGAATAAATGTTATAAAAATGTTATTTTAATTTGTGTTAAATTTGTCTTTCAAATCTGCCTTAAACCATTCAGCCACAGCAACGCGTGGCCGGGTCTGCTAGTAAATATATATTTGTATTTGTCATAATGAGCCGTCTCATTTGATAGGTATATATTTTTAAGTATTTGTGTTAATATATATATATATATATATATATATATATATATATATATATATATAATGTATATTGCATGGTGCATTTAAAAAAATGAAAAGCATATTTGTATTCGTCATAATGAGCCCTTTAATTTGATATATTACATGATGCATTAGAAACAATTTTAATATTATGTTTTCGTTTTAATTCTATAATTTACCCACAAAATTAATACTAGTGGATTCTCCTTAATTTATCACGTATAGTTCAGGTGGGGGCCCTATATATCTATTTTTTTTTTCGAAATTTTAGGTCTTTTAGTTTTGGAGATAAGGGGGATGGGTGATTTTTTTATATTTTTGTTAATATTTTTTAAACTAATTATTTAAAATATGAAAAATATATATTTGTATTGCTCAGAATGAGTTCTTTGATTGGATGTATTACGTGGTGCGTTGAAAAAAATTTAATTTTTTATTTAATTCTATAATTTGCCGCCTAAAATTAAAATGAGGGGTTTTTCCTTATTTTTCCGGTAAACTTTGGGTAACGTTCTGCATTCTTCATTTATTTCAAAATTTTAGACTCAATATTTTCATAAGGGGGGAATGGTAGATTTTTAAAATTTTTATCCCAGAAGTACCCCTAAAATTAAAATTTCTTCATTTACGATATCTACTCCTGATTGGGTCACCAAACTGTACCCTGTGACCAAATTTCAACGTTTCCGTTCGAGTAGTTTTGGAGAAAATTGGTGTGATGTGAAAGACGGTGAAATCAATCTTCACTATTATAAAATTGTAAGTTTGTCTGTTTGTTTGTTCGGGGATCACGTAAGAACTACTTAACTGATTTTGCTGAATCTTTTTTTGTTGGGAAGCCTACAGTTTGACTTAAAATCTGGTAGACATTTTATCTCTCTAAATTGACAGAAATGGTAGATATAGCGAAAAAACTTCTACCGTGTTGGGTAATACTATTACTCAATTGGTTCCACTGCACGCACACAATATTATATACTGGCATCGGCTTAGCTTTTATTCAAAATTCGTAATGTGCAAGTGTAACAGGTGATTTCGATTTAACAAAAATCAAGTGATATAACAAGCGTAATTTTACAAGGTGTTCTGTATATAGGAAACTTAGAGCGGAGCAGAATTACATGGATTTAAAAAAATCTAATAAAAATTATATTTCGTGTCCTATAAGCAGTTGGATATATACAATGTGGTGGAAATAAGGGGCAATCAGATATACGGGATGGTTCAAAAAAGTTATATTGAGTGGGCCATAAACAGTTTTATATACGAAGTGGTTGAAAAAGGGAAGAATATATAGTGAATTGAATTATGTTCATAAGATACTATAATTATGAAATGGGTTGAAGAAATGTTAGAAGCAGCTGTTTATGTAGCAGAGTATAATTACAATTGGGTTCAAAAAATATTATAAAGTAATGTTATGATCTACAAGCTGTTCCATTTACCGGATGGTTGAAATATAGCGTGGGTAAGGATACGGGGTGGTAAAAAAATGTTATATTTGGTAGCAAATAAGTAGTTGCATGTAAAAGGTTGTTGAAATATAGGGTGGTGTACAGTTATAATTATACAGGGTGGGTAAACAATGCTTGAATTATAGTTATACAGGGTGGTACAAAAAAATGGATGGCCGATAAGTAGTTGCAAATACAAGGTGGTCTAAATAGTGGGTGGAGTAGATTTATAGTTAATAAGGTTGGATATATTTTTTTGTACGATAGAGCATGAGCTATTGCATATATGCAATATCTGAAACATGAATCGAAGTAAAATTATAGTTCACACAGTGTGATTAAAAGAAAGTTAGAAAAAGCTGCATATAGGGTGTGGTTGAAATACAAGGTGGAGACAAATTATACTTTCAAGGGTGGTTAAAAAACGGTTATATAGCGTAGTCCATAACCAGTTGCATATATAAGATAGTGAGTGGACCAGAGTTATAGTTAAGTATTTAAAAAATTTATATTTGGTGGTCCTAAGCAAATGCACATACAGGGTGGTTGAAACATTTTGTAGAGTAAAACTATCAGGGTGGTTAAAAAATAAGTTGTAATGTTTGACAAATTGGCAGTGGTGTATACAGAACGATTTTAATGTATATGGAAGTAGAGTTAGTTATACAAAGTGGTTAAAAAAAGTTCAATAAAATAGTTATATAAGGTGGTCAATAAGGAGTTGCAGTTTGGATGAGGCTTACATAAAAGTTTTGTGTTACGGTGCAAAACTGTGTTTTTCTATTTGTGACTCACCAAGGGTTCCACAGTCATTTCCATTAGGATGGATAAAAAAAAATTAAAAAAAAATTATATAGGGTAGATCATAAACAGTTGCGTTCTACTATATGGAATATCTGAATTATGGGGAGAAGCAAGAGTATGTTAAACACAATGATAGAAAAAGCTGCATATAAAGGTTTATTAAAATATGGAGCAAAGAAAAATTATACTTTAAAAAGGTGGTTCAAAAAATATCTGAAATAATTATTATACAGCGTAGACCATAAGCAGTTGCATAGCTGAATTATAGGGTAGAGAAGAGTTATAGTCAGGTGTTCAAAAAGTTATATTGGGTGACAAATAAACAGCAGCATATACAGGATGGTTGTAATATAGGGTGAAGTAGAGTTACAGTTATTCAAGGTGATTCAAAAAAATGTTTAATAAAATTGTTATATAGGGTGGCCCATAAGTACTTGCAGTTTGGGTGAAACATATTCGGGATTGGTGGATTTATAGTTAAATAGAGTGGTTTAAAAAAGTTCGAAATTTTTTTAATAATGGATAATCCATATGTTTCATAAGTTATTTCTTTTTGCGAAGACTTGAACTTTCAGAAAGCAGGTGAAACCGCGGGTAACAGCTAGTCTATATATAAATAGGCAAAGACAAATCGATTAGGTACCATTTTCTCCTCTGCCTCTCAACCGATTTTCTTCATTTTTGTTTTCTTTAGTAGCTACTGACCTTCAGTGCAGAATGCTAATATTTATTTATAATATTTGTTCATTCATTAAATAAAATATAATAAAAATTCTTCATTATTTACGTCCATACTGTCAACGCCAAACAACTGACAGTGCCGCTGTCGCCAGACCGTCAAAACTCAAAACATTGAGTAATTATATATGGAGGGAGCGATCGTTAGATGCTTTTATATTCTTAGAGCATGCACTTCTGGAAGTGGCATGCAAGTGTTGTTGTTGTTTAGTGGTAAAATAGTCAATGTAGTAGATTAGTATTGATTTTTCTTAAGTAGTGTAGGGGACACTTGAGGACAAAAAACACGTGGTCGGTGGGGTCACTAACCTCAAGCTCGAACCTAACGGTAAGGGTGCTAACCTAACGGGAGAAGGCGTAAGGGCACCTAACGGCAAGGGAGCTAACCTAACGGGAGGAGGCGTCAGGACTTCTGTCGGGTGTCGGGACGCGTCGGTTGGGAACGGGGGTGGTCATAGGTCGGGGGTGCGCGGGGTCGGGAACGCGGTGGCATGCGGTGTGTAGGGAACGTGGTGGCCGACGTAACGCGGGGCGTAGGGAATGCGGAACGGGGGTTGTCGTAGGGCGGGGGTGCGCGGGTTCGGGAACGTGGTGCGTAGGGAATTCGCTGGCTTTCGGCTGCTTCCGTCGGGGGTGGCGAACCGTGACGTCATTAGGGAAAAGGACTGGTTCGTATCGGGTGCTTGTCGCAGGGGTGTATCACAGCCGGGTGCATTGGCCGCGGCAGATACAGTAGCAAAAGACGTCTTAAGAACATATTCAATGGGATGAACGAAACGTATTTTGAACAACGAAATAAATTATCATATGCGCGAGAGCGGCAACTCGTTCGAGTCTCAGCTTTCGTCGGCTAAACCAGGGTCACGAGGGCGCCTAGTCCGGGCGTTAGATCTCTTAATATAGATAATTCGACAATTTTAAGCAAAAAATGTACCGAAAATGCATCGTAAATAATTAATAGGTTCCCAAATATTTGGTAATTAGCATTTCATTACAAATAATAAAATAATTCAGATTCAATGAAGGCAATAACAAAAGATAAGCGAAACCGCAACAGCATGTTGGTGAACTAATAAACATGCGAAACTCGAGCACTGGTTGAAAGTGCAGTGGCTGGTTGATTGTAAACAAAATCGTTAATTATAAAAGTAGATGCGGTTTTCATTGAAGAGATAATGGTAGCTAATAATAATTGCGACTTGAATCGTTGGATTTTGTATCGAGTGGCGGGTAATTCGGAAAGAATACCGTTGGAGAAATGGCTGGAACCACTACAAAAGCTAGAAACAGACCGTAAAAACGACTGGAACCGTAGAAAATGTAGTAGGAAATGGTTGGAGCCACTACAAATGCTAGAAAAGGCCCATAGAAACGACTAGAACCATAGAAACGGCTGGTTGAAGCCACTACAAAAGCTAGAAATGTCCCGTAGAAATGACTGGTACAGTAGAAACGGCGGGTAGAAATGGTTGAAACCGCTACAAAAACTAGAAACGTCTCGTACAAACTACTGGGCCAGTAGAAATGACTGGTAGAATGGTTGAAGCCACTACAAAAACTAGAAATGACCCGTAGAAACGACTAGAAACTTAGAAATGGCTGGTTGGAGCCGCTACAAAAGCTAGAAATGGCCCGTAGAAACTACTGGGCCAGTAGAAACGACTGGTAGAATGGTTGAAGCTACTACAACAAACTAGAAACGTCCCGTAGAAACGACTAGAAACTTAGAAATGGCTGGTTGGAGCCGCTACAAAAGCTAGAAATGGCCCGTAGAAACTACTGAGCCAGTAGAAACGACTGGTAGAATGGTTGAAGCAACTACAAAAACTAGAAATGACCCGTAGAAACGACTAGAAACTTAGAAATGGCTGGTTAGAGCCGCTACAAAAGTTAGAAATGGCCCGTAGAAACTACTGGGCCAGTAGAAACGACTGGTAGAATGGTTGAAGCCACTACAAAAAACTAGAAACGTCCCGTAGAAACGACTAGAAACTTAGAAATGGCTGGTTGGAGCCGTTACAAAAGGTAGAAATGGCCCGTAGAAACTACTGGGCCAGTAGAAACGACTAGTAGAATGGTTGAAGCCACTACAAAAACTAGAAATGACCCATAGAAACGACTAGAACCATAGAAATGGCTGGTTGGAGCTGCTACAAAAGCTAGAAATGGCCCGTAGAAACGACTGGTACAGTAGAAACGGCTGGTAGAAATGGTTGAAGCCACTACAAATACTAGAAACGTCTCGTAAAAACTACTGGACCAGTAGAAACGACTGGTAGAATGGTTGAAGCCACTACAAAAACTAGAAATGACCCGTAGAAACGACTAGAAACTTAGAAACGGCTGGTTGGAGCCGCTACAAAAGCTAGAAATGCCCCGTAGAAACTACTGGGCCAGTAGAAACGACTGGTAGAATGGTTGAAGCCACTACAAAAAACTAGAAACGTCCCGTAGAAACGACTAGAAACTTAGAAATGGCTAGTTGGAGCCGCTACAAAAGGTAGAAATGGCCCGTAGAAAGTACTGTGCCGGTAGAAACGACTGGTAGAATGGTTGAAGCCACTACAAAAACTAGAAATGACCCGTGGAAATGACTGGTAGAATGGTTGGAGTCACTACAAAAACTAGAAATGACCCGTAGAAACGACAGGAACCGTAGAAACGACTGGTAGAATGGTTGAAGCCACTACAAATACTAGAAACGTCTCGTAGAAACGACTGCGTCAGTAGAAACGGCCGGTAGAATGGTTGGAGCCACTACAAATGCTAGAAACGAACCATAGAAACGGCTTGGCCCGTTGAATGACTGAAGACCCGTAGAAACAACTTAGCCTGTAGAAACGACTGAAAACGTAGAAACGACTAGAACGATCCATAGAAACGCAAGGAAATATACATAAATACCTTGATGTTGATATATCATATGCTGCTCTGAAATAAAATTGTAAATAAAGACACTGTTTTACTACCAAAAGTAGTAGTAGATTAGAACATTATTATCTCTCTCTAGCTTCATTTATTAAAGAAAGAGATCGGAAATCTGATAAGAACGCCCTGTAAACAGGGCCTTCCGGTCATGACGTCATAAGCTACACTCTCATTGGCTGACTACCTGCTAACCAGCAGTTTGTTTATCTTATATGCTTAATATGCTTATAAAGAATAGATATGTCCCGATTTAAAAGTTTCCAAAGTAGGATTCCGTTTCATATTTGAGAAGTGTCTTTATGCCACTAGAAATACTAGAAATGGTGGGAGCCACTACAAAGGGTAGAAATGTTTGAAACCGTTACAAAGGCTAGGGCTATAGAAACGACAGGAACCGTAGAAATGACTGGTGAGGTTAAACAGTCACTACAAATGCTAGAAACTGTTGCTATAAATGGTTTGAAACAAATCCGTTGCAAAAAGTAGAGCCCAGGAATGTTGGAAATGGGATAGTGGGAATAAATATATAACTTTTTGTAAGCCAGAGGTAGGAACAAACAAATCTTTTCTAAGACAGGTATTCAAAGCTTATTCAGTGGTACATAAAAACTTTTTTCTACGTGCACAAAAATTTAGACATCAAAAAGAAAACATCAGTCTACTACAAACAAATGTTTCTATTACATGTAACTTTTTCTAAGACAGACGTCAGTACAAACAAATGTTTTCTAGGTACACAAAATGTATGTTTCTCCCAACGAATTGTTGATATGAGAGTAAAATGAACAAAGTATTTGAAAAATTTCACAGGTGTTTTACCTATATGTCTCTAACAGGGCCTTATAAATGCTAGAAAACTGATAGTAGAAACGTTATAACAGAAGCAAGAATGATGGAAATGATTGGTACAGGAACGCTACAAATGTTAGAAATGGGACCCCTGCAAATATTAGAAATGACAGGTACAGGGACGTTACAAATGATAGAAAAGATATGAATGCTAAGAACAATCCCGGTGCAAATAACTGCGATAGACTGCTGTATTTAACTAGTATCCGCAATAAGGATGATGACCAAGATGTATATGAAGCAACAAGATGTCCAACTGCCTATCGAAAATTTAGACTTTGTTAAAGAATCGTTGTCATCAGCAAATCGACATGGACAATTGTTACCAAATTCTTAAAATAATATTGATTGTTGTACTGTTTTTTATCGATTTAAGTGCTTCAACAGTGTCTTAATATTATAATATTATTAGTATTCGCTTTTATAACGAACCAAAGCAGATAAAAGGAACTTGTGTGTGTGTTTTCAGAGATCTAAGGAAATATGGCAATGTTGCTTCATCACTTTAATCATATGACTAAAATGACGCATTTCTGAGATCTAGGGAAATATGGAAATCTGGCGTCGCTGGCCCCCCTTACCGGGCCCCCTTCCCTTTCTCTGTGACGTCACAACTAATTTCCAGAGGTACGTTGTAGCAAACAACCTCAAAACGGAGATAAGAAAACTATCGTCTCATCAAAAGTTTCTCTTAAAAAAATGCAACTCAACAAACAAGGTAATTTAACGCGCATATGAAACGTTGGAACAATTTGCTTGATTTATGAATTACTAATAAATTAAAAATATTCTTGGCTGGTAATTTCATTTAAATAATAAACATAAAAAAGGTCACTTGACAAAGTTATTATAGAACAAAGAAGAATCTCATACTTACAGCCCTGCCGGACCCCTAGAAGGCTTTCATGCAGGATTATGGCTTGCTAGCTTTCGACATGTTGAAAGACAAAGCGACGAACCACCACGCGCAGCCGAAACTGAGAATTTGTCACTGGAGAACACTACTAGACCCAGTCACAACCAAAACAACTCCGGTAGCAGAAAAAAGACAAGTTTAATTCATCATTCCACATGATTTTAACCCTGCTTTGATATACACAATGAAGATAAAACAGCCAAAACATTCAAAAGTTTGTAAACGGAGCCACAACAAAATTCGTAGCATCAAATTAATATGTTTTCAGATAATTATATGCGTATTAAATAATCTATTGCAAGACTTAACGGTTGAGATTATTTCATTATTTAGTTCAAAAGACAGCCAGTCAACATTGCACACAGACAACAACACACCACCGAAAAAGAAAATTATTTAAAAGAAATGTAAAATACTGAGTAGAAATTCTTGTTAAATTGAAATTAATCCTACAAATATTCTAAAGATATACGATGTTTGTGCTTTATTTGATATATGCATCACTATCAATTATTGCGGTTTTTTAACCGTGGTGAAGGTGTTAGCGAAGGTTATAATTTGTCAAAACAGAAGTATCCATTAGAAATGAATTTATTCGTATCTTAGAGTATCAATCAATCATTTGAAATACTGTAAGGTCTTTGATGTAACAATATTGTTCTTCCAATAACACTTTGCTCTGAATTAAATTACTGTTGGTGGAAAGAGTTGTCAATCTAAACTGTGAAATGAAAGTCATATGTTTTAAATATTTTTTGTTTTGAATCATGTAGATACAGAATTGAACATGGAGGGTCTGTCACATTCAACAGTCCAGAAAATCTTGGTCAAGAATGGGTGGACTTCGTTGTACAACAAACAAAAGCCCTTAAACCATGTGTTGGCATGTCATCCTTCAATATTAATGTGAATAACACGAATTTATTTGTAAGATGTACGAGTGTGAGATAATAGAAAACATATTCCTATGCACGAGTGTATACATAATGAATAACATTTAAGAAAACGTAACCAACCTATTAGACTACACACATACAAATTTAAAACTAGCAATTCACAGGGTTACAATTGTGAACACACTAGAAGCAATATAAGACAAAAGAAAGCTGTAATCAGCCCTCGTGTTATCCATTTATAATTATCGGTCAGCATCGATTTCCATCACAACAAATAACGGAAACATAATCCATAAGTTTATAAGCATATTGTATGAAATTAAAAAGTTTCAACCACATATATATATATATATATATATATATATATATATATATATATATATATATATATATTGTAATTGATTGTAATATAAAGAATTTTTAAATGTAAAATTTTACCTCAGGGTCTTTTTTGCTTGGGTTCAAAATTGTAGATCTTATATAAATAAATGAATTTTATACTTATCTTATAAGCCTCTCTTTCTTCTCAGTGACACTAACACTTTTAAAATTTTTAAATTATATTTTCCACTTTATTTTTTTTTTCCTTTTTAAGATTTTTAGAAGATTAATAAATAATTTTCAAATTCTGGATCAAATTACAATTTATTAATAATGATTTTCCACAATACAATTCTGATATATATAATATTACCTTTACAACAAAATAAATTTCCTGGTTACTTAAATCTTATTAAATTTCTATCGATTTGTTACAAAAAATATTTCAATACTCTAAACAACAATATTCATTATACTAAATTGAAAACACCTTTATTTGTATCACTGATTGATTTTAGATTTCAATAATCTGTTTATTAAAAAATGTTTCAAAAACTCACAGTTGTCTGGCTTGAATTCCCCTTTTCCTTAATTTTGGTTTTATTATACTGCTTCCTGATTTGTTTTGGTTTATAAATTAAATTCTGCTACTCAATTGATCTGTTTGCTGCTGCACCAATACTTTTTATTCCAACAAATTGATTTTTTCTCTCCATCCAAGGATTTCAAATGATTCCTTTTATGGAATATTTATTATTTTCTAATTTCAAATTGATAATTCCAAAATTTTAAAATCTAACTTCAAAACTTAATTTCTTGTCAAAAACTGACATGGAACACTAATTTCAATGATATCACAGAACATTTATCTGGTTGTCATGGAAACGCAATTTTACAGGAACGAAATTTTCAACTGCTCTGGTCGACGATCGGAAAACAAAGAGGACCTTTCAATGTCAGATTTCCTATTTATTTAATAAATTTTGCCACCTGCTATTTCCATTTCCGCTTTAATTTATTTTATTAATTTCCAAATATGTTTGTTCTAAATCATATGCAAAAATCTAAACAAATTTTAATTTGAATTTCAACACCATTTACCCTTCTAAATTTTATCTAAATTACTTAATCATGTTTTCAAAAATTTTGATTTGATACTTGTCACCTGCTGGTCACCAGTCATTTAACAGGTACTTTAAAAAAAATTGGATTTTACTGAAATTAGGACTTAATATCTTTTGAACTATTAAATTTTCATAAACTATGCTCTAAGCTCTTTCTAACGGTGTAAATCTCTTTAGTGTTCCATCATTCATTCCGATTTTTAACGGTTTTTACAATTCTGACATTTCAATTCTCTAAATATTTAACAAATTTATGTATTTAAAATTAATTTTGATCCAAATGTGTTATATTCAGTGTTCTCATGGCCTAATATGTGATCTAAACTTGTTTTACAAACTCTATTGTGATTTTCATAAGTGAATTTAACCTCTTTGATGTTTGGCCTAAATGTGACTTCCTGCCTAAATTTTCTTATGTAAGTATCCAAATTCTACTACAATCTGTATGATAGATTATCTAGCTTTATATGCCACCTTTTATCCTCTCAACAATTTGCTTTTGAAACATTCTTTTTACATAGTTTATATTTTTAGGTTAACTTTAACTTTGATTCCTGCAATTTCCTTTGTGTTATTAGATATATATGAATGATATTTACATTTCCCCAATCATTTACTTATTCAGATTACTACACTTTTGTATTATTATTTCATGTCGGTTTTAAATCCATTACAATATATATATATATATATATATATATATATATATATATATATATATATATATATATATATATATATATATATATTGAATCATGATGCTAGGATATTGCTTTAAAAATGTCAACGTACAAACCGGCTACCTTCAAATGATATACCATTGAAATAAATTGTAATCAGGATCAATTCAATCATACATACTTTAGCAATAACATATGAATAAAAATTTTCTGTAATGTGATAAACTCATGATTGGTAAAATAATCCATATAATGAATACAATGTATGGAAAAGTCACTTACTCTCCTTGATGGACTTTCTCAAAATGATTTGGGACAAAGAGAAATATATAAGACAAAAACATTCTGCACTGGAACTACATTATAAAAGCTTTCGATCCAACTTTCATGTAGTGAAAATGTTTCCACTACACGAACGCCACTCTTACATTAAATCAGTAAACTACTGAAGTCTTTCTATAACGCTTACAAAACCAGCAATGATAGTTATTATAATAATTCCCTTGCAGAAAGTTAAGCATGAAAAATTACAAAACATGGTTGGTTATTTAAAACGTTTTTGGACTTTGCTGAAACAGTAAAAAAATTGAATGGACTTAAATAATAAATATTCTAATAGACTTCAAAGGGATGACATTGTTTCACGATTTCAAAAACTTGCAGTCTTGCAATAGATTATTTAATACGCATATAATTATCTGAAAACATATTAATTTGATGCTACGAATTTTGGTGTGGCTCCGTTTACAAACTTTTGAATGCTTTGGCTGTTTTATCTTCATTGTGTATATCAAAGCAGGGTTAAAATCATGTGGAATGATGAATTAAACTTGTCTTTTTTCTGCTACCGGAGTTGTTTTGGTTGTGACTGGGTCTAGTAGTGTTATCCAGTGACAAATTCTCAGTTTCGGCTGCGCGTGGTGGTTCGTCGCTTTGTCTTTCAACATGTCGAAAGCTAGCAAGCCATAATCCTGCATGAAAGCCTTCTAGGGGTCTGGCAGGGCTGTAAGTATGAGATTCTTCTTTGTTCTATAATAACTTTGTCAAGTGACCTTTTTTATGTTTATTATTTAAATGAAATTAGCAGTCAAGAATATTTTTAATTTATTAGTAATTTATAAATCAAGCAAATTGTTCCTACGTTTCATATGCGGGTTAAATTACCTTGTTTGTTGAGTTGCATTTTTTTAAGAGAAACTTTTGATGAGACGATAGTTTTGTTATCTCCGTTTTGAGGTTGTTTGCTACAACGTACCTCTGGAAATTAGTTGTGACGTCACAGAGAAAGGGAAGGGGGCCCGGTAAGGGGGCCAGCGACGCCAGATTTCCATATTTCCCTAGATCTCGGAAATGCGTCATTTTAGTCATATGATTAAAGTGATGGAGCAACATTGCCATATTTCCTTATATCTCTGAAAACACACACACAAGTTCCTTTTATCTGCTTTGGTTCGTTATAAAAGCGAATACTAATAATATTATAATATTAAGACGCTGTTGAAGCACTTAAATCGATAAAAAACAGTACAATAATCAATATTATTTTAAGAATTTGGTAACAATTGTCCGTGTCGACTTGCTGATGACAACGATTCTTTAACAAAGTCTTAATTTTTGATAGGCAGTTGGACATCTTGTTGCTTCATATACATCTTGGTCATCATCCTTATTGCGGATACTAATTAAGTACAGCAGTCTATCGCAGTTATTTGCACCGGGATTGTTCTTAGCATTCATATCTTTTCTATCATTTGTAACGTCCGTGTACCTGTCATTTCTAGTATTTGCAGGGGTCCCATTTCTAACATTTGTAGCGTTCCTGTACCAATCATTTCCATCATTCTTGCTTCTGTTATAACGTGTCTACTATCAGTTTTCTCGCATTTATAAGGTTTTGTTAGAGACATATAGGTAAAACACCTGTGAAATTTTTCAAATACTTTGTTCATTTTACTCTCATATTAACAATTCGTTGGGAGAAACATACGTTTTGTGTACCTAGAAAACATTTGTTTGTACTGACGTCTGTCTTAGGAAAAGTTACATGTAATAGAAACATTTGTTTGTAGTAGACTGATGTTTTCTTTTTGATGTCTAAATGTTTGTGCACGTAGAAAAAGTTTTTATGTACCACTGAATAAGCTTTGAATACCTGTCTTAGAAAAGATTTGTTTGTTCGTACCTCTGGTTTACAAAAAGTTATATATTTATTCCCACTATCCCATTTCCAACATTCCTGGGCTCTACTTTTTGCAACGGATTTGTTTCAAACCATTTATAGCAACAGTTTCTAGCATTTGTAGTGACTTTGTTTAACCTCACCAGTCATTTCTACGGTTCCTGTCGTTTCTATGGCCCTAGCCTTTGTAACGGTTTCAAACATTTCTACCCTTTGTAGTGGCTCCCACCATTTCCAGTATTTCTAGTGGCATAAAGACACTCCTCAAATATGAAACGGAATCCTACTTTGGAAACTTTTAAATCGGGACATATCTATTCTTTATAAGCATATTAAGCATATAAGATAAACAAACTGCTGGTTAGCAGGTGATCAGCCAATGAGAGTGCAGCTTATGATGTCATGACCGGAAGGCCCTGTTTACAGGGCGTTCTTATCAGATTTCCGATCTCTTTCTTTAATAAATGAAGCTAGAGAGAGATAATAATGTTCTAATCAGAAGTACTTTTGGTAGTAAAACAGTGTCTTGTATTTACAATTTTA
The DNA here is from genome assembly GCA_034190945.1 of Octodonta nipae. Taxonomy (NCBI): domain Eukaryota; kingdom Metazoa; phylum Arthropoda; class Insecta; order Coleoptera; family Chrysomelidae; genus Octodonta; species Octodonta nipae. The sequence continues at coordinate 68,604,268 of CM067223.1, read as the reverse complement.
TTTCAGAGCAGCATATGATATATCAACATCAAGGTATTTATGTATATTTCATTGCGTTTCTATGGATCGTTCTAGTCGTTTCTACGTTTTCAGTCGTTTCTACAGGCTAAGTTGTTTCTACGGGTCTTCAGTCATTCAACGGGCCAAGCTGTTTCTATGGTTCGTTTCTAGCATTTGTAGTGGCTCCAACCATTTTACCGGCCGTTTCTACTGACGCAGTCGTTTCTACGAGACGTTTCTAGTATTTGTAGTGGCTTCAACCATTCTACCAGTCGTTTCTACGGTTCCTGTCCTTTCTACGGGTCATTTCTAGTTTTTGTAGTGGCTCCAACCATTCTACCAGTCATTTCTACGGGTCATTTCTAGTTTTTGGAGTGGCTTCAACCATTCTACCAGTCGTTTCTAGTGGCCCAGTAGTTTCTACGGGCCATTTCTACCTTTTGTAGCGGCTCCAACCAGCCATTTCTAAGTTTCTATTCGTTTCTACGGGACGTTTCTAGTTTTTTGTAGTGACTTCAACCATTCTACCAGTCGTTTCTACTGGCCCAGTAGTTTCTACGGGCCATTTCTAGCTTTTGTAGCGGCTCCAACCAGCCATTTCTAAGTTTCTAGTCGTTTCTACGGGTCATTTCTAGTTTTTGTAGTGGCTTCAACCATTCTACCAGTCGTTTCTACTGGCCCAGTAGTTTTTATGAGACGTTTCTAGTTTTTGTAGTGGCTTCAACCATTTCTACCAGCCGTTTCTACTGTACCAGTCGTTTGTTTCTACGGGCCATTTCTAGCTTTTGTAGCGGCTCCAACCAGCCATTTCTATGGTTCTAGTCGTTTCTATGGGTCATTTCTAGTTTTTGTAGTGGCTTCATCCATCCTACTAGTCGTTTCTACTGGCCCAGTAGTTTCTACGGGCCATTTCTACCTTTTGTAGCGGCTCCAACCAGCCATTTCTAAGTTTCTAGTCGTTTCTACGGGACGTTTCTAGTTTTTTGTAGTGGCTTCAACCATTCTACCAGTCGTTTCTACTGGCCCAGTAGTTTCTATATGCCAGTTCTAGCTTTTGTAGCGGCTCCAACCAGCCATTTCTAAATTTCTAGTCGTTTCTACAGTTCATTTCTAGTTTTTGTAGTGGCTTCAAACATTCTACCAGTCGTTTCTACTGGCCCAGTAGTTTCTACGGGCCATTTCTAGCTTTTGTAGTGGCTCCAACCAGCCATTTCTAAGTTTCTAGTTGTTTCTACGGGTCATTTCTAGTTTTTGTAGTTGCTTCAACCATTCTACCAGTCGTTTCTACTGGCCCAGTAGTTTCTACGGGCCATTTCTAGCTTTTGTAGCGGCTCCAACCAGCCATTTCTAAGTTTCTAGTCGTTTCTACGGGACGTTTCTAGTTTGTTGTAGTGGCTTCAACCATTCTACCAGTCGTTTTGTACTGGCCCAGTAGTTTCTACGGGCCATTTCTAGCTTTTGTAGCGGCTCCAACCAGCCATTTCTAAGTTTCTAGTCGTTTCTACGGGTCATTTCTAGTTTTTGTAGTGGCTTCAACCATTCTACCAGTCGTTTCTACTGGCCCAGTAGTTTTTACGAGACGTTTCTAGTTTTTGTAGTGGCTTCAATCATTTCTACCAGCCGTTTCTACTGTACCAGTCATTTCTACGGGACATTTCTAGCTTTTGTAGTGGCTTCAACCAGCCGTTTATATGTTTCTAGTCGTTTCTATGGGCCGTTTCTAGCATTTGTATTGGCTCCAACCATTTCCTACTACATTTTCTACGGTTCCAGTCGTTTTTACGGTCTGTTTTTAGCTTTTGTAGTGGTTCCAGTCATTTCTCCAACGGCATTCTTTCCGAATTACCCGCCACTCGATACAAAATCCAACGATTCAAGTCGCAATTATTATTCCTCATTTACGTATTTATTTGTTTACATTATTAGCTACCATTATCTCTTCAATGAAAACCGCATCTACTTGTATAATTAACGATTTTGTTTACAATCAACCAGCCACTGCACTTTCAACCAGTGCTCGAGTTTCGCATGTTTATCAGTTCACCAATATGGTGTTGCGGTTTCGCTTATCTTTTGTTATTGCCTTCATTGAATCTGAATTATTTTATTATTTGTAATGAAATGGTAATTACCAAATATTTGGGAACCTATTAATTATTTTCGATGCATTTTCGGTACATTTTTTGCTTAAAATTGTCGAATTATCTATATTAAGAGATCTAACGCCCGGACTAGGCGCCCTCGTGGCCCTGGTTTAGCCGACGAAAGCAGAGACCCGAACGAGTTGCCGCTCTCGCGCATATGATAATTTATTTCGTTGTTCAAAATACGTTTTGTTCATCCCATTGAGTATGTTCTTAAGACGTGTTTTGCTACTGTATCTGCCGCGGCCAATGCACCCGGCTATGATACACCCCTGCGACAAGCACCCGACACGAACCAGTCCTTCACCCTAATGACGTCACGGTTCGCCACCCCCGACGGAAGCAGCCGAAAGCCAGCGAATTCCCTACGCACCGCGTTCCCGAACCCGCGCACCCCCGCCCTACGACAACCCCCGTTCCGCATTCCCTACGCCCCGCGTTACGTCGGCCACCACGTTCCCTACACACCGCATGCCACCGCGTTCCCGACCCCGCGCACCCCCGACCTACGACCACCCCCGTTCCCAACCGACGCGTCCCGACACCCGACAGAAGTCCTGACGCCTCCTCCCGTTAGGTTAGCTCCCTTGCCGTTAGGTGTCCTGACGCCTTCTCCCGTTAGGTTAGCAGCCTTAACGTTAGGTTCGAGCTTGAGGTTAGTGACCCCACTGACCATTTGTTTTTTGTCCTCAAGTGTCCCCCACACTACTTTCGTACGCGTTGATGTAACTTTCATATTAAATATTCTATTTTTAATGTGAATTTAATTATTTGATTAATATATTATTATCACAACCTTCCCAAAGGTGGTATGCAAAAAATTGTCAGACAGCGGACAATAGAGAATGTATTAAATACCTAAGTTCTCTTAGGGTTGTTGGTCCTCTCTTTTCTTTTTAGGTTGCAAAGAACAATCTTCCACTGATAATATCGAATATTTTGTCAGGAGCAGTTCCAGCCAAAAATTTCTGGGGTCATTAATTTGTCAAAAATATTTAGAATACCGATATTTGATTACATTTTTATTTTTTTATTTCAGTAGATTTGTCAATATGAGTGAACAATTTTGGTCATTACATCTACTTCTCCGATTTATTCACAACCCTGTTTCTTTTAAAAATATACTTTTACAATTTCATAAAATAGGGTCGAATTTCGACCACTGGCGACCACTAGTTATATTGTATATACGGAACTCCAAAAAGAGTGACAGTCTTTCTAGACTGAACGGTGGAAGCCTCAGCTTCTTACGAAATAAACAATATACTTCATAATCTGGTTATCTCCCTGTCTTTGTTTCTCTTTTTTTGTGTATTTCTTAGTAATTGATATCAATTTCAGGAAAATTAAAATAATTGTCATATTCTGGCAATATACAATGAGTATAATTAAGGTGACAATTATACAATAATAGGAACACTATTTAAGTAGACAATTTTTAAATATCACACTATCTCGACTATATTTCAAAATAGCTGCTGTAATATAGTTTAATACATATTAACGAATTATCAAAACATAACATTATACAATAAGTATTTATATAGGTAGGTACCTATTGTGTCGGTACATATGCAGAAATAACATGATATAAAAATGTGTTTACTGTTGTTAGATACGGATACACAAACTAGTAAATATGAATCATATCATTCATATACAGCAACTACTTCTTATACATTAATTAATCACCTACCAATCTAGTATATCTTGTGATCAAGCCAACCACTTCTTTGTTTATGTATATATCTACCACTTTATCAAATTGTTGCTTGGCAATGACAATACAAATGGATATATATCTGGCTGCAGTACATATGATCTATTTGTTTATTCATCAATAGAAAATGGAAGTGTTGTCCAAGTTAGTCACAATGAACTTTTATCAAAGAAATTATATTTAACTGTGGATACTTTATTTTAGACAATATTTACTTCATTTATGTGGTAAATTCTCAAAAGTATTATGCAAAAAAGCTGTTACTAGTACAAATATTAGTAATAAAGTAAAATAAGTTTTATTTGAAGAAATATTGTTTAATATCTGCGGTAAGATTGAGTCAAACATATATTACATTAAGATAAGTTAAAATGAATTAATGACTCAACATATGGAACCGAGGGAAATACATGTTAATGTGAGTGCAGTTGAATCATTGCTGATTGACTAATATACTTCATTTGTACAACAGGTATAATCTATGTAATACAACAAATTTGGATTCTTACTTCGGCAATTGAAAATGTATCAATTTCACTAAAGAATAATCAGCATACTTTATTTACAACTTTCAGTTACCACTGTGCGAATCTGGGAAACCTAAATTAGCCAGAACTACTCGTACATAACTTCCAAGTAAATCACGATCACACTCTATATACACCAGTTTATAGAGTAAAATTGAATTCATTTTCGGACATAAAATTCAACAACAATTTGGTTATACCATCACGTCAGTAATTTGGATATTTGGATAATAAAGATCTGAAACAAACAAAAGAACCCGCAAAAATTCGAATTTCTTTCGTTTTTTGTCTATATAATGAAATGTAATGAAGGAATCGTAATGCCCTCAATGGAAAAGTTGAAGAGAATTAGAAATCATGTTTATTAAATCTGATACCATCATTTTTCACCGAGAAAAATCGGAAAAACTGGTAAAAAGTGCATGTTTTTCAAAAATTCATAACTTCCTGGTAACTAATACCTAGGATATTAATCGTTGTAAAAACGATAATTAATGAAGATAAGTTTATATGGGCTCACGATAGATATTATTGAGGAAGTAATTTTTAAAGAATTAGAATTTAAAATTTACAGTAGAGACATATTTTTCATAGCCCACCATATTAACGAGGCTAGTCCAATCAGGAAATTTTAAAGATGTTTTGAAAGTTCATAAATTCCACTGCAGTTCGTCTATCTGGGATTATTGTTATAACGCAGGGAACTTGGTTTAAAATAATACTAAATATTTTGCATTATTAAAAGTACGAATATGCGACATCCAGCCAGCTGTTCATTGACAATAGCTGTCAAGGCACAGGGGCAGACCTAGGATTTTCTTGAGATGCGGGCACGAGGTGAAAATTATGGTAAATTGTACTATTATATGTTTTTAGCAGTTTATTGGGTTTTTATTTACACAAGTATTACCTGGACTTATTGGTCTATTTTTCCACTAGTTTATTGTTGTATAGTGTTTACTGTTATTAATTAAATTACTTTTTGCCACTGACTGGGTCCGCCACTGTCCAGACATCTGCGGAGAATTAAGGGTCTGTCGGTTAAGCCAAAATTTACCAGCATTGGTAAAACATTTTATGGCACTATAACAAAAATCCAAAATATACAAAATGAAGTGCATTTATGAGCTTTCAAAATATATTTTGCATATCCCTATCCAACTGTCTTGGTTAATATGATACGTTCTGCAAAATATTTCTACAAATTATTTAAACTGAAAATCTGCGTGATCTGCTTAACGGACAATTTCGATCTTCAGCCTTATTAATATTAACCCTATAAACTATCATTAGGAGGAAGATTAAGGGTCCAGCTCTTATTACAACAAATTCATGATTGTAAAACACTCACTTTATATCGGTTTTTCCAGCTTTTCGTTAGATGTACAAACACTTTTGAAGATTTTTTTATTCTGTACAATTTTTCTGTTGGCGGCAGTATGAACGGATGATCACTTTTCACAATATAAGTAAAAAACAAAAAAATCCATAATTTTGGAGTTTTTTAATGCACAATTTATTTAGTTCTACGAGTTTGCTGTTATAATTATGTCAATTATGATTTATAAATTATTATTTACGTGTAGGCGTAAGCGGTTTGCTGTTGAATTTTATATCACGAAAATATCTCTATTGACTGGTGTAAGATGTAATAGTAATTTAAGTCACTTTTTCAACCTCTTATTGCCTTAGACTTCAAGCAGACTAACCTATCAGGTATAATTCGTCCCACAAACTTTATTATCTAAACTTGATGGAATGTCTCTTTTCAATCAGTTATTAATGTTGTGGCACTTTATTTTTCTTTAAAACATTTTGGAACACTCTTCTCGTTTATAGACAGTATATTTTGACGTTAAGCAGCGGCTAACTTCCGGTTTCGGATAAATATTGAGAATAATTTCCTATATTAATTTCAATTATTATTTAGAACTAATGATAGTTTCTGTCTTTATTTGGTGAAAATTTATTTTAATTTAATATTAAAATAAACACACTTGTGTAATTTTCACTTAAATTTATTTCCTATTGACAATTGTTTCACCAGGTTACTGGCTTCTTCAGAATCCAAAGTAGAACTGAACGCTAAATGCAATTGCAATCCCTATATTTCTTTGTAATAGTTTCCGGCATTTAGCATTTAGTTTTACTTTGTATTCTGAAACTTGTTCAGTCAGTAACCTGGTGAAACAATTGTCAATAGTTAATAAATTTAAGTGAAAATTGCACAAGTGTGTTTATTATTTAATATTATATTATTCAGAAGTCTTAATGTAAAATGTTTACATTATAATATGAACTTACCACACAAATTTAACGGCAAGTAACGTTTCCCTTTTATGTGGTGTTCTGACTTCTGACGTATGTCAAGTCTTTAATTTAAAATATCACATACAAAGAATATGGGTATTTATTAGAACGAAAAGCAAATTTGGTGCAGGTATTGTGTATTAATTGGATGTTATATTTGTTTATTGTCTACAATTTATTCTCTATAAAAGAGGAGACAATATATAAACTGGTCCCTGTTTCTTATACACAATACTTAACTTGTATGAATTTGTCTCATCTTTTACCTTTTTTGTGCTGTTCTGACGTATGTCAAGACTTGAATGTTTATTAGAACGAATAACAATTTTTTTGCTGGTATTATATATCATTAGAATATTACATTTGTTTATTTGCTATAATATTGTTACGTATCCCGTGGGTTCAATTATACACTTGTACAATTAATACTCCTTTATTTACGTTGAAAACAAATCCTTAACTTTCAATACTTCAATACAAATTTCTTGAGACACCGATCATCAATTCAAAACACAATACAATTCATTTTTACGTATACTTTACTACTTATCACTGAAGTTATGAATTAGACTATAAAGCTCACAGAACATCTATTTATACAGGGTGAGTTTTTTTTATGATCAGTATGGGGATCTCGGAAACTAGCGAAGATAGAGCAATGGTTAAATTGGGAAAGATTTGCAGTTTTACTAGCACAATTTAATGACACTTTCGGTTTTTTGTAAAAAGTCACGGCTTACTAGATATTTTGAAAAAACGAAATTCCGTCGTTTTAGTCAAATCCCCCTAGTTCCTTTGTTTTTGATTTCATAAAAAAAGTGTAAATATCAAAATTGAAGGTAATTGTATCCCGAATATGATTGTCATGTCCTCGTTGGCGTGACAGCTCTCTCGTTTTCGAGATTTGACACAAACTTATCTTTTTTTTGAATGGAAACCATAGTTTGCTATGACCCCAAAAATCGGACATTATTAGAGCTTTTCAACGAAATAATAGTTGATATAGTTATTCTCTCTTATTTTCACTTTTAACGTAATTCGCCATTAAATAGATTGATTTATTAATAACTATTCCAAAAAACATTGAACTTTTTTTTATTAGGTATATCAGATATAACGAAAAAACTAAATAAGTAGGTACTTACTAAAAACTTAAGAAATTAAAGTACATAATAATGGTTACAATTTATGTTCGAAAAGTCCACCATTGATATTTAGACAAAAATTGCATCTTTTTAAGATTGACATTACCTCTTTCCTCACAGACCGCCTATCAATTTCTTCAATTGCTTGTAAGATCTCCTCCCTTAGGTCACCAACTGTCTCATACTTTCTTTTGTATACTTTTTTTTACCGCACCCCATAAATAGAAGTCTATAACTGCCAAATTGGGAGACCGGGATGACCATTCGCGTGGCCATTTATTCCTATCCCAGAATTTGGATAGATATTATCTAAGCGTTGTCTTACTAATAACGAGTTATCAGCAGGTGCTCCATCATGTTGGAACCACTCAATTTCTAAATGAGTTTTCAAATTCAAATTATGCAACATGTCTTGAAAAGTGTATTGCAAGAAATGCAAGTAGCGCTCCCCAGTAAGTGATTCGTCATAGATAAAAGGCCCCAAAATAGTAGACCCTATGATACCACACCAAACATTAAAACCAAATTTTATCTGGGGTCGTCTTCGTTCTACATGGGAAGGGTTTTCTTTAAGCCCAGATATGCTCATTGTGTCTATTGAACATACCGCAGTTAGTAAATCTAGTTTCATCTGACCATAACACCTTTAATGAAAATTGTGGAGTGTCAAGGCACATATCTCTAAACCATGTACAAAACAAAATACGTCGATGTAGATGGATTTTTGATTTTTACATTTAGTTAGTTTTTTAGTTGTGCTGCTTCGTTAATTTGATTACGTTCCTTTGGTGGTTTTGTAAAAGATCCATATCTGCGTAAACTATCATAAAGCCTCTTAAATGTACATAGAGCAGGTTGACGACGATTAAAATATCTATGAAAGTATTCCTTAGCTGCACGAACAGAATTTTTATGGCATATGATATAACATTCCACCAAATTCAGTTTTTCTTCGTTAGAATATTCCATTTTATTACGATAACTTGTCAATATCGACTGTCAGTTCAGCACTACTAATGGCATTACTCTCAATTGAGGAAACGTCAAAGTGAAAACAATCTTTTTCATGGCTACTTATGTTAAAAGTGAAAATAAGAGAGAAAAGCATCCATAACTCCGTTATTTTTATGAATAACTATATCGAGTATGTCTGATTTTTTGAGGTCATAGCCAACTATGGTTTCCATTGACAAAAATATAAGTTTGTGTCATATCTCAAAAACTAGAGCTGTCACACAAACGAGGACGAGGACAATCATATTCGAGATACAATTCCCTTCAATTTTCGTCAAACTTTTTTAATAAAATCAAAAACAAAGGAGCTAGAGGAATTTGGTTAAATTGACAGAATTTCGTTTTTTCAAAATATTAAGTAAACCATGACTTTTTACAAAAATCCGAAAGTGTCATTAAATTGGGCCAGTAAAACCGCAAATCTTTCCCAATTTAACCATTGCTCTATCTCCGCTAGTTTCCAAGATCCCCATACTGATCATAAAAAAACTCACCCTGTATAAATTTTTACATTCGAGTGTCTTCGAGTTTATTCTATGGCGCTAATATGGAACTATGTAGATGTCTCCCGAACTGACAGTTACACTTGGTAGGTTTATATACAGGGTCCTCCCTCGGCCGACGTTATAATTTTCCGTAACAATAGTGTGGTGTCTGCCGGGAAGAAGAGTTGAAACAAATAAAATTTAAGTTTTTGCATTTCATTACCATACTGTACTGTGGCCATACTCATCTATTTTCAATTGTGTAAGTGTGGGCCTCCGTTAAGAAGCTTTCGCATCAAAATACACCAGGGAAGCCTCTATCTGCCAAAAAAACTGCCTGCGGTTATTCCTTAATGCTTGTGGGCCAACTAATTTTTATGGGTTACAAATTTGGCGCGAATTTTACCCGCGAGTCGTTTTGTAACATTTCACGGATTTAAAATCAATCGCGGGAAAAAACCTCAAGTGCTGTCGCTTTTATTATTTTTCTTGAATCACAAATCCACGGCGGTTTGCCCGTAGTGAGAATTAAGCCTTAAATGGTTTTGAGCACGAATACCAATTCCAAGCAACACATATATTAAGCGGTATGGAGCCAAGCCTCAAATGCCTTAATTATTCAACTTGCACTTAAGTTATTTAATTATTACTTCACGACACTTGTGTTGCTACCAACAACAGCAGTAAGGTCAGTACAAGCAATTTGTTTAAGTAAAACATCGTGTTTAGATACATCTGATTTTTTCCCTTGAAGAGAAACAACAGCAAAAAAACACAGACACTACAATTTTTTTAAGAATAATCTTCAATATAAATATCCACTGCAATTGTTCCTCAGTTTATTAATTAATTTATAGTTTACAAGAGTGATCTTTTTCTTCTTCATGTTAGTTATGTGCCCTTATGAGACTTGTAACCTTTACTCAAAGGATTTATTTACCTCTCACAAGTTTTTTAATTCGTTTCATAATTACTTAAAACTATAGTGGGACAATAGATCTGTGGACATCCGAGTTCTTATAACTAAATTTATCAGTAATCACTTTTTGTGTGTGATGCTAGAACTCTCACTAATTTTCTTGAACTATTATTTTCTATAACGGTGACAGCGTTAATTAGTTCCCAAATGGTGATTGACAGAAGTACACACTGTCTTCTCTTGGGACTCATCATGACATTTCTTGAAGATATAAATATATACTACGTCCACCCACGCGGGCAGGTAAAAGCGAGAACTAAATTAAACGATTGTGGCTATACTGATCTATATTTAAAAAATCTTCCCCAGTGGAGGGTATGAGAGATACAAACTAACGATAATTTCACTGGAAATCCGAGACACATATAGGGCGATTCATATTGTTGTTACATTACCCTTATAATATCACTCCGGATTTCTGCCTCTGTTACATCACATTAATTTTCTCCTAAACTACTGGACGGAAGAGGTTGAAATATGGTATCAATGTATAGTTTGGTGACACGATCAGGAGTACATATTGTAAAAGGAGAAATTTTGATTTTAGGGGTACTTTTGGGGGGAAAAACTAAAAAAATCAACCGTTCCCCCCTGATCTCTGAAACTACTGAGCCTACAAATGTGAACAAAATAGGAAATATAGAACGTTGCCCGAACTTTACAGAAAAAATAAGGAAAAACCATTAATATAAATTTCGGGGGGCAAATTATAGACTTAAATGAAAATTTAAAAATATTTTTTTTTCAAACGCATCATGTAATACATTAAATGAAAAGTCCCATTCTGAGGAACACAAATGTATTTTTTTCATGTTTAAAAAAATATTTAAAAGGATATTAACGAAAATATACCAAAATTTTCCCATTCCCTCTACCTTATCTCTGAAACTATAAGCCGTACAATACTGAAAAAAAAAATGGAGATCTAGGGCCTCACCTGAGTTTTACCGGAAAAATAAGGAGAAACCTCTACTGTAAATTTTGGGGTGTAAATTTTGTAAATTTTCAAATATAAAATTAAAATTGTTTTTAACACATCATGTAATATATGAAATAAAAGGGCTCATTATGGCGGAAACATATATTTTCTTCATATTTTTATAATAAAATATTTTAAAAATATTAACAACAATATAAAAAAATACCCATTCCCCCTATTTATTTCCGACACTATAAGCCGTAAAATTTTGAAAAAAATACGGATATAGGACCTCACCTAAATTACTGGAAAAATAAGGAGAAACCCGTAATAGTAATTTTAGGGGGCAAATGACAGCATTAAATGGAAAACAAAATTAAAATTATTTCTAACGCATCATGTAATATATCAAATCAAAGGGCTCATTATGACGAATACAAATATATTTTTTCAGATTTTTAAAATTAATATTTTAAAATATATTAACAAAAATATTTGAAAAAATTACTACAAGGCCTAAATTTTTTTGTTTACAGGAAAAATAAAATACGAAGGAAATCCTAATATTAATTTTAGGGGCCAAATTATACAATTAAACGAAAAATAAAAATAATTAATGTAACATGCAATACATTTAATGAAGGGGATCATTATGAGTATTACAAATATATTTTTTCATGTTTTGAAAATTAATTGTTTTCAAGATATTAACAAAAAATATAAAAAATTCTTACAAATATATCATGTTTTTAAATCATTTGTTTAAAAGATATTAACAAAACTATTAAACATCGATTTACTTCCCACTTTAGAAACTATACTATGTAATATTTTGAAAAATATATTGTATTTTTAAATAATGTGTCTAACAGATTTAAAAATTTATTATTTAAAACTTGACCTATTTTCCCCTTTATCTGCCAATCTACAGACTTTAAAATTCAGAGACTAGATTACAAAATGCTTCCCTGAAAGTTTATGAGTAAAATAAAACTCTAATGTTAATTTTGGGGCCCAAATTAGATAATTAAATATATATGTATTTTTATAAAAATCAAGCAAATCATGAAGCAGAGAAAATAAAAATTCTATGTGTGGACAATAAAAGTTTATATTTTTTAACAATTTAAAAGGCTCCCTTTAAAAGGTATTAGAGTAAATATAAGAAAATGCACTCATTTCCTGCTTGTCTAAAATTGGAATATTAGAATCTTGAAGGTGGACCTTATTATGCTAGTCCAACTTGCACTTGACCAAATTATTTAAAATGGAATATTATTACCTATTTGGATCCCCCTTTAAATTTAATTAATTACCAAAGTTATAAATAGATTATCTATTTCTAATACTTGCATATTAGGGTAGACTGGGTACGGTTGTGACGGGTGGAATATTATCCAAACTATGCAGGGTAGGTAAGAGGTAAAAAATGAGGGGCAAGCGGGCATCAAGTCCCGAAACGATTCCAGAGGTGCGTCACATTTCGCACGGCAATTGGGCTCACGAGAGGCCTATTGTATTTATTCAACCAAAAGTAAGTATTTTTGGTAAATTTATTTATGACATTTAAATATTATTATAACAATTGAATTTTAAAATGTATTAGATTATAATATGCTCTTTTGTTTTTGTATAAGTTATGCTGCCTCGTGTCTGTGACAGCCTTATTACCAAAAAGTGGGGTTTGGTCGGTTCTAACAATTTTCATGGTGAAGATTCTAAAAGTAATTTTATATTTTTTATTCGAGATGTCTAGAAACCTCATAAAGAAGACTTCGAGAGCTGAACGCGACATAATGTTGAACAAGAAAGCTTACAATCAAGTCAAATTAGTGGCTTCATTAACATGCGCGTCAAAGGAGTATGAAGTATGTAGTATTTCTATTTCTTCGCCATTCGAAATCGCCGAGCTCCAAGCAAAAAAATCGCCGCCAAGACAAACACTTCCAGAAGCATCTAAATTTAATCTAGAGCCAGAGATCTCTCCTCGTGATACTGTCTTGCATCAGCAATCTGAACTTCCTACAAGCAAGCAGATTTACATAGAAACATTTAGAAAAGACTGGGAAAAGCGACAAAATAAAACTAAAAAAAAAACGAATAACAAACTACTTCAAACATCTACTGAAATGGGAAACAAAGGGAAAATGAATGCCAAGAAAAAGAAGACTAACACACCACCCAAATCATTTGAAGAAGAAGAATATTATTGTCTTCTTTACCTACAGACGTATTCAGCGAATTAATCTGGAGAGACTAGTATTAAGGCTCAAGGGGGCTGTAAGCAATGGTCTCACATATCCTGTACTGATGGAAGTCAATATTATACAAGGATTATTTTTGTTTGTCAAGTCTCATTAACTACTAGAGTGAAACACTCCAATGAAAAAAGTATTATTCCTATTGACTTATTTTAGTTTACTGCTAATAATTATCTAAAGACTACTTAAATCTACTTTAAATATTTTAAATTTGTTTTAACTATATTGTGACAATCACACACCCTCATTAAAATGGCATATTCATGTGAAACTGTTATACCTGAGGTATTGGTTTTTATATTATTTTAAAGACAATTGACCATGCTTTCATCCCAAAACTTCAATCGATACTAGCTGTCATAGCAATGCTGGGGGCATTTAAATGAAAATTGTTACAACGGTACCCAGTCTACCCTACTATGGAGTTTTTTCCAACACTCAGAAGTAAAGTTGGCCATGGAAAATAAACATAGGATTCACTATAAATCTTTATGAAACAGCCAAATAAATGAACAAGAATTACCAATAGTCTCGCTAGTAACAAAATGGTTCAATGGTTCAGTAAATAAATAACACATAGCAACTAACAACATAACTTTAAAGTAAATGTTCAAAATGGTGAACTCCTCGTTGAACACAAATATGATTTTTTCGGCGAATAGATTTTTGGACCCTCATCTTAATGAGAAATTAATCTTAATTTATTCCTCATTTTCATATCGTAGGTTGTTCAGTTTATCCCTTTGTGTAATATATCCCCACAGAAAAAAAATCAAGGGGTGTTATATTCGGCGATCTCTCTGGCCAACGCATTTGCCCATCCCTACACATCCACTTCTGATGGTATGCATTATTGTGCCATGAAATGACAGGACGGGCACGGTGCGAAGGTGCGGTTTTGTGAACCTTATTTTTGAACATAAAGTTCTCACTCAGCCGCAATTACAGAAGTACCATTTTCTTCGTTTAAACTTAGTATTTCATCACGTGAAAACACATCCAAGTATCAAGGTCGAAAACCCATGACAAGTCAAACAAATATTTTTTTATGGAAACTTGTTTATAGAAATATATATTAGAAATTGCAATAATTATCCACATTAAAAATCATTTAAATCACAATCTTCCGTAATACAATTATATTTTTTAATTTCTTAGAACATTCTCTAAATTATCGCATAATAGAAACGTAGCTCCAAAATAGCTTCTATTAGAAGTGATTGATGAAATATTGTCAGTCCAGTTGTTGGTTATGGGGCTGTATCGTTCAACACAATTCAACTGCTGTGAGCCAGTAGTACCACCTATAGCGTAAACGTAGTTGTTCAAAGTAACCAATTCGTGACCTTTTCTAATAAAGAGATAAAAGAAAATTAAATTATTCAGTACAGTGGAGAACTATACCAAATTATAAAAGATTATTATTTAGAATGAAATAACTCAGTAACTTGATAGTGCACAGTTAGTGTATGAGAAAGTTAACTCATATTTGGCTTTTGTTTTGTGAATAGTGAGAGTATGTTAGCATCATTGAAGTAGCTTACCTCCCAATTTTCATAGCATTTATTGTCTCCCAAGAGTTACTTCTAATATTGAATTTCTCACAACTAGAAATTCCATTAACCTGATCAACGGGAAGACCTGTAAAATGAGTATTTCGAAATTTGTGGGAATTAAATGTTAACATTAATTTTTAATGAAGTTCAGTTAACAATTCAAAATATAATTTTTATTTACCTCCTGTGCAATACAGTTCTCCATTAAGAACTGTTGCACCGTGTTCAGCCCTCGCAGTTAACATCGAAGGAATCTTCTCCCATTTGCCCACCCGTGGATCAAATCTGAAATAAAGTAGTTTGTATAAAATAATTTATATTTAATAAAGAACCGACTTCACCTGGCTTAAAAACCCTTTAGAAACTATGTACAAACAATAACTATTTTGTGACATATATGTTGTTAAATCTCATTTAAGGTACAATTCTATTGATTATTTTAGCGTATCTCTCCCTCTCCCTCTAATTTGTATTTTTTAGAACATGAATTGGGTATGAGAAGATCTACCATTTCAGTTAATAAGTATGTTTTAGCTATAAAATAAAAAAATATATAAGCGATTATTTATTTCTTTGGAATTTCGGATCAATATTCCATTATCTGAGAAACCAATTAGCTCATTTTGTACGTTTTTCATTTCCCTTCAACATTGCCCATAGTATCAAACACGGTTTGTGTAAAAGGTAAAAAACTAAGTTGTTACCGATTTTTCGCGGTTTTTCTGTTATAAAACAAAAACGCACCGATATAAAATGTTGAATTATATGTCAATTAGTCATGTTCTACCATTAGAATATATTGATGTTGGTTTTGCTCTACTATTAATTTTATCACCAAAAGGTCTTTTTCTCCGTAAATGACCTGAGCTATTAGTCGATTGTTAAAATTGTCTTTACTTAAAGAAACTGTAACTTATTTATGTAACCTATTAGGTAGTGAAATGAAGACATTCGGACTCGATGGGCTTGCTTAGTATTTAGACCTATAATTGTATCGGTTGCAGTTGGTTTTCTGAATATACTAATCTAAAAGCTTATTTTTAGTTTTTATAATTTCAACATCTAAATAATGAATTTCATTGAAAATGGATTTAAACTAATAATAAAATAATGAATTGCCGTCCTTCAAAATTATAAAAAAGAACCGACTTCTGCTGACTTAAAATAAAACCAGTTTAGAAACCGTGTGCAATCAATCACTATTTTTAGACACATCTTCTTTTTATCTGATGTAATTAAGGTACAATTCAATTGAAAATTTTAGCGTATTCTTATCTCTCTCCCTCTTTTTCTCCCTCTCTCTTTCTCCCTCTCTAATTTTTATTCTTTGTCTATATTTTACAAATATATTTTAACTTTTTTATTTGTTTTATTATTTGGACCACTTTCCATAAATGTAACTAATTCACTCTTTATTGCATCCACACTCTTTATGCTTCTGTGGACTGGTCACTCCTATATAACTTATTGGTCTATCATTTTCTGAATCACCCTGTACAACTATAATTCAAGTCAACACAATATTGCAACGGTCCTGATATCTTTAAAACCACCCTGTATAAGTACAAATCCTCTCCACACTATTGACTATTTCTATTTTTCTATTGTTTAAATTATTTTAAATTATTCCTATATACCAATGATTTTACTTCGCCCCATATGTCTAGTAGTCCATTTAAACAACTGTTTATGGTCTGCCCTATATAACAAAATTCATCTTTTTGCACCGCATTTTATGATTATAAATTTATTCTACCATTTACTTCAATCACCCGTTATATGCAACTGCTTCTAATTTTTTTAACCCATGTTTATAATTATACCCCGTCCTACGTCCTATAATTCAAATATCCTAACTGCTTATGCTTATATAACGAATTTTTCATACACCCTCAATAATAATAATTTTACCCCAACCTTACTTCAAACACCTTGTCTAAGCAACTACTTATGTTCCAAACTATATAACTTTTTTAAACCGCCCTGTATAATTGTAATTATACTCCAACTTATATTTCAACCCTCCTGTATACTCAACTGCTTCTGACAATTTTTAAAGCCTTTGGTATAACTATAATTTTTCTCCGTTCTATAACGCAAATATCCACTCTGTATAACTATTGTTTTGCTCCACTCTTATTTCAACCACCTTGTATACGCAACTCCTTATGTGCTACTCAATATAATATTTTTAGAACCACCCTGTATAACTAATTCAATTCCAATTTATATTTCAACCATCCTATGTATACAACTGCTTATGTACCACCTAATATTATATGCACACACCTTCAACCGTATTCCACACAGAAGAGATCGCCGGAATAAAAAAATTTCGTTTTAATAAGCTAATGGAATATTTTCTGCAATTTGACGCGACTGCAACTTAACTTCGTCTGTAAAATAAACTGACTTCAAAAGCATCAAAATGAAAATCGTTACGAACACCCTGTACGACATACTTTCATGGCATATCTTGACATTTAAACTAGATATTTATGATGAAAATTTGACATTTACTATGCTGTTTACAGTTTTTGTGCATATATTTTTCTGATTTTCAGAAAAACGGTATGTTTTACGTTATAGAAAAATGAGCAGTTATAGAGAAAACAGTGAAGATTCATTGAAAATCGCTGAAATGTAGTCAATACTTACTTTTTTTTCTGATTTTCTAGAAAACCGTAAATCTCATGTTATAGACCATTATTTGGGACCTTTTTGAAATGTTCCTTAATATAATGTAGTTTAAATCTTCAAAATTGCCCAAGCCAGTTTTGAATCATACATAAAAAAAGTTGTAGACAAATTGATAACGTCCTCCTTTTTGGAAGTCGGTTAATAATGAAATTTTTATAAAAGATAACACGATTTCAGTTGTGTAATTTACTCCAATTTTCATTTGAATTTTTTCGTCAGCTAAATCTGCATTTCATATGCTAAGTACGACGTGGTATATAACTTCTGGACGTGAGCATAGCCAGCTTGAGGCAGGGTGGGGCAGTTGCATCCTCCATTTGCCTCTCTTGCCAAGCTTTGGCGCTTTGTTAAGTATCAAATAAAACTTATAAATATTTACTATAATTATTACAAAATGTAATAAACGCTCATTTCTATTTGCATTGATATTTTATAACAGAAAATTTCTTATTTGCTCTCCCTAGGCCAAAAACCTGCTAATATGCCCTTCCCTACATCGAAATCGAATTCCGCCAAGATTGCCACTCCAACCTCCTGAACCGAACTACACCCTTGTTTCTAAATACCTTTATTTTATTACGGTTCGGATGACCAGTTTGCACAAATTTCAAAATAAGTATTTCCCTCACCAGTTTTATTGTTAAACAAATTATCATACCTTTCAACTAAAGATAATGACCTTCCATTCCAACCACCTGGAGAATAAATACAGTTTTCTGGAAATACAATGTGTTTGAAAATCCGCATATTTTAATGATCTATTTTTTACCAAATACAGCTAATTTAAAATCCTGTTTTTTGGTGATCATTCCAGGACAATCGCTCCAAATTCCAGTAACGGGATCCAACTTTTCTAATGAGTTAAGACGTGACTGTCCATCATAACCACCACAAACGTAGATAAAATCGTTAAGAGAGCACATGCCTTTAAACATAAAAAACCCGAATTAATAAATTTTGTATATTATTGGTTATTGAAGCGAAAGCTTCTTAACGGGGGCCCACATTTACACATATGAAAATAGATGAGCAACGGAATAAATTGGATAACTTGAAATTTCATTTGTTTCTACACCGACACCACACACTACCTTGAACTTGAATTACTCACATAATTCAGTTCACTGTCTAAGAAACAGAGACCAGGTAAAATACATTATGAATTTCTTCTTTTATATAGGGTGAGTTTTTTGATGATCAGTATGGAGATCTCGGAAACTAGCGGAGATAGAGCAATGGTTAAATTGGGAAAGATTTGCAGTTTTACTGGCCCAATTTAATGACACTTTCGGATTTTTGTAAAAAGTCATGGCTTACTAGATAATTTGAAAAAACGAAATTCTGTCGATTTAGTCAAATCCCTCTAGCACCTTTGTTTTTGATTTTATAAAAAAGTGTGTATATCAAAATTGAAGGGAATTATATCCCGCATTTGATTGTCATGTCCTCGTTTGCGTGACAGCTCTCGTTTTTGAGATATGACACAAATTTATCTTTTTTTCAATGAAAACCATAGTTGGCTATGACCTCAAAAAATCGGACATTTTTAGAGCTTTTCAACGATATAATACTCAATATAGTTATTCATAAAAATGACGGAGTTATGGATGCTTTTCTCTCTTATTTTCACTTTTAACGTAGGTAGCCATGAAAAAGATTGTTTTCACTTTGACGTTTCCTCATTTGAGAGTAATTCCATTAGTAGTGCTGAACTTACAGTCAATATTGACAAGTTTTCGTGATAAAATGGAATATTCTATCGAAGAAAAACTGAATATTGTGGAATGTTATATCATATGCCATAAAAATTCAGTTCGTGCAGCTGAGGAATACTTTCATAGATATTTTAATCGTCGTCAACAGGCTCTATGTACATTTAAGAGGCTTTACGATAGTTTACGCAGATATGGATCTTTACTAAACTACCAAAGGAACGTAATCAAATTAACGAAGCAGCACAAATAAATGTTTTGGCAATGGTAAATCAAAATCCATCTACATCAACTCGTGAGATTGCGACAGAAGCTGGCACATCTCAACGAACTGTGGTTAAGGTACTGAAAGCGCACAAGTTCCACCCGTACAAACTTTCAGTTTCTCAAACTTTGCATGCTTAGATTTACTAGCTGCGGTATGTTCAATAGACACAATGGGCTAAAGAAAACCGTTTCCATGTAGAACAAAGACGACCCCAGATAAAATTTGGTTTTAATGTTTGGTGTGGTATCATAGGGTCTACTTTTCAGAGCCTTTTATCTATAACGAATCACTTATTGGGAGCGCTACTTGCATTTCTTGCAATACACTTTTCAAGATATGTTGCATAATTTGAATTTGAGCACTCGTTTAGAAATTGAGTGGTTCCAACATGTTGGAGCACCTGTTCATAACTCGTTATTAGTAAGACAACACTTAGATAATATGTATCCAAACTCTTGGATAGGAAGAAATGGCCCACGCGAATGGCCACCCGGTCTCCCGATTTGGCAGTTATAGACTTCTATTTATGGGATGCGCTAAAAGACAAAGTATACAAAAGAAAGTATGAGACAGTTGGTGACCTAAGGGAGGCGGTATTACAAGCAATTGAAGCAATTGATAGGCGATCTGTGAGGAAAGCGTCTTAAAATCTTAAAATCTTAAAAAGATGCAATTTTTGTCTAAATAACAATGGTGGACGTTTCGAACATAAATTGTAACCATTATTATGTACTTTAATTTCTTAAGTTTTTAATAAGTACCTACTTATTTAGTTTTTTCGTTATATCTGATATACCTAATAAAAAATCGTTCAATGTTTTTTAGAATAGTTATTAATAAATCAATCTATTTCATGGCTAACTACGTTAAAAGTGAAAATAATAGCGGAAAGCATCCATAACTCCGTTTTTTTTTTGAATAACTATATCGAGTATTATATCGTTGAAAAGCTCTAAAAATGTCCGATTTTTTGAGGTCATAGCCAACTATGGTGTCCATTCAAAAAAAAGATAAGTTTGTGTTATATCACGAAAACGAGAGCTGTCACGTAAACGAGGACATGACAATCATATTTGGGATACAATTCCCTTCAATTTTTAAGTTTACACTTTTTTTTATAAAATCAAAAACAAAGGAGCTAGAGGGATTTGACTAAATCGACAGAATTTCGTTTTTTCAAAATATCTAGTAAGCCATGAGTTTTTACAAAAATCCGAAAGTGTCATTAAATTGGTCCAGTAAAACTGCAAATCTTTCCCAATTTAACCACTGCTCTATCTCCGCTAGTTTCCGAGATCCCCATACTGATCATCAAAAAAAAACTCACCCTGTAGAATATTAATAATTTTGCAATAAACTCCGTGGGTTCAAATTGAATTAATTTTAAAAACTAATATTCATTTCACTTTCTAGAACTTTTATTTACACGTAAAAATCTAATATTTACAACAGCTAATTCTGAATACAATTCCCATCGAAATCGTAACACTATGTACGCTGTACTAACTCCTGCATTTTCGGTCTTTTTATATCGTACATCGAATTTTCGCGTAGCTCTGGATGGGAACTACATTTGTTCGTTCAGCGTCCAGAT
Organism: Octodonta nipae; assembly: GCA_034190945.1. Classification (NCBI taxonomy): domain Eukaryota; kingdom Metazoa; phylum Arthropoda; class Insecta; order Coleoptera; family Chrysomelidae; genus Octodonta; species Octodonta nipae. The sequence continues at coordinate 68,582,934 of CM067223.1, read as the reverse complement.
TCGAAAATTCCAGTTCTTTTTTAGGATTCCGTATATACAATAAACGGATACCCTTATAATATCACTCCGGATTGCTTTCTCTTTCATATTACAGCAATTTTCTCCTAAACTACTGGACGGAAAAGATTGAAATTTGGTATCAGTGTATAATTTGGTAACCCGATCAGGAGTACATATCGTAAATGAATAAATTTTGATTTTAGAGGTTCTTCTGGGGGGAACAACTAAAAAAATCGATCGTTCTCCCTTTATCTCCGAAACTATAAGAGGCAAAATTAAAAAAAAAATAGAAATATAGGGCCTCACCTGAGTTTTACCAGAAAAGTAAGGAGAAACCTCTAATATTAATTTTGGAGGGTTAATTACAGAATTAATTGGAAAATATAAAATTAAAATTGTTTCTAACACATCATGTAATATATCAAATGAAAGGGCTCATTATGGCGAAAACAAATATATTTCTTTCATGTTTTTAAAATAAATTATTTTAAAGATATTAATAAAAATATAATTTTTTTTACCCATTCCCCTACCTTATCTCCGAAACTATAATTTGTAAATTTTTTAAAAAAATTAGAGATATAGGGCCTCACCTGAATTTTACCGGAAAAATAAGGAGAAACCTCTACTATTAATTTTGGGTGGCACATTATAGAATTAATTAGAAAATATAAAATTAAAATTGTTTTATAATTATATCAAATGAAAGGGCGAAAGCAAATATGTTTTTTGATGTTTTTAAAATAAATTATTTTAAAGACATTAACAAAAATATATTTTTTTTACACATTCCCCTACCTTATCTCCGAAACTATAAACACTAAAATTTTGAAAAAAATTAGAGATATATCTGAACCTGAATTTTACCGGAAAATAAAAACCCCTAAATTAATTTTGGGGGGCAAATTACAGAATTATGAAAAATATAAAATTAAAATTGTCTCTAACATATCACGTATTACTAATTGCTTTACGGCATTAACATACTGTTGTCAAGATTTTAATGATGAGTTTAAACTCTTCGAGTTGTCATTCTTTTATACGCAAGACAATATATATAATATATATTGTTTCTGGTTAGGGAACCTTCATCAGTTGCGCTTCCCACAATTGAATGTCCATTCGAACATTTCTTTATGTATTTGATAAATATCGTTAAATTTGAAGAGGCGAGATTTTCGGGGAAACTAGCACATAGAGGTTTCGAATCTGGAGCCGTTCCATGTAATTGCTGTTACCCGTAACTCCTTGGTTAGAATGTCACGATGAAATTTTGAGGTGAAGTTAAGTTTACAAGATATAAAAATTCTCATTTCCCGCTTTATTTCCGAAACTATACTACCTACAGTTTTCAAAATAATTAGGGGTACTGTTGCGCACTTGAAATTTATAAGAAAAATTAGTAGAAAACCCCAATATTAATTTTGGGGACAAATTATAGCATTAAATAGAAAATAAAAATTAAATTTTCAAATGCATCATGTAATTTATCAAATAAAAGGCTCATTATGTCAATAACAAATATTTAGTATTTTTAAATCATTTGTTTTACAGATATTAACAAAAATATTAAACATCGACTTATTTCCCACTTTAGAAACTACACTATCTAAAATTTTGAAAAATATATTTTATTTGTATTCTTAAATAATTTGTCTGAAAGATTTAATAATTTGTTATTTAAAACTTGACCGAGTTTCCTCTTTATCTTCCATCTTTATCCTTATCCACAGAGCCTAAAATTCAGACACTAGATTAAAAAAGGCTTCTCTGAAAATTTATTAGTAAAATGAAACAGTAATGTTAATTTTGGGCGTCAAATTAGAAAGTTAAATAAATATTTTTATAAAGATCATATGTATGTATTAAGTTTATATTTTTTATAAACTTAAAACGCTTTCTTTAAAAGATATTAGGGTAAATAAGAAAATTATATGAAAATGCACTTATTCTCTGCTTGTCTGAAACTGGAATATTAGAGAAAGATATACCTTGATTCACCAACATTATATCAAATCTTGAGGGTGATACCGAACCCTTAGTATGCCAGTCTTGACCAAATTATTTTATTATCCCAGCGATAGATGTCTTATTGGAATGAATAATGTTTTACGTTGCTTTAGTCAGGGAGGGCGTAGATAAATTTTATAACACTATATAGGAAATAAACTGATATAACATCTAAGTAATATAGAAAACTTGCACAAAACTGGCTTTTCTAATAAAAACTCCAATTCTCTCTTTGAGATATATTGTATTACGAACTTGACATATATCAGAAGTCAGTAAGAACGGTATTAATTTCATACACGTTTTGTTAAATTTTTTTCGTATTTACAATTCATCGGATATGAGCTTCAACTTGCAAGTTAGTAATTCAACAAATTTTATTTGGCACTTACAGAAATTTAAATTAAGAATTAAATTAAACATTAGGATTAATACTTGAGTCATAACAAAATAGTGACAATTATTTTAATTCTCCTGATATTTATAACCATTACTAATGTTAACACAAGGAAATAGAAACATACAGGAGATAAGAAGAAACGGGAAGTATAACTCATAAGAAGCTTTCGATTCCATCGTTCAGTCTCAAATGACTGCCGCTCTTTTTCAATTTTACTTAAGTTCAATGATTTTCACCAACGGAGTGCATTTGAAATGAGTTTCCTAAAAATGATTATACTTACCAAAAGCACGTCTTTTATTTTTCATAGGTGTAACAGTGGACCAAGTGTTTGTTTGAGGATTGTAGCTGTTTACGGTTTCAAAGTGACTGTATCCATCCCATCTATAATGTAAAATGTGATATTCAATTAATAAATAAAATTAGTAGGATTGCTCACCCGCCCGCGACGTATACCAGGCCACCCTGGCTTGTTGCTCCACAACCTCTCATTTTGAACGTTGAAGTCCCTACTGAACACCAGGTATTTGTGTTTGAGTCGTATATTTCACTGTTTGTGAGGTGAGTACCTACGTTCCAACCTCCTAGAGAAGAAAGCAATTTCAAGGGTTACCCATCAATAAATCTTCGGAATCGGAAATACTAGTTTGTAATTAAATATTTCCATATAAAAACATTTTGTAAAAATTACTTAACTATTAAACTAACTAAAATCTTTTTTTTTGATTTATGGATAGGTGAATGAATTCAGTCGACATCTGTTCCTGTTGTTTGCAAAAACTAATGTTTCTTGGCATCTCCTTGCATGTTCAGCAAAGATTTAAAAGTCTAAGATTTGGTGTTCGACTCATAAGTCCCCAATATTTGATAATCTCTATAATAATTTCGCCCGGACCTGCAGCGATTCCATTTGTTTAAAAGCTTCTTTCTGTTTATCTTATCATATTTTGGGTGCGTTTTCTTCAGTGTGGAGACCCTGGTATATATATATATATATATATATATATATATGTTTTAGATGGTTTCCGGGAATTCATCCGCGTAGTTGATAACTGATCCCTGCCGGGATCGGTGGTAAAATGACGACGTTTCGGCAGAGTCACATCTGCCCTCTTCAGGTCGGTCCGCATAATTCTCGTAGCCTTCTGCTTTCGCTTCTAGTTCTAGCTTCTTAGTATTCGAGTAACTAGAGGCGAAAGCAGAAGGCTACGAGAATTATGCGAACCGACCTGAAGAGGGCATATGTGACTCTGCCGAAACGTCGTAATTTTACCATCGATCCCGGCAGGGATCAGTTATCAACTACGCGGATGAATTCCCGGAAACCAACTAATATATATATATATATATATATATATATATATATATATATATGTGATTTGAGAGGCTTCCGCGGTCATTATTATGAACTAAGCTAGGTTCCGGGAGAGAACCGCGTTTGAATTTAGTAATTACTCGACGTTTCGACTCCTGCTTTGAAGCCATTATCAAGAGACAAAAAATAAAATAGAGTTTCAGAGTCTAGATCGAACTCGGGGCCTCAACCTGCTTACTCCCCAAGGGAACTGAACTGTTCAGTTACCTAGTGACTTAGTTTATATATATATATATATATATATATATATATATATATATATGTATGTATATATATATATATATGTATGTATGTATGTATATATATATATATATATATATATATATATATATATATATATATATATACATACATATATATCCGCGTAGTTGATAACTGATCCTGGTTGAGTTATTATAGGACGGGTCTGGGCTGGTACGGTGTTTAATACAATTTTCCAACAATTCGATAAGTTCTGTATCTCATGCGTGCCTCCAGACTGCCAGTCCTCTTCACCACCTCAACCGCCCCTCCAATAAGCCCCGACCCCGAGTACGCCGGTGTTCTCAAAGTGTATTCGGTGTGACGTCGTGGTGACGTGCTCCCAAGGGATTTTGTTGCCTCCCGCTCTGGTGCTCATCACGTCAAGCCTGAACCCCCCTGCCAGTCCGCCCCACACAGGTCCTACGACAGTCCGCACGGTTATGCACTGTACCGGCCCGGACCAGTCCTTTAACAACTCAACCGGAAATAACCAATCAGCAAGCGGGAGACGTGGCCACTGAGCACCAAGGGTCAATCACATGCAGCCGTTTACGGTGCCAACCGATAGGCAGCGAGCCGCGACTATATAACAGCGCGCGCGCTCCAGAAAATCTTAGTATTCGAGTAACTAGAAGCGTAAGCAGAAGGCTACGTGAATTATGCGAACCGACCTGAAGAGGGCAGATGTGACTCTGCCGAAACGTCGCCGTTTTACCATCGCTCCCGGCAGGGATCAGTTATTAACTACGCGGATGAATTCCCGGAAACCACCTAACACATTTAGTGCCCGCGAAAATTAAAAACATTATATAAATATATATACTGTTAGCAATACAAGTCCAGAATTACCCTATAGATGCCAATATTGATCTAAGCGGACGCAGCTAGATCGGAAAAGGAAACTACGTCAATAGGATCGACCCACTGCGAGATGGAGAATCGCTACCGGCATCATTATGAATCAAGAAACAGTTGAATTGTTTGACACTACATCTGCCATGTTGTAATTGGAATTCTAAATAAAATTATCTTGTGTTTGAAAAGAAGTTTGGAGAGATTTTATTCATAATTTCTAACAATACGTTTTTTAAGCTACTTGATGTTACTTGATTTCGTCTCCGGTTGTGAACCGATTTGAATAATTATTTTTTTTTTGTTTAATTGAAGTTTGAGGAAAGAGCTCCATTCGGAAAGGGATGAGATTTGAAATTGAACACATATCTGGATGCGAATCGACCACCATGTAGGTCGATTTCTTCAAAACTCCTTACCGATTTTTATAATTTTTTAAATTGCATTTTATTGAGGAAGATTTCGAGGTTGCCTCATATACTTTTCTAAGACTTGTAACCTGTATATTTTCAGAAAATCGCCGAAAAAGCTAATATATCAAAAACATCATCGAAATAGTGTGGGAACTGAGTTTTAATCGCGAATTTTCTATGCAGATCGCAACCATTTAAGTAGTATCGCTTATAATTAATTTTATTACACGTATTTTCCGCTCATTCAATAAAGGAGTACCAAATTAATTTTCTGTGTATACCTGTTAATTATCAATTTACATTATCAATTCTCCGTTGACCGGGCTTTAACTATCACCTACTCCCGGCCAAATAAAAAATTGAGTGACATCTCATGTCAAGCTATAAATTGCTATGAGGTGCAATTAAATACAGGGTGTTTAGCATAGCATTATTATATTTAAACATATTTTTGACTTATCATGCTAAACGCGGTGCTTTAGGTTCGTATAACTGCTTCCTGCCAATTTAAACAAAATTTATCATTCTGTGATAACGGATATTTCGCTGTTACTACATACAAAATGAAAAATAATGCATAAAAACTACCCCAGTTCAAAACAGAACTATGAAATTGAAAATAAAACATTTAAAAAAATGTGTTATCCGACTTCAAAGTGGAACTAAGTAGCCAAACATAATAACAAAACACACACTATATAATAAATAGCACATAATTTACTGCTGTTTGGTACCTACACACAAAGTGAAATAATGTAAACAATAAAATGTGCTCATTCTGTACAAATTAATTATCTATTCATCTAGTATAATTTTGCAGTCGGTGCCAAGCAACAGTCAAGTATGATGAATTAGTAGATAAGTAACTATTGCAGAATTTTAAGTTTGCTTGGCACCAAATTTTGGCGTTTGAAATATCCAATTGAATTATTCTTTACTTTTTAGTGTCATTATTGTTACTATGAATTGAAGTCGATATATTTTTTTAAAAGCTATTTACAATGAAACTGTTTGTGTGGGTCCTTGGAATATATGTATTTATTTTTAACTCTCTCTAAATATGTTTGAGTGGGTTAGATTTACAATTTGAACTGGTCGGGGGTGCGTTTTTGTATTAACTTCAAAAGCTTGGGCCGATCTTGATGGAACTTTTTGAGTGAGCTTATGTGAGTCCCTGGAATGCTTTAGATTTATAATTTGACCGGACAGGTGGCGCTGCGACCAAGTTCTAGGAATTTCTTTAAAAGTTTTGACAATATTTCCATTGACATAAAATACCAATTCGTCTATACCGTGCGAATCCGGAGAGGAGCAGCTAGTACAATTATAAATGTAAATGCGAAAGAAATAGCAATATTTTAAGAAAAAATGGGTACAGTAATAACCTACTTTCCGAAAAGAGAAAAATGTTATGGGTAGGTGTACTTTAATTGACATAAATTCGATATTTTGATTTACTGTAAAACATTTACCTGTAATAAATATATAGGGCATGATTTTTGGTTGTCTCATTAATGATTTTGGAGGTCTACTATTGGGTGTTATATGGTGCCTGATCGCGTCCACAACAAATTTCATACAATTGGCATTTTCCACAACGAGTTTTTCACGACTTAGTACCTCTATTAAGAATTCTCTGCTAACTAGTGGGAGCCTTATATTTCTCATTAGCTGAAATTAAAAGTTTACTGACAAATATCTAAATAAATATGAGCATATGACTTACTTGGGAGATATATTTTTTTCTCGTTTGAATATCATGCTCAATCCACCTTATTACAGCTGTGCATACCTTGTCCTCGGAATAAGTACTTAAGTGGTTGTTACAAATTATTTCATTGATCTGCAAAAATTGGTGCGTTTATGATCTATAAATAATGCATTAGGTATGCGAGTTAGAATATATTGTAAAAATGGAATGGTATATCAATGTTTGTTTTTGTCCATCTTTCAAAGTCTATTTTCTCTAATTGTATTAGGTAAAAAAACTTGAATTTTCATAACACTTAGTCCAGTCAAATAGTACATTCCCAGGTAGAAGCGATTTTTTACAGAATGTTGGGGGTACTCTGGTCACGATTTTGACAACGATTGGTTCCCGGAACATAGTTTACCAGCACTTTTGTCTATTTTGACTATGAAGGAGTGATTTCTCGACCTATAACTGGTTATTTAGCGCATAGCGACAAATTTAGAGTTTAAGATTAATTTTCTAATGCAACGAAAGAATGCAATAATTATTATTTCAGACTGATTAAATAAATTCTAAAAAAATTAATCTGTTTAACACCACCGTTAAATGTTATTATTATTAATTAATACAATATGTATATGTAAATATGTCATGTATATGAATTTATCCTGAGACTAAATGAATCAGTTTTATTTCAATTCTCTTGCATTTATTGAGACACTCTTTATAATAATTCCACTTCATAGTATACTTCAACCTCTCTCTATATTTGATGGACAGAAATTTGTGATTCACTCTATAAAACTATAATACTTTATATTCCAACCAGCCTGTATAACAATAACACAAGTGTGGGCCAAACGTCGGAAAATTTTGTTTTTATGTTGGTTCAAATATTTAAATAAATTAATTCGAAAAAATGAGGCGGTCCAAATCCGGAAACAGCAGAATTAGCTATGACTCTGGCCGCGAAAACCTACATTCTCAATAACACTTTATCTTCCAACCATTCTGTTTATGTTTATATTATAGGGTACCCAATAAAACATTTATTTTTCTAAAATTTGTTTAATTTAATTGCAACGACCTTATATCTGCAACTGCCTATGGGCTACAAATATAGCACATTTTCTAAATCAAGCTACATGACTATAATTATATTCCAGCATATACGTCACCACCCTGCCAAAAGGCACCCCATTTAACATTTTATGAGCCACCCTGTTAAACTATAATTCCACTCCACCCTATTCTCCAACCATTCTTTATTTGTAACTGCTAAGGGGCTACCCTGCAGGTACCTTTTTATACCACTACATTTTGAGTTTTGGTCTCTGTACAGTTAATAGTTTCTTAGATACAGTTCAAAGTTTTTCATTTTTTTCATATTTGCAAATTTTTAGCTATTTCTCACCTTTAACTTCATTATTCATCTCCTCGTATCATCACTTTTACATCGTTCAGCGAAGGGAGTTTGTATTAAAGGGGGCCTGTTGAGGAGGTATCGAAACTGTCAAAGTGTTATTACTTATGCTTCTCAACGTGTACAAAATTAATCCTATAGAAGTGATCAAAATCATTCTCCCCCGAAACCACAGCAACCCACCCTTTTGACGACATGTAAACTTCAATTTACTTACTACATAATTCTCATTCGCAGGAGATAAAAGAAAATTAAAGAAAAATCTAATGCTTTTTGAACCGATTTACTTTTACATTTTTTTTGAAATACAAATATTTTTTTACAATAGTAATATAATATATATCTACAAAAATTATATTCAGTTAGGCAAATGTTACTTAAGTTTGTTTTCGTGGCCCGTTTAAAACATATACGTTCCTACCACAAGTAGTAAGGCGAGGAGCAACATACTGTGTTCTATAAACGTCCAAGTTTCTTCATTTCTGCTTAACAATCACTGTTTCAAAAATACTTTGAGTGAGTCAGGACTTACATAATCAACAATTGAGATGATGAAAACACTTGTAAACGTATCTCTTCGGCAGCAGCCCCCACGACAATAAGCCTTGCTTAGTGTTGATCTAAGTTGGATGTTTGTCCATACCATATTTTCATCAAAACTTTGTATGGATGATTTTTAAAGCATACCATATTTTCTTTGTTTTTCATTTCGGTAATTAATGTGTGATCTCTGTATTTACCTCTTCCTTCATCGTCTCAATGAGCTGAGAAAGAGATATGAATAATTGTATTCCATGGCCTTATCGATACTTGAGAAATCACGACTTCCCCTAGAGCCACCAAAAGTTGTAGCACTCTTCTAAAGCTGTCTTTAACAGAACAGATGGTATCTGGCGTGGATCGACTTCAAATTATGTCTTCTGTCGGTCTTAACTGATCATAGAATTCCATTTACGGGTTTTTCTTTTTCTGTGTCAAATAAATTCAGCTGTAATGCGTTCATCACACAGAAAACATTTCTCTCTGAACTTAAATTGTTTAGCGTAACTCCTCGTCGTTCTGCATAACATGTTCTTTTCATTTAACTAAGGCAGCCATAACGTTAGATTGGTTGTACCGGTTCTGACAGCCTAAATCAACATACATCTCAGTCATTTGTTTTCATATACCCTCATTGTAACAATTTTCGAAAGCAGCACTTGAAGCCCGACGAGTTTGCACACCTTTTTCTTTCACAAGTACAACTTCACGTTTCCGCAAACTTGCACCACATATAAAACATGACCAACTTCTTGAATATCGAGGTTCCGACATACTGATATTAAAAAAAAGTACTTCACTGAATCCTAGGAAAGAGATTTGTGATGATACGCGGGCGATTTTATAAAGTTAAACCTGAGAAATGGGTAAAGATTTGTAAATATATAAAAAACGCAACAATTTGAAAATACAGCTTGCGAACTATTAGGTATACACCGACAAAAAAATAGAATGTAGCAAATTTCATATAGTTTAAGCTGAATACTCTCTTCGAGGTGTCATTCCTTTGTACGCAAGACAATATATATTATATATCAATATAATACATATTGTTTCTGGTTAGGGAACCTTCATCATTTGCGCTTCCCACAATTGAATGTCCTCTTGAACACTTCTTTATGCATTTGATGCATTTCGTTAAATTTGAAGACGCGAGATGTAAAACCGACATCTAGGATTTTCGAGAGAATCAGTACACAGTGGTTCCGAATCTGGAGCCGTTCCGTGTAATTACTGCTCTCTCTCAACTCCTAGGACAGAATGTCACGATAAAATTTTTTCAGGTTACTTCACCTGTCAGAGATATTGAATACTCTCTTCGAGATGTCATTCCTTTGTACGCAAGACAATATATATTATATATCAATATAATACATCAAATGCATAAAGAAGTGTTCGAGAGGACATTCAATTGTGAAAAGCGCAACTGATGAAGGTTCCCTAACCAGAAACAATATGTATTATATTGACATATAATATATACATCTTGCGTCTTCAAATCTAGTTTAAGCTGCCCGTCGTTTAATCGTTCCTGACGCATCAACGTATAGTCGGAGGGCTCTAAACATTTCTTGCTTGCAGAACAAACAGCCACGCCCTTGGTTCCACTAGGTATATTGACATACAAGATATTTTCCAAAATTAATGTGAATATTACAAAGCTTGATATAAGTAAAGGCATTTTTTAACGATCTGCATTCGTCTATAGTTGACAAGAAACTATGACCGTCTTTTCCTGGATCTATACTTTATTCTAAAATTAATATATACACCAAATATTTTTATTCCTAGATCCCATATCCCGATTTCTAATATCCCGACTTTTATTCTCGAAATCCAATTTCCCGATTTTTATTCCCGAAATCCAATTTCCCGAATTTTCACACCAAATAACATATTCCTATAAACAACACTCAGATAACCACCATCTAAAAGACAACCTTATTCAAATGACTTGCCCGCTATCGCGGAAACGAACAACCCACACGAGCCGACCAAAAGACAACATTATTTAACTGGCTTGCCAGCCCATATAGTGGAAACTTCAACACACACGCCGCCGTCCCGGGCTCAAAACCCAACCAGTGCTTTTTTCTATTTACTTACCACAACCGCCGCATGATGGCGTCATTTTTATAGAAACCGCCACTACCTGCCCGCGCAGCAACCCGCAACACAACAATTTAAAATTTCAACAACCAACGTTCCCGCCGTTCTGGACCTAGCAGTGGCGTTGAAGTAACCTTGCCTATCTACTGTAAAACTGAAAAAAGTACTAAAAATTTCCAGAGTCCAGAGTACTCCTATGCTATGCTGAACATTATGTCAAAAAATCGCTTCTACCTGATGTCGTTACTTTTGTGATATACAGCTATAATAATAATCAAACACAAATAGGAAAGCAGAAAATAAGGAAATAAGTGTTTGATTATTCTTTTTGCATATACATCTGTATTTTTAAACATGGTGTGAACCATGTCTTGCTGCAAATATATCCAGTAATAAAAAAAGATGAACTAATAAGAAAAGCAGATTTGATGTATTAAAACAATTGATCATATAATTAAAATAATTTTGTCAGTAACTAACCTTTTGAAAAGATAAAGTTAGAAAGTCTTCAGAGTCAGTTATTGCTGGGAAGTGGTCTAAAATATAATTCGAACAGTCCTGATAGAGTTCTTGGCAAGAATGTGTTTCTAAAAAATGTATAATATAATATTTCTATTTATAAATAGAATATTATCCCAAATAAAGTTTAATAAAATTGATTATTGGTGATCTTACTTGCAAAATTTGCAATTCGTATGCAGTTTGCCGCAGTCATTTGTTGTAACAGGAAACGTGAACAATTTTTTTTAATTTGCGACATGTGTAGAAAACTGCCGGCTGAAAGAATTGCTAAAACGTTGTCCTTTGATATTCCAATTTTGCCTGTATATATGTGTTGTATAATCATTTTGATAGCCTCTGAATTTGAGTCGCCAATGCTAATTCTGATCCTCCCATCCAGCTTTTGATTTTCTATCAAGCAGTAAAAAGTATTTCTTAATTTGTTACTACTTTCTAGTTATTATACAGTATTAGACAATACAATATGCTAAAGCTGATATCCATGTTTGTAAATTCGATATTTGACACAAATGATTGGGTGAAAAAAATGATATGAGTCCACAAATGGCGAGGTTCCATAAAAGAGTTAGTCACTTTTTTACATTACAAAAAAAAATAATAATAAAAATAAGAAGCACATCAAGATCTTTGAATGCTTACAAAAACTTCTATATTTCAGCCCTTTGCCAACGATATACCACATGTATTTTTCTCATCCTGCATTTATTCGTTCTTTTAACTGTTCCTTGGTTTCTATTTCTATCTCGAAAACGACGATGAATTTTTAATGAACTATTTACTGATCTTATTAGATGAAGTCACATTGGAAAACAAACCAGTAATATTCCAAAACGATGGCTGTTCAGCACATTATAGGCGAACTGTCAAAGAGTTCCTGGGCAATTTAATCACAAACACTTGGATTGTGAGAGCTGGCCCTATACCTGACTCCCGGGAATGGGGCAAGTAACTCGTTTACGAAATAGGAATATAAACCAAGACGCGACTAGAGACTACGACTATAGCAGCCAGGAAAAGATGTCGCAATTGTATCCGTAGTAGTGGAAACCAGTTTGAACAAAATATTTCAATTTCTTGTATGTTTTATTTTTTGTAGTTCTAACCTTGTAAGTCACAATCTCAAATTTATTGTGATACTAATTACTTACGAAGGGGTTGATGTGTAGAAATTTTTGTAAGCATTCGAAGTTCTTGATGGGCTTTTTGTTTTTTTAAGTGTTTAACTTAATGCCTTTTTTATGCAACCTTGCCATTTGTGGACTCATATCATTTTTCACCTAATTCTTTGTGTCAAATATCGATTGCAGAAGTGCAAATAATCAACATAGATTAGATTTAATTTTATTTGATGAAGTTAAAGTGAAAGATCTGGGAATTAAGAAAAAAATAAATAAATTTAAAAAAATCTTAAGCAATTTAGACGTTATACATGTTATGAATAATATAGCACATTAACCCACTTATCCGCCAGTATGTTTGGCGGACCTTCTACAAAACACCCTGTATTTGTAAACAGTTTTATTCATATTTGTAATTAGTTTGTTAGTGAATGCAGCTTAGTTGAAGAAATATGTCAAGATGGAAGAAATGTAAGTCTGAAGCTGGTATAGACAATGTAACTCGTGCGTCAAAGTCTCCTTGGACTTCCATTGTCTCGAAGTGGTTGATCTCACAACGTTCCAATAGCTTTGTATCTACTATCGTCATGGTCATTGGGTCTTCTCTGCTCCAATCAGTGTCCTCGTACCTGGCGGTTGATTGTAGTAGATGAGTACCGGCAGTGGTCGAAGGAGGGATCTACAAATGTTTTTAATTTGGACGCTGGGCTTCCTAATTATATTCTCGTTCGAGAAAATATATGCTGGCGCTAGATATTTGCTTTTATACCAGTGTTCTTCTTTGTGACATTAGTTGTTTTGATGTTTCACATTTTTGTCATTCTTAACACTTTTGTCATTTTGTTTATGAATGATTTTGTTTTTACCTTTATTCAAGGCCGCAGCAAGAAAATTTTTTCGGGGTGGGTTGGACAATATTTTCGGGTTGGATAATTTATTTGATTTTGGTGGTGGATTGATTGGTACTGCAAAATCTGTGTTTGTATTCATATATATCCAGGATATATAAAAATGTATTAATATAAATATTTATTTCATGAAAAAGATGATTATTTGGTTAAAGTTGAATCTTGAAACCCAAGATTAAAAAAAATTGGTGGTACGCACTCAGCGCAAAGCGAGCCGCTCACTTAGTTGTATCTATACTTAAAAAATGGAACATTGTTCAAGGAACTAATATTATATAATATAAAAAAATAATAAAGCATCAAATTATGGATGAAATACATGGAATTTATTAAACAAATAAATGTTTTATGCAGTAAAAAAATGGTAGGCGGATTACATGTTTCGTCCATCTATGTATACTATTATAAAATTGTAATTTTGTCTGTTTGTTTGTTTGTTTGTTCGGGCATCACGTAAGAACTACTTCACTGATTTTGCTGAATCTTTTTTTGTTGCGAAGCCTATAGTTTAACTTAAAATCTTTATCTCACTAAATTGACAGAAACGGTAGATATAGGGAAAAAACTTCTACCATGTTGGGTAATTCAACTACTCAATTGGTTCCACCGCAAGCACAAAATATTAGATACTGGGAATACTGGCATCAGCTTAGCTTTTATTAAAAATTCGGAATGTGCAAATGTAACATGTTTCGATTTCACAAAAATCAACATATATCAAGAGTAATTTTACAGGGTGTTCTGTATATAGGAAACATAGAGCGGAGTAGAATTACATGGATTTAAAAAATCTAAAAAACTTATATTTGGTGTGCTATAAGCAACTGGATATATACGATGTGGTGGAAATAAGGGGGAGTGGAATTAGTTATACGGGATGGTCCAAAAAAGTTATATTGAGTTAAACAGTTCCATATACCAAGTGGTTGAAAAAGGGTAGAATATTTATAGAGTGAATAGAAAAACTTAAAAAATGTGTTAGGTAAGCAGTTAGGATCTTTGAATTATGTTCATAATATTATAAAGTAATGTTATGATCTATAAGCTGTTCCATTTACCGGATGGTTGAAATATACGGTGGGATAGGATTCTAGGGATACAGGGTCGTACAAAAATGTTATATTTGGTGGCAAATAAGTAGTTGCATATAAAAGGTTGTTGAAATATAGGGTGGTATACAGTTAGAATTATACAGGGTGGGTAAAAAATGCTAGAAAAATTTTGTTGTATAGCACTTGCCTATATAGAGTACCTGAAGTATGGTGCGCAGTAAAGTTATTGTTATACAGTGTCATTCAAACAAGGTTAGAAAAAGTTGTAAATGAAGGGTGGTTTAACTGAAATGTGGAGAGAAATTATACTTTAATATATCTTGAAAAAATATATGGAAAAATGTGAAATTGCGTAGTTAGTTAGTGTTATGATAATTATTTAAAAAATGTTATATTGGTCGACCAATAAGCAGTATCGTATATAGAGTAGTTGTAATACATACAAAGTGATTCAAAAACAAGTTGAACAAAATTGTTATTTTCGGTGCCACAGAAGAAGTTACGGTTTTGGTGAAATATATTTGGCATTGATGGATTTAGAGTTATACAGGGTGGTAGAAAAAATTATACTGGGTGGCCAATAAGTAGTTGTAAATACAAGGTGATTAAAATAGCGGGTGGAGTAGATTTATAGTCAAACAGGTTGGATAATTTTTTTTTGTATGATAGAACATGAGCTGTTGCATATCTGCACTATCTCAAACATGAATCGAAGTAAAATTATAGTTCATACAGTGTTATTAGAAGTACTTAAAAATTTTATATTTGGTTGCTCCTAAGCAGATGCACATACAGGGTAGTTGAAATATTTTGTAGAGTAAAATTATGGTTATACAGGGTGGTTCAAAAATAAGTTGTAATGTTTGACAAATTGGCAGCGGTGTATACAAGATGGTTTTAATGTAGATGGAAGTAGAGTTAGTTATATCAAGCGGTTAATTTTTTTTTGTATAAAATTGTTATTTAGGGTGGCCAGTAAGCAGTTGCAGTTTGGGTGAGGGTTTAAATAAAAGTTGGTGTTAGGGTGCAAAACTGTGTTTTTATATTTGTGACTCACGAAGGGTTCCACATCATTTCCAATAGGATGGATCAAAAAAGTTAAAAAAAATAGCTATATAGGGTAGACCATAAACAGCTGCATTCTACTATATGGAATATCTGAAATATGGGGAGAGGCAAGGTTATAGTTTTAGAGTGTGTAACACAATGTTAGAAAAAGCTGATATAAAGGTTGATTAATATATAGAGTAAAGAGAAATTTTACTTTAAAAAGTGGTTAAAAAATATCAGATATAATTGTTATACAGGGTACACCATAAGCAGTTGCATAGCTGAAATATAGGGTAGAGAAAAGTTATAGTCAGGTGTTCAAAAAAATATAAAACAGCAGCATATACAGGATGGTTGCAATATAGGGTGAAGTAGAGTTACAGTTATTCAAGGTGATTCAAAAAATGTCGAATAAAATAGTTATTAAGGATGGCCCATAAGTACTTGCAGTTTGGGTGAAATATATTCCGAATTGGTGGATTTATGGTTAAGTAGGGTGGTTCAATCAAGTTAGAAAATTTTTTATATAGGATAACCCATATGTTTCATAAGTTATTTCTTTTTGCGAAGGCTTGAACATTCCGTACGCGGGTGAATTCGCGGGTAACGGCTAGTATATTTCTATTTTTACTTCGGTTGTACGGATGCGTTATAATAAATATTACGTTTTCCAATATTTTTTTGTGATAAACAAAAATATAAGGCTGGCGTTCAAACGAATAAATGGTTTTACAGCACATTTATACAAACACACACGTTAAAACGGATAAAAGTTTTTTCAAGAAATGTTTTCGGCACAAAATAAATGCATATGGATTATAAAAACATATTTGGATTTTTTTTTATTTAATTTTTTTTTGTCGTTTCGATGGTCTAGGCTGGAGGTTTTCGTCCTCCCCCACTCTTCGAGTTGTTGGAACCTTGGAAATGATGGTGATATGATCGAAGCATCATCATCGTCGTCGTTAAACAAAATGGCGACTCTGGCGACCTTATTGCATGTTTGCCCACTACAATACAGGCAAGTAACGGAGCAACTAATTCCTGCTTCCCTGCACCCACAAGAAGCCTAACCATTTCCTTTACATTTGCACGAAATGAGTTTAAAAGTCCAGGCGGAGCGGGTTTGGCTGTGCTGGTGATTGGTTTAAACCCGTGATTAGTGTGTCGCCAACCCCATTCCTGCGAATCTTTGAAAAATCCGAGTCAGGTTTGCACCTGCATATACGTCCGGAAAATGTGCTAGAGGACAGCCCTTTTCGTTGGTGGGAGTAGTGCGAGGTGATTCAGTTTATTTGCAGCCATTGACTTTGTGTGGCGATGGAATGGCAAAATATTCCTTGATTTTTCCTTCTTATTACCGCCATATAGGGCAATGAGGAATAGCTCTTCCGCGTAAGTTGAGACCTCCGGATTAGACTTGTGTCGTTCGTGAATGAGTCGTTCAAAACGAACGACTCTTCTACATGTGCCACGAATGAGCGGCAGTTTAGTCAAATAGCTCGTTCAGTTCGCCATTAATAGAGTCATTCAGCTCAAGCGAGTCGAGAGTCACAGGATGTGCTGAACATTCAACGTTCAATCATGAACTAGAGACTCGTTGACTCGTTCATCGTTCAATCTTTCGAGCGGCACAGTCACCTCGGCTCGGAGCAGTTGAGAGAAAAGAGCCGTCAGCTGTCTGGTTCATGAGATGAAGGGTTTTATTTTAAAATTTGGTCGGAAGGTTTTATTTTCAACGAATCTATGAATGGGTATTTTCATTTTTTATTATGGCAGGCACTAAGACACATGTTTGTTAATGTTTTGCAGTATTTTTGTTATATAAATTTCTATTTGGGTTATAAGTAACCATAATAATTTTAGTTGTTTTGAGAATTTAGAACGTTTACATTTTAATATTTAAGAGTTTTTTCTTATTTTTGTTACCAAATAATACAAAAAAAATTATTTACGTAAATTAATGATCTTTTAAATTATGACTCAGCAAAACTTTAATATTAATTTGAGCAGTACCCTACACAAGTAAAGACATTATATAAATCCGCCTAAGGCTAAAGGCTGTGTTTTAGGAGATCGTTTAAATGAACCACTCATTGTGAACGACTCCTTTTGGTGAGCTGAACGAAATGAGCCGACTCACTAAAGAGTCATAAAACCCAACGCTACTCCGGATCGACCTTTTCTTGTTTATTCCACCGATGACCGTAGCTCCGGATTCTTATTATTTATATTAATAAATTTCGACTTTCCAATATTATAAAACACGATGTCGGACTACAACCGTTAAAAACGTGAATGAAAAGATTGTTCTCAAGACTGACTTATCGTGTTTGAAACTGTTCTGAGAACAGAGCTTTGCCGGCGTATTTTTTGCTGGTTTGCGAAAAAATATATTCCTTTTGTCCTGTGCAAATCCGGTGAATAAAACCAATAGATCGATCGTAATTTTTGCCCAAAAAATAAAAAAAAAATAAATTGTAGGTCTGAATACACTCTACATAATTCTTAATAAATTTCCGTTTATAAGATTAAGAAATAAAAAATAACTTCATGTAAATAAATTGTTTGTATAAAAACTATTATTTCAATGATAAAAAATAGTGACATTTGCATAACCTGATTTTTGTAATTTAACGTCAGATGCCCAAATCTGACAGCGTTTATTTACGAAATTAGTTGATGTTTTATTTTGTATTTTTATTTAGTTATAGATTAAGGTGAACCCTAATTCATGGATGTAATAATTAAAATATTTATATAATGAAGTTTGATAATAGCGAAGTTTTAAAGCGTTAAATTTCAAACAGCAAATGAATTTAATAATGCTATAGAATATATTATACTCTCGCAACCAAAAAGACACTGAAAAATCCAATGACAACATTAATGACAAGAAAACAAAAGTATGATTTGTGAGTAGGTCTAGATGCCCAGAGCCCCCTGCAGTTTATTAGCGCAAGTAACGTCTTTTTCGTCATAGCCGTAGCATTGTGATGGGATAGGCATCAAACCACCTTTTTCTTACACCGTAATTTAAGAAACTTAGGATAGTTTGCAAAGGATTGCTTGATCAATGTTAAAAAATTTCGAGTAAAACCCGTCAGTTTGTGACGTCTCACTGTCTCTTGGGCCTGCTCTCGAGTTATTTAGAAGCTTTGTCTGTTGACAGTTGAACAGTTTTTCTGGTTTTGTTTCATCTGTTTAATATGACATTGGTAACTTAATTAGAAAAGGTTACGGTGTAAATATTAGCCGCCACTTTGTGACGTATGCTTTCGGAAAAATTTGCATCTATCGAGCAATCCTTTATGTACTATTCTTGGTTGTAGGCACCTTATTAAGTTCAAGTCTGTTAAGTAAGCATTAAAACGATGTAACGTTACCTGTTATCTGTAGTAGTCTGACTAGGTTATTGCATCTGAGTTGTACTTCTCTGTGGCCTGACGAACAAATTATATTTGTAAGAATTGTGTTTCCTGGCAACAAAGTTCCAACCAAGTGGTATAGCTGGATCTGAACCTTAAAAGTTGGCCCAAGACGGTCCAGAATTACCTGTTCTCGATGTATATTTATTATCTCGCCGTAAAGAGGTTCGGATAGTTGTTCATAAGGCGGGAGCTGTATTTTACTTGCGCACATGCAGGTGCCTATTTCTTGCACTTGTGAGCATTGCATCAGTGGTACTTGGTGGTCATGGAACACAAATCCACGGCGCTGTCGCTTTCACACATATTATATACCAAGCCGGATGTAGACCATTTTCGAAAACCTTTTGTTAGATAAGTACAAAATGACTGAACGAGATAAATACTGAATTGAGAATGACACACCAAAAATGCTTCCTAGGTTTTAACAAGTGCTGAAATGAGTTTACTGAATCACCCTTTTATTATTTGGAATAATAAAAAATGCATGAAACATTTCTGTGCAAAATAATAAGCCTATATAAATGAAATGCGAAGAAAAGTTTGTTCTTATTAATATAAAATTACAATTATGTAGAAAAATTAAATAATAAGCTTACAAAACTTACCGTTGAACATTTTTCGAAAGTATGCGCTCGCTGATGCTAACATAAGTTTGTGTAATTTTATTTTTTCATTTCCAATTTTCATAGTAATATCGCAGAGCTGTAACCATAAAATAAGTAAATATACTTCAAGGAGGATATGTATATATATATATATATATGTTATATAAGTTTATAACACGAACTTTGTGTGAACTTGTGTAGCAACTATATTTCGTCGTTCCCAGCTGAGTCAGCGACACGTGGAGTATCACGTTACAGTACCACCGAGCATCCGTGAGAATCGCCGTGTCGACAGTGCTGATTCATTATTATAAATGTTATAAATTGTAGAATTTCACTTAGTCTTCATTCATTATTACTCAGTCTGTTGTTAGTTATTATTGTCATTATTTCAATTTTGTATTTTGTTATAAGTTTGTTAAAGTTAATAAAAATCTTTTTTAAAAAGTTTAATTTGAAAAGTGTGATATAACAAATTGGCGCAGTCAGTAGGATCCGTCAACGTTACTAGAACACGAGCTTACTTCTAACTGGTAGCGGCGGATTCCTATCCCTCAACGGAGCAAAGAACCTGGAAGAAGTCCCAACTGCGATAACAAGGAGAACACGGATCTTCCAATGTTCCTGTTGATGTGAGTAGTAGTGAATCGTCTAGCGTTTAAGATTTTAATAATTGATTTTAATATTTGATTGATTTGATATTTTGATTATTTGATATTTTTTTATTCAGTGAATTGAATCACTGATTTATTATTTGATTACATTGATATTTTATTTGATTTAATTGATTACTTTGATTTTATTCATTCGATTGAGTGAATTATTTGATTTATTGATTTTATTTACATTTTATTTTATTAATACTATTCTATCATCCAAATAACTTTGGTATTTCCCCATTTACAAATTTATTGATTTTTATACCATTTATTTTATTGATACCATTTTCTATACCTTTTATTATTTTTGATTGAACCTCTTTCGTTTAAAATTCTATTAAATCAAAATGGCACAATCACAGAACAACACGGTTGTCGATGAAACTGAAAAATATAGGTTGTCGGAAATATTTTCAATAATTCCAGAGTTTGAAGGCGACCAAATTTCTTTGGCTACATTTATACATGCGTGCAATTGCGCGTATAACATGTCTAATACCGAACAAAAATATTTGTTGGTAATTCACATCAAAAATAAATTAAGGGGAAAAGCGGCGCAGTTAATTAACTCTAGGAACCCCGCGTCGTACCTCGAAATAAAGCAGCTTCTAACACTACACTTTGGAGACTCTAGGGATCTGTCTTCTTTAATTCACGATCTCCAACGTTTGAAACAACTATCAAACGAATCCCCCTTGACATTCTATAACAGACTTCAGGTTTTGAGTGCGAAAATGCACTCTTGTATCCAAAAAGCCCCTAGTCTAAGCAACGAGCAGAAAGATGCTCAAACCACTCTTGTTGACACAATGGTCCTAAACACCCTACTTACCGGTTTAGAACCTCGATTAGGCCAAATTATCCGTGCCAGTAATCCGAAGGATCTTCTTGAGGCACATTCACGAATAAGAAGAGAACTTCAATTATCCTATTTTGAGGAACAAAAAGTAAATAAATCCGTTCCACCTAAGCCATCTTTTCAGGCTAGAAAACCAAATCCACCTCCTAAATGTTTAAATTGTGGGCGATTAGGCCACATTGCTGCCGACTGTCGGTTAAGATTTCAAAATAACCCTCAGCCTTTTAACCAAAATAATAGGCCAAATTTCATTGGGCCGAATCAATCATCGAGGCCAAATCCTATCAACAATAACACAAATCATCAAGGTCAACAATTTAGACCAAATAACTTCCAAAGACCTCCTTTCAAACCGAACAACTTTCGACCGTCTGTAATACAGACAAACCCAAATTTCCGTCCTGAAAGGACCCACCATTTTAATCACCATCAAAATGGCCACTATAACGAATATTATGCAGACGAGTATGATTATTATACTGATAATAATCAGCAGCATTTCGATGACAACACCCAAAACTATGAAAGCTATGGGTTTGAACAAACAGTAGACAATACCCCTGTCGTACCTTTCAGCCCTAATGAATACCAGGATTTTCTAGCGCTTCCGAGCCTAGATCAACCCCCAGATACGACAACTACCCTCTCAGAAGTCCAAACTCAAATACAGAACTTGAATTTGGAAGACTTCAATCCCGATCTGAACTTCCCAGAACAAACATTTCTTTAAGTCCCCTTCTGACAGTAAATTCCAAGAACCTCTATTATATCAACGACGCTTCTGGAAAATTTAAACTCCTAATTGATACCGGAGCTGGTATCTCCATTTTCAAAGAAAACACTGTCAAAAACTTCTCACAACGATCTCCCGAAAGAGTAACAATTCAAGGCATTACTCATGAGAAAATCCCGATCTCACAATCCACCCTCATTCCTTTCGCTCTAGGCAATCCACACAAGGTCTTTATCTACAATCTAGATATTGAGTTTGATGGAATATTGGGTCTTGATTTTCTCGAGCATTATGAATGTATCGTCGACTTAAAATCCAAACAATTAATTACTAACTTTAAAACTATCCCCCTACATAAAGTGCCCGATCACGACCAATCTAATACACAACCAACAGACACCCCCAGTACTAACGCACAACCTCATACGCATAACAATCACATAACAATCCAGGCACGTACCGAACAAATTTTCAAACTAAAATGTGAACTTAGAAATACTGACGCAATTCTACCGACACAAGTAATTGACAAAGTACGACTTCCCAACGCGGTTGTACGTGTTGATTCAAAGGGAGAATTTCTGACTTCGATAATAAACGCGAACGCAATGCCAAAAACTGTTAACTTTTCCAATCTTCATTTAGAACCCCTTGACAATACACACCCTCTCTTAAATCTGAATACACACGATTACTCTGAATCTACAAACTTAGACAGAAACTTTACAATCAGAGAACAAATTCGGACAGAACATCTTAACGACGAAGAGCGAGAACTTATCACGAATCTCTGCTTAGAATTCGAAGATATTTTCTATCTCGAAGGCGATGTTTTGACGTTTACTAATGCCGTCAAACACTCTATTGACACCAATAATGCCAAGCCCGTTTTCACGAAATCGTACAGATATCCTCAAGTGCATAAGGAGGAAGTGAAAACCCAAATTTCCAAAATGCTTGATCAAGGCATTATCAGGCACTCTTCTTCTCCTTGGTCCTCCCCCGTATGGGTCGTACCTAAGAAACTCGATGCTTCTGGTAAGCAAAAGTGGCGAGTTGTTATCGACTATAGGAAGTTAAACGAACTAACTGTAGACGATAAATATCCTCTGCCCAACATTTCTGATCTCCTCGACCAACTTGGTAAGTGTCAATACTTTTCGACACTGGATCTCGCTTCCGGGTTTCACCAGTTGGAAATCCTTGAGGAAGACATTCCCAAGACCGGTTTCTCTGTTGACAATGGCCATTACGAATTCGTTCGTATGCCATTTGGTTTGAAAAATGCACCTTCTACTTTTCAGAGGGTCATGGACAACATTCTTCTGGGCATCCAGAACGAACGTTGCCTTGTTTACATGGATGACATTATCGTTTATTCACCAACCATCCATGAGCATATGTCCCGTTTGACAGAAGTCTTTAAGCGTCTTAGACAGTCAAACTTGAAAATTCAACCTGACAAGTGTGAGTTTCTCCGTAAGGAAGTTGCTTACCTAGGTGATCTGATCACCCAAGAAGGAGTAAAACCAAACCCTTCAAAGGTTGAATGCATTCAGAATTTTCCTCAGCCCCAAACTCCTAAAGATGTTAAATCTTTTCTTGGTCTCGCCGGTTATTACCGACGTTTCATCCCAAATTTCGCCAAGATCTCAAAGCCCCTAACGAAACTCCTGCAGAAAGACGTCAAATTCATCTTCGACGCAGATTGCAAGTCTTCCTTCAACGAACTGAAGCAAGCCCTTGTATCTGACCCTATCTTGATCTACCCAAATTTCGAAGAACCATTCCTGCTCACTACTGATGCTAGTGCTTTTGCAATTGGAGCGGTTCTCTCACAAGGCCCCGTAGGAAAAGATCTTCCTATAGCATACGCTTCCCGTACACTCTGCGCTGCAGAAACTCGATATTCCACTATCGAACGGGAACTGCTAGCCATTGTTTGGGCGGTCAAGCACTACAGACCGTATCTTTTTGGGAGAAAGTTTACACTCCTGTGTGACCACCGTCCGCTTACTTGGCTCTTTTCCATCAAAGATCCTGGCAGTCGTCTAGCCAGATGGCTAGATTTGTTCAATTATATAAAACCGAGTCGATAATCGATTACTCAAAAATAGAAATTTCTAACGCCCAACTTCTAGACAAATCTCACAAACGAATAGTCACTTTCTTCTGGCAAAATAAACTCAATGACTTGCATGACAAAATCATCGAAGATATTTTCGAAGAAGACCCAAACTTCACTACTGACACTCTAAACGTTCTAGCCAGCAAAACTGTAAGGCATAGAAAATATTTAATTGTCCCTTTACCCTTTGATCCTGGAACAGTTGTTGCACATCTTTTCAACATCCTCTATAATAACCAAGACCAGTTCGACGAATCCGAAACTTTTTGTATTGAAAACAACGTAGAACTACCGATTCTTGAAACACTATCCTTTATACTTGCAGACAAAGACGTAAAACTAAAAATTTGTCAAAATATTGTGATAACTCCTTCACAAGACGAAATTCCCGTTATACTGCAACAGTACCACTGCGGCAAAAATAACCTTCACCGTGGAATTAACGAGACCATCCGACGCATTAAAGAAAAGTATAATTGGACTGGACTAATCAAAAGTGTAGAGCAATTTATTAAGTCCTGCGAAACTTGCCAAAAGGTAAAGTTCTGTAGAAAAAACTTAAGTGCTCCTTTTGTCATAACCGAAACACCAAAAACACCCTTCGAACGTATCAACATTGATATTTTCGAATATCCAACGAGAAACTACGCACTGACTATTAGGGATGAACTCACCAAATTACTCAAGCTTACCCTATTGGTGACAAAACAGCTAAAACAGTCGTAAACACCCTCTTAATATTCTTCCAACATTACGGTACACCTCTTCGCATCCATTGTGATTATGGACGTGAATTTGATAACACTCTCATAAGGGACCTGTGCGAACTATATGACATAAAACTATCCTTTTCAAGTGTCCACCATCCCGAATCAAATGGTTCTATCGAAAGGTTTCACGCGACTTTAGCGGAAATGATAAGGGCAAATACAGCTGAACATCCGGATGAACATCCATTCAACGTCCTCCCCTACGCAGTTATCTGCTACAACAATACTAAAAACAAGACTACCGGTTTCACGCCCTATGAACTTATCTTTGGGCATACTTCTAGTAGACCCCCCGAAACAATATACGATCAGGAAAAACTCATTTCCAAATATGTTAGGGACCTTAACAACAGAATGAACTACTATTATAGACTTGCCCGCGCAAAAACCGACCAACAAAAACAAAAATCTAAAGTTAGATTTGACAAACATGTTTCGACTAACCAACCAGAATACAAAGTAGGCGACAAAGTTTACGTGAAAGAATCTCAGATTAAAAACAAATCCGAAAACAAATTCAATGGACCGTTTGAAATCACCGCGATAAGAAAAAACTCTGCCACCGTTATAAACTTACAGACTAACCAAATCAGTAAAATTAACTTTGACAGACTAAAACCATATTTTGAATGAATCCCTTCTTTTCAGATTCTGTGGACTGTTTTCAGTCGTGAACCTCCAACAATACTCTCTTACTCCCGTTAACAATACAATAGGAGTTTTCTTCCATGAAGAAGGCACACTTAAAATTTCAAACGACAAATGGACACTTCTTGTCTTCAAAGACCTCAACCCTTTCAGAGATGCTATTTCAACTAATGACGCTATACTAAATCGAATTCTAGAAACTATTAATGAAAACACAACTAACACAAAATCATTTAAACCAAAAGTACAGACACACGTGAGCCTCTTGAAACAAATTTCAAAATCCGTTAACTCCAAATATACAGACATTTTCGCTGACACTCAAACTTATACTACTAACAGAAGAAAACGCGGACTTATTAACGGACTGGGCTCAGTTTGGAAAGCCATTTCAGGAAACTTAGATGCGGCAGATGGTGAATACATAAATGATTGTATAACCAAAATCACTAAAGACCAACACCAAACTCAAGAATTAGTAAAAAAACAAATATCCGTAACTACTTCAGTCATTACAAGCCTTAACAACACCTTACAAAAATTTCAATCGGAAGAGAAACTATTCTCAAATAATATCGAAAAAATAAGACAGTCACTTCTATACATTTCGAACGATCTTGACTTTCATGAATTCCAAATCAATATCCTAGATCTGTGTGAAAGCCTAATGGAGAGCTATATATTTATCGAAAACACTCTAAACGATGTTTTAACTGCAGTCTCTTTCGCCCGCTTAAAAATTTTACATAGTTCGATTATAAGCCCAATAGATTTGGTCGATTCCCTTCAAAAAATTTCTCAGTCACTCCATGAAAATAATTTACCACTTCCTATTTACAGTTCAAATGTTGCTCAATACATCGATTTGATAGAATTGGAAGCATTTCAAATCAACACTAAAATCATTTTTGTTCTCAAAATTCCTTTAGTTGATCCTGAGATTTACACTCTTTATCACCTTTATCCTATCCCAATTTTGGATGATCGAACAGGGTTTCATCACATACTTTCAATAAAAACGAAATTTATCGCGAGAGATGACGATTCGTTATTATATACATCCTTCGAAGACCTGAGTGACTGCAAGCCATTAAACACACAGCATAAAATTTGTTCCAAGTCAATTCCACATCCAATAGACAAAGATGCCATCTGCGAAGCACAACTTCTCAGACAACCAACCACACTTCCCGCAACCTGCAAAACTTCGATATTATATGCAGAAGATTATAATATCCAAGAGATCAACATAAACCTCTGGTTGATCTCCATCTCCAGACCTTTGCCCATCACCATCAAATGCAAGGGAGAAGATGTTGTCACAATAACCGTATCGACGAATTCACTAATGGAAATTCAACCCCACTGCAACGCCTTTATCGGCAATACCAGGGTCCACGCCAGACGGACCACCAAAAATAGCATCACACTCAAATATCATCCAGTAAATATCCCCTACAACTGCTGCGACGACATGCCTACCGTCAGTCAACTTCCCAGTATCGAACCCCTAAAACTACAGGAACTAGATGTCCGAGACCTTAACATTGCCAATCACAAACTCAGCCAGTACTCGAGAGAATTGGATCAACTGATGAACCAACCATTCCTGGAAAAGCACACCTCCTTGTTCACAATTAGTGCAATCATGTTAGCAATAATTGTTGTTCTCCTGCTCACCGCCACAGCAATCCGGAAAAAGTTGAGTAAGTTCACTAAACCTGACCCTACTAGCGAACCAGCATCACTACCATGTCCAGCAAACAGTAACTCCAGAGGAAAGCTTCACAGCCTACTACGCCCTACCGAAGACATAGAACTTCAGAACTTCCCTTAAAAGTTGATGATACAGCATCAACTTTTTCAAATGGATGGAAGTTGTTATATAAGTTTATAACACGAACTTTGTGTGAACTTGTGTCGCAACTATATTTCGTCGTTCCCAGCTGAGTCAGCGACACGTGGAGTATCACGTTACAGTACCACCGAGCATCCGTGAGAATCGCCGTGTCGACAGTGCTGATTCATCATTATAAATGTTATAAATTGTAGAATTTCACTTAGTATTCATTCATTATTACTCAGTCTGTTGTTAGTTATTATTGTCATTATTTCAATTTTGTATTTTGTTATAAGTTTGTTAAAGTTAATAAAAATCTTTTTTAAAAAGTTTAATTTGAAAAGTGTGATATAACATATATATATATATATATATATATATATATATATATATATATATATATATACTCGCTTAAGTTTTATGCTAGAGATTTTTATAAGGTGAAAGTACTTTACTAGGTATGTATTGAATGTAGAGTAGCAAACATATATTCTCTTTGTTTTTTACAAGCCGCAAATTTGTTTGAATTAATTTATTCGATAAAATGATAACTTTCTAGTTACTCGCGTGAAACTGTTTAAAAACGTGTGTTTGAAAATGAAAAATTTGACAATTTCAGCTGTGAATAACTCGGAATGTATTAATTCTACGGAAAAAACCTTATACAACATTTTTTGCTTAGAATTCCTTTTTCTAACAAAACCCGTTAATTTAAATATAAAAATTGATAGGAATAGGGTTTTTTCCATAGACCTAATATTACTACTTACGGATGGAGCTCCTATTTGACATACTTAAGAGTAGTGAGAACAAGGGAGACAGTATGAGAGACTGGGTGCAATTTACATATTCGAAAATAAATAAGAATTTAAGACAGATGGTTTTTGTGTGAAATATTTTCGTTTTAATTAGCTATCCTGTGTATGTATGTACTTTCTTCCAATTGAGCTATTATTTTGGAAAGATAATATGTATTTTAAGGAGTATATACCTAGATATAGTTTACATAGACAGATTTTTTTTGATATTCTGGTACGCTTTTGTGTTAAAATTCAGCTTACAACTTACAATTCAATTTATAACATTATTTACTCAAATCTTGATTACTGTAAAGTAAATGATGCGGTTTGTCGGTTTCAAAAAATATTTATTTTTATTGTAATAATTACTTTATAGTTTGAACTTCAATGACATACTAATTCCTACTTACTTGCATTAAACAGAAAAATACAAGCATATTATAATGAAATATAGAATATGATCAAATTTAATTTTGAATTTATGTGCTATAAAAAAGTTAAACACAATATAATTTATAGAGTTCCTGATGATTTAAACAATCGACGAAAATTTTGGAATAATTTTCATTTCCCAGGATTGATAATTGAAAAATATCCTATTAAAAACAAATGCACAACTTCTACATGCTTGTTGTCAACAGTTTAAGCAATAACAAAATAGGTTACGATAGTATATAGATATTAATAATTATTGATTTTTATTTACAAACTCTCGTTGAAAATGAAGTTACAATTGTTGTTACAGTTATCCACTTTCTTTTAATTCTTTGTCAATAGGAAATCTACAATAATACGCAGTAATTTTTAAAACCACACCATTTGGAAATCAAATTTTATATTATTAACAGGTAATTAACCGAATACTAAAAAATTTCTTATGAAGTGAAATGGAGTATCCCTTTCGTCATGCAATTGTAAGCACAGAAAAATGAAACCTTTTTAACATTAAATTCAAATGCAGGGTGCAAATACCCAATAAAACAATTTATTTTAATAAACGAAATCATTAGGTAGCATTTGGCAATCTTGGCATAACTGTTAATTTTGCGCAGTTTATTAGTTTTAAGTATATGGGTAAAGTACCCTTAAATACTGATAATTTGAACGTAGATTTTCAATTTGGTAACTTTTAACGATTATTTCTGTTAAGCCATGATTTTAAGGCAACAAAAGAGATAATCTTTGTCAACGGAAAATTCAGAAGCTGGTCTACTGTCACTATCGGGATCTGACTCGATTAAGAATTTGCCAAAGTTTTCCAAAGACGATAGCAAAAAGGAATATGGTCTATTATAATACTGTTGTTGTTCCGTTCTACGTACAAACTAAAATAGTGAAGGTGAAGTGACCATTTAACTAATTTACCTGCCCGCTTTGCCTCATTTCATTGATCACTGAAAAGGCCTGGTATTCGGGAACATCCGTAAGTAAGTCCTTCATTTTGGTTTCATTCTTCACTATAAGTGGAGCCCTTACTAGGTCTACAATATTGTAATAAATACATGTATATTTTTGCAAATTTGTTTAAATAGGTAATAACTGAAAGAAATACCTGTCTCTTTGGTTTCTATCTCAATGATCTCCTCAACTGGGGACGCTGCTTCCGCAATATCAAAATCACCGATTTTCATTATGCCTGCAAAAAACAAGTCATAACTCTACATTCAGTTATATATGTTATATAAAATAATAACAATAAACCATTGTGTGAAACATTGTATGTATAAACAATTCCTTTTTCATAAGTCACACGTGCATTTCCAATAATTCAGCATCCCTTAGTAACAATGGACCATTGAGTGAAACATTGTATGTATAAACAATTACTTATTCATAAATCACACGTGTATTTCCAATAATTCAGCGTCCTATGTAAGTGACACTTGCAATCAACATTATGAATAACAAAATAAACTGCAAATGCCACACAATTGACCAACATTATAAAAGATCAAATTTGTAGATCAAACATTATTCTAATTTCATTCCAGTTAGAATCAGCATCATAAGTTTTAAGTTTATTGTAATTTAAAGTGTTAATTTCTTTTAATAAAATAGATTTTTTTAAAAAAGTTATATTTGAAACCAACGATATAACAATTTGACGGATTCTCATCCCTTAAGAAGGAACGAACCACGTCGAGACGTCCCCACTGTGAACGCAAGCGACAGCATCGACATGAAAGTAATGTGAGTACATTTGAATCATCTAGATTATTTGTACATTTTTATTTGAAACACTTGTTCAATTATCGCTTAAAACATTTCCTATTTTGACTAACCAACCAGAAACAAATCTAGTCAATCTAACTTATGTCATTTCAATAAATACATTTCACGATGTCCAAAGCACAAGCTGATGCAATAATACCTGATTTCCAAGGAGATCAGATATTCTTAGGAGCATTTTTAAACACGTGCGATTGCGCTTACAATATGTCTACACAAGAACAAACATTTCTATTAGTGATTTACATCAAAAACAAGCTGAAAGGTAAAGAAGCTCAATTAATAAACTCTCGTAACCCTTCTAGTACCCAGAAATTACACAACTCCTCAATCTACATTTTGGCGATTCAAGAGGTCTATTATCTCTTATCCAAGACCTCCAATGTCTCAAACAATCCTCGAACGAATCTCCCCTTTCGTTTTACAACCGTCTTCAAGTGTTAAACGTAAAAATGCATGCGAATATTCAGAAAACCACTTTAACTCAAGATCAAAAAATCGCTCAAACCGATTTAATAGAA
Organism: Octodonta nipae; assembly: GCA_034190945.1. NCBI lineage: Eukaryota > Metazoa > Arthropoda > Insecta > Coleoptera > Chrysomelidae > Octodonta > Octodonta nipae. The sequence goes on along the minus strand of CM067223.1, from coordinate 68,552,003 downwards.
ACAATGGCTCTAAATACACTGCTTACAGGCCTTGAACCCAAATTAGGACAGGTCATCCGTGCTGGAAATCCCAGAAATCTCCTAGAAGCACACGTCAAAATAAGAAGAGAACTACAACTCTCTTATTTCGAACAACAAAAAAATATTAAATTCAATCCTTCCAGATCCACTCAACCAGTCAAGAAGCAACCTCAACAAATCAAATGCCTGTTTTGTGGAAAATTAGAACATTACGCAAACGATTGTGGGCAACGAAAATCAAATTTCAGAACTCCAACTCAAAATTCATACTCAAATTTCAGAGTCCCAACTCAAAACTCGAATCAAAACTTCAGAACTCCAACACGGAATTTCAACAATAACTTTAATAACTCCAATCCAGGAGCGAACCAAAATCAAATCCAAAAATTTTCAAACAATCTTCAAAGACCAATACAATCAAATCAATCACGCCCCTCAGTGATTCACAGAAATCCAAATTCACAACAGCAAAACCAACAAAGAACCCACCATTTCAACCAACAAATTAATAACTATTATGAAGATCCCATAACCGAAAACAATTATGACTTTTATGAGTATTATACTGATAATACTATGTATAACACTGATGATTTTAACCCAATCATGTTTGTACCCGACTACGAACAAACAACAGACAATACACTTGCAACAACAACAAAATTTTCTACTTCCCCCGGATTTAGAGAAACCTCCCGATCTAATGACAACATTACAATCTCAAATTCAGAACTTGAACATCGACAATACCACACCCAAATTGAATTCCCCAAGACGAAAAGATTTCAACCACAAAATCCACCCTAATTCCTTTTACTTCTGACAACCCTCATAAAGTTTACATATACAATCTTGATATAGAATTTGACGGAATACTCGGTTTAGATTTTCTCAATCATTAGAATATATTTAAAATCAAAAGAATTAATCACTAATTTCAAAACAATTCCCTTACACAAGGTAGAACACAGTCTAAATAATACCGACCCTTCCAAAACCAATCCCGATAAACCACAAAGTCAAAAACGAAACCAAATATCCATCGAACTCCGCACAGAAAAAAATTTCAAATTGAAATGTGATCTAAAAAATACTGATGCTATTTTACAAACCCAAGAAAGAGAAAGAGTAAGACTTCCTAATGCCCTTGTACACGTCAATTCCAATGGAGAATTCTTAACCTCCGTTATAAATGCAAATGCAATTCCAAAACAATTGATTTTTTGGATCTGCTTTTATAACCTTTTAATGAATCACATTCCGTTTTGAATTCAAACATACAAGACTACCATCCCAACTCAGAATATATTGATAGAAATACTACTACCAAAGCCCAAATTCGAACTGAACACCTAAATGAAGAAGAGAAAGAGTTAATAACTAATCTCTGTTTAGATTTCCAAGATATATTTTACCTCGAAGGTGACGTTTTAAGTTTTACAAATGAAGTCAAACACACTTTCGACACTAACAACTCAAAACCCATCTATACAAAATCTTATAGATACCCACAAATCCACAAGGAAGAAGTAAAAAATCAAATCGGAAAAATGCTAGGTCAATGCATCATAAGACACTCTTCATTCCTCTGGTCTTCACCTGTGTGGATCGTCCCAAAGAAGCTTGATGCTTCTGGAAAACAAAAATGGCGAGTAGTCATCGACTATCGAAAATTAAACGAAGTGACTGTTGATGACAAATACCCTTTACCAGACATTTCAGATCTTCTTGATCAACTCGGAAAATGTCAATATTTCTCAACCCTAGATCTCGCGTCTGGATTCCATCAGTTAGAAATTTCAGAAGAAGATATTCCCAAAACCGGATTCTCTATAGAAAATGGCCACTATGAGTTCATTCGAATGCCATTTGAGTTAAAAAACGCCCCGTCCACGTTTCAAAGAGCAATGGATAATATTCTGTTAGGCATCTAGAATGAACGCTGTTTAGTATACATGGATGACATTATCGTATTTTCCGCAACTATCCATGAACATATTTTTCGATTGACCGAAGTTTTCACCCGACTCAGAAATTCAAATCTTAAAATCCAGCCAGACAAATGCGATTTTTTACGCAAAGAAGTCGCTTATCTCGGACACGTTATCACCCCAGAAGGTGTAAAACTAATCCAACAAAAATTGAATGTATTGAAAAATTCCCACAACCTCAAAATGCTAAAGAAATTAAATCATTGCTTGGTCTTGTCGGATATTACAGAACATTCATTCCGAACTTCGCAAAAATTTCAAAACCCTTAACCAAACTACTTCAAAAAGATCTTAAATTTATTTTGAATTCAGATTGTAAAACATCTTTCGACGAATGAAAAACGCCCTCACTTCTGACCCAATAATAAAAAACTTTGATTGTCCATAGTGTCTGCACTCCTATAGTTACCAAACATAAATCTTATTCTTTCAGGGGTCTAATGTACAAATACAACCAGATATGTTTTCTGCAATTGTTTCATGTTCATAGACAGTCTGCCAAAAGTATTTTTTCGTAAACTATCAGAAAATCGTATCATCTAAAAATATATATTTTTAGTTATTTTAACCTATCTATTTTTGACATTATTTGCAAAACACAAATTTATCAGAAAATGACATTTTAAGCTGGCATTTGAAACAATCTAATACTATAATACGCGCAATGTTTGTATATACAGGTATGGAAAACGTTTGACTGGGGTCGGAGAATGCTAACGTTAAACAAGGACGGAACTGCTACTGTATGCATGAGACGAGGATTGTCGTTTTAAGTACGTCTGTTTCACGAGCATTCAAGGTAAAGCACGAATATCATATCGAACAGCATCGATGGTCACAGAGCGACCGTCCGTTGTCCGTCTCTTTCCTCGTCAGTAAGGTTTTATCAACGAAGGAGTATAATTAATAAATAAAATAGATACTCTTAAAAATAAAATAAATTAGTAATTAGCCTTATAATTATTTACAACATGTCGTATGTTTTATTTGAAGCGATTGGAATCGTCGGAATGCGGTGATTACCGCCCGAATACGTCCGAACACCGATTTCATTCTCCTGGTGCGTATTGCGTTGATTGATTCAAAATCGCATGGGATTCTACCCGACCCCAGAGAACGAATTTCCACACCTGTATATGTAATTGTGTTTTGTAACGATTTCGATGAAAGTTTCCCATTTGGAAGTTTCGATGGATAGAAAATGATTGACGAGGGTCTCATCTTTGAGAAAAATCATTTTACAGAGAAATTAAATTATTAAAAAAAATATTGACAATTTGACAATCAAGGCGGCTGCTTTGTAATTTCAAGGCGTTCAATACCAAAGAGGTTTATACGTAGAGTGAATTAGGTATGGACGTTATTGTAAGTGACAGTGTAATAACAGTAGAAAGAGAAAGACAATATCAGGGAGCGCTTGATATGTCTCTACCCTACCAATAGTAGGCGTCACCACTGACACTGACCAATCAGGAACGACACGCTTATTCTCTCTCTCTTTCTATTGATATTACATGAATTTCGCTGGTAACCTACGTAAGAGTGACTCCTGTTGTAAAAATTATTTTAATACAGGGTGATTTGATGACCTATTTGAGAGTGAAACTTTTTTTAAACATTCTTTGAATAAAAATTGTGTTTGTTTGTTCCGAACATGTAACTATTTTATGCCTCCGTCATATTTTCCTAGCTTTATATTTCTACACCTAGACATTTCAAGTTTTCAAAGTGAAAAAATAACCGTTGCAATTTTTGGATGAGTAAGATCTCATGATTTCGCATATAATATGAATTGGTGGTGTAAAATTATAAATATACAGGGTCTTTCAAAATATGTTAGATGGTCCATAAGAGTTGCTATGCAGGATATGGTTAAAATATAGCGTCAAATGGAATTATAGTATAGTTAGAAAAAAAGGGAGAAAAAATGATTTTATAGGGTACCCCATAAGCAGTTTGAAATTAATGATAGCTGAAATACAGGGCGAAGTAAAAGTATTGTCCCTAAAAAAATGTTAATAGAATGTTATACCTATAGGGTAGCTTATTAGCATTTGCATTTACAGGGTGGTTGCAATATATGATGTACTGGAATTATAATATTGTATTGGTATGTTCCGAACATGTAACTATTTTATGCCTCCGTCATATTTTCCTAGCATTACATTTTTATAGCTAGACATTTCAAGTTTTCAAGGTGAAAAAATTGGCATGGTAGGCAATTTATGGATGAGTAAGGTCTCATGATTTCGCATGTTAGTTTGATTCATATAATATGAATTGGTGGTATAAAATTATAATTATACAGTGTCTAACAAAATATGTTAGATGGTCCATAAGAGTTGCTATGCAGGCTGGTTAAAATATAGCGAGAAACAATAATTGTGTAGGGTACCTCATAAGCAGTTGGAAACTATTGATAGCTGACATTCAGGGCGGAGTAAAAGTATTGTTATGCAGGTCGCTAAAAAAATGTTAATAGAATGTTTTAGCTGTAGGGTAGCTTATTAGCATTTGCATTTATAGGGTGGTTGCAATATAGGATGTACTGGAATTATAATTATAGAATAGAATAGGTGGCCATAAACAAATGCATATACAGGGTAGTTAAAACATATGGTGGTGTGAAATTATAGTTATACAGTGTGATATAAAATATGTTATATTAGGTAGCCTGTAAAATGTTGCATATACATGGTGGAGCGGAATTATAGTTATACAAAGTGTTTATAAAAATGTTACAATATAAATGAAAGAATTTGGAAACATAAGTGTTTGTAGAATGGCCAAAAGCGGTCGCATATACATGGTTGTTGGAATATGGAATCGAGTGGAAGTGTAGCGTGATTAAAAAAATGTTAGAACAAAATCAAATACATAAAGAAGTGTTCGAGAGGACATTCAATTGTGGGAAGCGCAACTGATGATGGTTCCCTGACCAGAAACAATATATATTATATATAATATATATTGTATATTGTCTTGCGTACAAAGGAATGACACCTCGAAGAGAGTATTCAATAAGGACCTATATTAATAAAAATCAGTAAACTGTAATCATGTCAAATCATTAAAAAAAGATTATGAATGATGAGCGGAATAGCAGTAATTATAATTGATCTTGTTGACAGTGGTGATTAGTAAATGTACGTAATAATATCAGAAAAATAGTTCATTTAACAGAAATGCACACAATAACCATTCTACAAATGATTGGTTATGGAGATAACATACGGACATAAATGGAAGTTTCTCGCTTATTTCACGAAAATTTTCCAAATTTGTGGCCTGTATTTCAAGGAAGAATTAGCAAAATAGAAAAGCAGTTTCGAGTTTTCGAGTATTAAAGGAAAATAAAATGAATCCCTATAAAATGATGCCGACTTAGGAGTTCATAGAAGACGATTTCGGTAGGAGAACGTATTTCTGTGAACAAATGATGATAAGGTTAGATAACAGTGTGACCCAAGTAGAAGATGTTTTGTTTTGTGATTTACACTTCACGGTCATGTTAATCGTCAAAATTTCCGCTCTTGGTCTAATCCTCACTTTCCTCACTGGAAGACAGAGAAACATACGCAATATCCGGAAAAAGTTAATGTTTGGGCAGAAATTGTTGGAAATCATATCGTAGGTGCCTTTTTCATTGATGGCAACTTGAATGGACATAAATATTGAGAACTGCTCCAAAATAATGTCGTGCCAACTTTGACAAACTTATATCCTGATCCTGCCAATACAATATGATTTCAGCAAGATGAAGAACATCCCCATTAGGAAATCAATGTCCGGCAGTACCTAAACAAATTTTTCCAAATCGGTGGATTGGGAGGCGCGGATCGATAGAATGGCCAGCATAATCTCCTGATTTGGCGTCATTGGACTACTTTTTGCGGGGATATGTCTAAAGTACTGTATACAAAACTAAACCCCTGCTGAGTTGAGCTAAAAAGACGAATCACGCTTGCGATTAGATCAGTCACTCCTGAGATGTTGAGGAACGTTAGAAGATATTTGTATTCCAGATTAGCATTTTGCTAAGACGTTCGCGCGAATATTTTGAACATTTTCTACTTTGGCATTAACGATTTTTTGTGTTTTTTTATTATTAAGTTAGGTTTTTAGTGTAATGTAGCGAATTTGTTAAATAAAATATTTTTCTTTTTTTAATGTTAATTTTTGTAATAAATCTGAAAATATTCCGATGAAAGCGCAGGTGTAGCGGGAGCGCAGGGTCATATTTGATGCATTTAGAATACATGGGGCAGTTGGCTGACCAAAAAGCAAGTGGGCTCGAAGAACGTGGTATATTGGGCATTGACAAATACTGTTTTACCAATAGATTGGATTTTTCTGTAGGCCTAAGATGTTTTTATATTGGGAAAACTGGAAACCTTATGGACCAGATATTCCCATATTTTAATTAGTTTTCCACCTTAACTTCGGTTACAATAGTCGGAACTACAAATGAAGCCTCATCAAAGAGATTTCCAAGTTTTTCTAGTATCTATTTCTCGGCATTATCTGCTTTATCTTTTGTCCCATTGGCTTGTTAGCGTTCCTTACAGTCAATGACTCAGAGTACAGTTTGGTGACCCGATTAGGAGAACAACTCGTAAATGAAGAAATTCTGCTTTTAAGGGTACTTCTGGGGAGAAATTTTACAAAAATCTACCATTCTCCCCTTTATCTCGGAAACTATTGAAAATTTTGGAAAATAGGGACGTTGCCCAAAGTTTACAGGAAATATTAGGAGAAACTCCTAATAATAATTTTGGAGGGCAAATTATAGAGATAAAGGAAAAATACAAAATTAAAATGTTTTTAAACGCATCATGTAATATATCAAAATAAAAGACTTATTAATCTGCGGAATACATATATACTTAAAATAATTGGTTTAAAAAGATACTAACAAAAATATACAAAAATTTGTTATTATTATTTATTCCGAAACTATAAGACCTCAAAATTTTTGAATAAAAAATAGAGATATGGAGCCTACTTTGAACTTTACAGGAAAAACAAGGAAAAAATCTTAATAATAATTTTGGTGGACAAATTATAAAATTAAATGGAAAATAACAATTTAAACTTTTTTCAAACGCTTCCTGTAATAAATCAAATGAAAGAGCTCGTTATGAGAAATACACATGAAAAAAATGTTTAAAATATGTTACCAAAAATATTAAAAAATATCGATTCCCCACGGTATTTCCGAAACTATAAGACCTAAGTTTATGAAAAAAACTAGAGCTCTAGGGTATCACGTGAACTTTACAGGAAATATAAAAGAGAAAACCTTAATATTAATTTTAAGGGTCCAATTGTAAACTTAAACAGAAAATAAGAAAAAATAAAGTTTTTCAAAGGCATCGTGAAATACATAAAATAGAAGGGTTTGTTATGAAAAATACAGGTATATTATTCTCGTATTTCTAAAATAATTTCTTTAAAAGATATTACCAAAAATATTAAAAAATATCGACCTATTTCCTCCTTTATCTGCAAACGATACTACCTAAAATTATGAAAAAACTTAAACTTTATAATAAACATTTTGGGGGGAAATTTACAGAATTAAATGAAAAATAATAATTTATATACTTTTTCAAACGTATATCAAATGAAAGTGCTCATTATGAGAAATAAACGTATATATTTTTTTACAAGTTAAGTTTTATTATCATTGAAAACGGGTCTGATTTCGACCTTGAAACGTTTAGACGCTATTTGAAATATACAGATTTTCAAGCAATTGTGGTGTTATTTCCAAAAAATCAGAAAAATATAACCAAAGAATGCCACAACTATCTTTCAGAAAACAACTGGAAAGTCACTGTTCCCAATGTTATTACATTTTGATCTGTGATTTACCCGAAACTTTATAGGGCTCTGTATATACAACATACGGATACCCTTATAATATCACTCCTGATTTCTCCCTCTTTCACATTATCTTCTAAACTACTGGCGGAAAAGTTTGAAATTTGGTCTGAGTGTTATAGTTTGGTGACCCGATCAGGAGTACATGTCGTAAATAAAGAAATTGTGATTTTAGGGGTACTTCTGAGGGATAAACTCAAAAAATCGTCCCCCTTTATCTCTGGAACTACTTAGCTTAAGATTTAAAATGTAAATTAAAACATTTTAATTTACATCTTAGAATGGTGCCTTTTTTATCCATAGTTCCTTAACCATTGACAACGGGGTCTGACCTAGACCCCGAAACGTTAGGAATATACAGCAATTTTCTTAACTGCGGTGTTATTTCTCAAGAAGTACTTAGACATATTTATTTCATATTTTTAAAACAATTTGTTTAAAAGATATTAACAAAAATATTAAACATCGACTTATTACTCCTTTTATGTCAGAAAATACACAACCAAAAATTTTTAAAAATATATTTAATTTGTATTTTAAATAATTTGTCTCAAAAATTTTAATTTGTTATTTAAAACTTGACCTATTTTCTCCTTCATCTTCCAATCTACTGAGCCTAAAATGAAACCCTAATATTAATTTTGGGGGCCACCTTACAAAATTGAATAAATATTAGTAAAAAAATCGAGCAAATCATGTGGCAGATGAAATAAAACCTCTCTGTGTGATGAATAAAAATGTATATTTTTTATAAATTTAAAACGATTAGTTTAAAAGATATTAGGGTAAATATAAGAAGATGCACTATTTCCCTGTTTGTCTGAAACTGGAATATTAGAAAAATATATACTTATATTCATATATATTGTATCAAATCTTAAAGGTTGTACGGAACCCTTAGTATGTGAATCCAACTTGCACTTAATCAAATTATTTAAATCATACATTTATTTATATTAAAGGTTTATTCAGTTTATTATGTGCCTACAGGTAAGTAAATTAATTAATTTTCAGAATATTAAAAACGTTTGCATTCCAGGCGAATTTTTAAGCTTGCATATATAAGTAAACCGACTGTAAGTACTGCCAAGAAAATGAAATTACAAAATGGATAGAAATAAAAAGTATTGTTTATGATATTATCATGTTAATAAAGAATTTTTGTATTTATTGAATAAGTAAGTATATTTTGCTATGGCTATTTTGTTTTCGAACTTTGTTTTTAATTGCAAAATTGGGTAGCTTATTATGGGTACTTATGTTACAAATGTGATACGTAGGAATCTCTTTAGGTATAAAAGACTAAACTAAAATGTATGCAGTACTGCCATTGCATGTGAAGAAAGTACTTGGAAACTATTATCTCAAATTTTGCACATGCATCTTTAATTATGGTTAAAGTACTACTAACCACTTATATTTTTTGTTATTTTATTTACAAAGGCAACACTTTTTGTCTTTTATGTCGTTTCTGAACATCTCTTTGTGTCATTCTTAATAATGGACGTAAATTTAAGGAAAATTTAAATAATTATCACTATTTTGTATATCGGGGAATAGCATTACAGGATTTCACGTACAAGGTCCTAGCAAAGTTAATAAAAAATCAGTTAGAAAAATACCAAGAAGAGCACGTAGGCGAATACCAGAGTAGGTTCAGGAAAGGAAGGTCAACCACTGACCGGATATTTATTATGAAACAGATCCAAAAAATGCTTATGAGCAGAATTTAAGTTTACATCTGATATTCATAGACTACAAACAAGCATATGATATTATTAAAAGGAATAATTTATATCAGGCATTAGAACAGTTTGGAGTCCCAAAAAAGCTTAGAAAGCTAACGGAGATGACGACCAGCAAAACAGGAAACAAAGTTATTGTCAATGGGAATATGTCCGAGGAATTTTCAATACAGAATGGGTTGCGACAAGGAGACCCACTGCCTCCAGTTTTGTTTAACCTAGTACAAGAAGTAATTCTTAGGGAAAGTGGTATTAACTATAATGGGTTCATATATGGCTCCAGGCACCAATGCATAGTTTATGCTGATGACATTGTGCTGATGGCGAGATCCAAGGATGAAGTTGTAAGGACATTCAAACTATTGGAAGCAAAAGCCAGTGAATACAGCCTTGCAGTAAATGAAAATAAATCTAAATATATGGCTTTAGTGGAAACAGGACATACACATTAGAGAAAGTAGATCAATTTGAATACCTAGGTGTAACAATAAGATGTAATGGAAATGAAAAGAAAGAAATGGAAAAACGACTAGCTAGAGGAAGCAAGGCCGCATGCATCTTTTCAAAGGTTTTAAGAGCTACAAATATATCACGAGGAACGAAGCTGAGGGTGTATCAAACAATAATAAGATGCCTATGCGTGCGAGACTTGGACAATGGCGAAGAAAAGGGAAAGTAATCTAGAAATTTGAGAACGTAAAATACTAAAAATCTTTGGAGGAATTAAGTGCCAGGACGAATATAGGAGAAGAACAAATAATGAAATTGAGGAGTTATATAAAAAACCAAGTATTGTTCTGGAGGTGAGAATACAAAGAGCTAGATAGTTAGGACACATTGCAAGAATGCCAGACAAACGATAGGTAAAAAAAGTACTATTTGGAACTGAGGGAGTTAAAAGAAGAAGAGGAAGACCTAGAAAAAAGGGCTAGAAGTGGTAAAGGATTTGGAGGAAGTGGGAATCAGGGACTGGAAGAAGCAGGCGCTGGACTGAAATAAGTGGAAAAGAGGAGTGAAAGATCTCATAGTCAAAGCCACTAGACCTGTTGAGCTGATATGTATATATATATATATATATATATATATATATATATATATATATATATATATATATATATATATATATTTTAAGTTATCGCGGGCACTAAATGTATTAAGTGGTTTCCGAGAAATCATCCACGTAGTTGATAACTGATCTCTGCCGGGATCGATGATAAAATGACGATGTTTCGGCAGAGTCAAATCTGCCCTCTTCGGGTCGGTTCGCATAATTCTCGTAGCCTTCTGCTTTCGCTTCTAGTTACTCGAATACTAAGATTTTCAGGAGCGCGCGGTGTTATATAGTCGCGGCTCGGCGCCTATCGGTTGGCACCGTGAACAGCTGCGTTTGATTGGCCCTTGGCGCTCAGTGGCCACGCCTTCCGCTTGCTGATTAGTTATGCCCGGTTGAGTTGTTATAGGACGGGTCCGGGCTGGTACGGTGTTTAATAGAATTTTCCAACAATTCGATAAGTTCTGGATTTCATTGCGTGCGTTTAGACTGTGAGGCCCCTTCGCTATTTCAATTGCCTCTCTTACGAGTCTTGATCTCTGGGGTTCTATATTTGCCAGTACTCTGGTGTTCTCAAAGCCTATTCGATGTGACGTCGTTGTGGCGTGTTCCGCAATGGATGTTGTTTTTTCCTGCGTAGCATTCTGGTTTTCATCACGCCTAGCTTGAATTCTTCTGTTAGTTTGCCCCACATATAGGTTTTATGACAGTCTGCACATGGAATCTCGTACACTCCCTGTTGTTCTAAAGGGATCCTCGTCTTCGGAGTCCTCAACACCGTGCTTATTTTTCTGTCTGTATTGAAAATAGTTTCGATATTGTGTCTCCGTAGAATTCTTGCAATACTGTCTGTGGTACCCTTGACATACGGTAGATAAGCCTTGGTTATTGGTGTCTCATGCTCCTCGTCTGTTCGTCTCGCTTTTGACTTTAGGGCTCTTTGAATATTTCGGTCTGTAAATCCGTTTTGTCTCAGAGCTGTTTTTAAACTGTACATTTCCTGTTTGATGTTGTCCTGGTCAGCTAGTCTTTGTGATCTGGTTACTAAAGTTTTGACGACGGCTTGTAGTTGGGCTGGGTGGTGATGAGAATTAGCATTAAGGTATCTGTTGGTGTGAGTTGCTTTCCTATATACCGTATGGCCAAGGGTTCTATCTTCCTTCCTATTTATGAGAACATCAAGAAATGGCAGTTGATTGTTGAATTCAATCTCCATGGTAAATTTTATTCTGTGATGGATGCCATTGCATTTTTCTATTATGATATCCAAGGCTTTGTCGATAGGGATGTTGGTGAAAAGAGACACTACGTCAAAACTGACAATAAGACAGTCTGGTTGTAAACCCGTTTTTCTAAGTATTTCGATGAAATGTGTCGAATTTTTCACATATGAGTCTGCCCCCTCTGCAAACGGTTGAAGTTGTTGGGCTAGGTATTTAGCTAGCTGTTGTGTTGGGGATCCAATTGAGCTTACTATTGGCCTCAAAGGTGCACCTTCTTTATGTACTTTTGACAACCCATAGAATTTCGGACATATCGATGACTTTTCACGCGGTATGAGTTGCAGTTGGAGATTTTTGTCGATCCTACTTGCTTGGATTTTGGCCTTGGTTGTTTTCTCCAGATAAGTTGTTGGGTCAGTAGTCATTTGTTTATATGCTGGATCTTGTAACTTTTGTTTGAATAATCCGCTGTATTTAAAATTAGAGTCGCATTTCCTTTATCAGCAGGTAGAATGACAAAGTCCTTGTTGAGGCGAAGTTCTTTCAAGGCCTCATTTTCGTCTATAGATAGGTTCCTTTTGGGTGGTTTAGACTTTCTTAGAACATGTGACACATCTTGTCTAATTATTTCAGCGGTGTTCGTATCTAATTTTGAAACTGCTGTTTCCACGCCACATATTATGCTCTCTGTTGATATGTGAGAGGGAGCAATAGCAAAATTGAATTCTTTAGCCAACATGCCAATCGATGTAGAGTTCAATTGGACCGAAGATAAGTTATAAACGGTTTTATTCGTTTCCAATTGCCGTGAGGTTAGACTGTGGCCGTTATTTTCCGAGAAAAAATTCGATTTTGGGCTTCTGTTGGAGCTTCAGTTTCTTAAATTTTGTCTGTTGTTGGCAACTCTGCATTCGTTTCGGCCCTAAATTCGCTGATTTGGTCTAATTTATCCCATATTATCGGGTGGAGTGTATTGCTTACCTGTAGGTGAATATCTAAGAGTTTAGTATTAAGAATATCCAAATCTCTTCTGACATCACGTATGGCTTCTCTAAGTAGGGCACAACTAGCTTTCCATAAGATATTCTGTGATTTTCTGTTGTTCTTCCAGAACTTTACCGTCATGTTTTTCGGAATAACTCCTTCATCGCGGCATCATTGTAAAAAATGTAGATCGCACAAAAGTTTGCTTCTTTTCGCGCGTAATTTCTCAAATGTTTTACATAAATGAAAAGTATTCTCCCCGTAGAGATTCAGTATATTTATTTTTAAGTTTTCGCGGGCACTAAATGTATTAGGTGGTTTCCGGGAATTCATCCGCGTAGTTGATAACTGATCCCTGCCGTCGTCATTCTACCATTACCCATTCAAACATTTTTTTAATCACCCTGTATAATTAAAATTCCACTTGATTGCATATTCCAACCATCCTGTATATGCGACCGCTTTTAGGCCACTCTACAAGCAAGCTACCCTATAATACATTTATGTTCAAACATTTTCTTAATCACTTCCTATAATTATAATTCCGATTCACCCTATATGTGAAACTTTTTATAAGCTACCAAATATACATACATATAGGGTGAATCGGGATTATAATTATACGAAGTTTGATATTTGAACATAAATGTATTATAGGGTAGCTTGCTTGTAGAGAGGCCTAAAAGGGTGGTTGAAATACAGGAGAGAGCAGAATTGTAGGATTACACAATGTCATTTAAAAAATGTAAGAAAAACATATTTTATTAGGTAGTTCCAAATAAGTTTACATAGCAAATGTCCGATTATTTTGATATATGTATATTTATGATGGAAATTTGAATTTACGAGTGAAGCTCGGTCACCCAGGTACTAGTAATAATAATCATAAGAAATAGGGCCCTCTAGTGAATTCTGGCATGGGCTCTATCGATAATAGTGATTTCACTGATGGGAACATAGATGGCAGAGTGTGACACTTTTAACATTATTTAAGTTTTGATTTAAAGTTAAATCTATAATATATTTTGAGATATTTATGGTTTTACATCCCATTAACATATGTAAAATATTTTAGACCTCAAATTTCGGTAATCATGTGGTAGAATAATGATATTCAATAAAAAAAGTTGAAAAAATAGAAAAAAAAAACCATTTTTCCAAAATTCAAAAATTCATATCTTTGAAACAAAAAAGAACACCCCTCTGAAAATTTCAGAGTTTCTTTAGATATGTTAGAGGTATAATATAAAAAAAATTTAAGGCAATAATTTTCCTGGGATGGTTACTTTCCACGATTTTGAAAAATCCAAAATTTTTTAATTTTGATAATCTTCAAAATTTTTTTTCCAAATTTTTTTTTCTCATACCTCTAAGTGTCTTCCAAAAATGTACCCGAGTTTTTTTTTAATATTCAGTAGTTTCTGAAATATTAAATAACTAAACTCATAAAATCGGAAAAACAGTGAAATTGTTAATTTTGAATATCTCTTAGGAAATTTTTTTTTAAATTTTTTCCTTTGGCTGAACTTTGTTTTATGATGAGACAAAACTCTCCACCAAAATTCATCCGAATCGGTGGGAGTCGCGTCCAACTATTTGTCGATTTGACATGGAATGACCCATATACTTAGTTCTTAATTTGAATATGACTGCAACATAAGTAAGTTAATTGTTAATTAAAATATAAAGTTGTCGAATTATTTTATTTTAAACATTACTTTACTTTTGTAACATTCTGTTAACATATAACTAGGTCACTTTAATTGTAACAGATTAAATTATGAGAAAATTAAGACTTTTACTTTTAAATATTAAAGCATCTCCATAAAATTATCAAAGCATCTCCATACTATTCTTTAAAATAACTGCTTTAATATAGTTTAATCTAATACATATTGCAATAAATTCCGCGGGTTCAATTTACAAATGTGCACTCACTCAGTTCCAATGTCTTCATTTTAATCAAAACAAATAATTCACTCTTTACAAAGTAATGACTAATACTACAGCTGACTTGTTCGGTCTATTCAATCAGGAATATAAAAACTCAACCAACTAACTGCCCAACTTGTACGATCGTCGCCTGTCATGATTAGCCTGGAAGATTCCCAAATCTTAATGGTTATTTCTTTGATCAAAATGATCAACACAAGGTTTATTACCTCAGCCGGCTTTATGTTTACGTGTTGTTCTTATTGGAATGATTTATTTAGAAGGTTTCTTAATTTTTCTCTTAAGCAAAGTAGAATGAATTTTATAAGAATATGAAAACAATTATTTGTTTTAGGGCAAAATTGAATAATAAAAAGTACTTGATATGAGCTAGCAAGCGTCGCTGTGCATTTTGAAATTGTACCATGTTAGCTATAAGTTAACATGTTTTTTGAGATGATTACTTTATAAAACCCCCTCTCGTATACCTAGGGAAATATTTAATTATTATGAAATATTTGTTATAATTATGGTAATTAGTGTGTAAATTCACAAGGTTATCAAACTGTTGTTTATTAATTTTTATTTCTTCTCTTTACAAACACCAAATAGAATTATATGCGAAGGACTAAACAACACAAAAATAGGTGACAGATATGCCAATATCATATAGGGGTTGCATCTTGATTCAGCAATAATATAAACATCTCACCAAATTTGATATTAAATAGGTCAGGAACTATGTTCATGAACAACATATCATTGCAGACACTGAGTATATAAGTGAAGGGAATAGGGCTTCTGTTCTTAATATAAAAGAGATTAGATGAGAGCAATCTTATGCTAATTTTGCGGACCAGAATCTTTATCAGGTTACAGTCGAGATATTTTCGGCTATTTAGGTGTTATATATAGAGATACCAGTCTGGGTCTTTGCGCTAGTACTCAAAGATAAGATAATATACCATCAAAAGATAAACGCCATTACCTTTGATATAAAGGTAACGTAGGAATTTTTTTTGAACTTTTTCAATTTCATTGCTGTGGGTCTAACAATTTGGTGACTCAGGATGCGGCCTCATCATAGATGTCTTATGGCTGTTTTTGCACTCAAATATTTGCTATTACTTATGGCAAATCTAAGTACTTTATATGCTTTGTTTATCAAGTAATTGAAATGGGTACTGAATTTGAACTTGTCTTGAAAGACCACCCCCAGATCTTTAACCTCCTTACTCCTTTAATCTTACAATTTCCAATGTAATGGCTTTCAATAGCTACATTGACTTTTCGGGAAAAGGAAATAACACAATATTTTTAGGTATTAACAAACATTTTGTTTTCTCTACACCAGTTTAGAGTTTAACAATTTGAAATCATGAGCAAAGAACGACCCAATGTAGGTCCTCAGGCTATTAGATAAGTCATTAATAAAAATAAAACACAAGTGAGGACCCAAGACGCGAGATGCTACCCTGGGGTATTCCTGGTTGGTGGCAATATATTGATGGGAGAAAACACAACCTATCTTTACTCTTTGTAAGTAAGTATGAAGTTAATACCTCACCTGAGAACCCCAGGTCCCACAGTTTTTTAAGCAAATCACCGAAACCTACGTTGTATATACGACATCAAGATATTGTTTGTTTAGAATTGCCACCGACACATGTTCCGAAAAGATACAGAGTACATAACTGTACATGAATATATAGTATTTTTATGAATGTTTTTACTCCGGAAGATTGGGGTTGCAGGATTATCAGGAAACCATTGCCGCTTTAGAGCTAGATTAAATATATATTTTAGAGGGGTAACCAACAGATCATCAGGGCCAGTTTCATAAAAAATAAATTTGATACACAAACAGAGACAAAATTTTCGTTTCCTTTTAAAGCAAAAGTATTTTTCGACAATACCTAATACCATAAAACTGGCAACTTCCTCCCTTTTTTAGTGTTTGACGTCAAGCCTCTAATTTAAAATATTGCAAACAGAATTAAAATGTTTTTTAGAACGAAAAGCAAATTTTGTGCTAATATTGTATATTCATTGGATGTTATATTAACTACAAGTTATTGATTTTCTATAAACGAAAAGACTATATCTATATAACTTGGTCCCTGTTTTGTACAGAAAAATAAGTTGTATGACGAAAGCTAAAGTGTAAAACCTCGAAGTCGAATTTTCTAAATTGTTAGGAGTGACAAAAAAAAAACGAATACTTTTTTAATAAGGCGTTCTCGTTTTTGGAGGTAGGGATAATTTCGACTTAAAAGTTTTTGCACTTTAACCATCGATGTGTATTTCAAGGCCAAATCTAATTTTTCTATTTCATTACCATGCTGTGCTATTTGTACGTGTGGGCCTCCGTTGAGTAGCTTTCGCTTCAAAAACATCCAAATGTTTTACGGTTCTAACCTCAATGTCAATGTTACTATAAACTGAATTAACATATAAATGTGAAATATTTAACTTCAAATTTATATTATTTCTCTTTATAATTTCTATGACGAGATGAGATTAGAACCTTGAAACGTTTAGATTTTATAAAATATAAAGCGTTTTGTTCTTAAGTGTGGTGTTGTTTCCCAAAAAACACAAAAAGATACCAAATCTTAAAATTTCCCATATAATGCGATGCCAAAAGATAAGCTATTATCAAAATAGTTTCTTACATGAAGATGTCGGCTTTACTGTTTTTTGTTGTTAGGGTACAACGGCGTTTCAAGATAATGTGGAAAAACTGGAAAATGGGATTTTGCAAAAATATCTATATTATCCATACCGCTGAATGAAATTTAATGAAAATTAGTAGTTCTACATTATCGACTAGGAGCAATCGATTTGTCGTAGAGAACAAATTTCTAGACCATCTAGATTTGGAACAGCAACATCGTCAACATTTTTATTTTTAATGGCCCCCATATAGGATTTTGATCCCATTAAATTAAGCCTAAAAAGGGCTTTTCAGTAATATGCAAAGGTTGAAAAACTAACAAAAATACATTTTATTTGATTGGTTGTGAAATAATTGCTAACTTTAAAATCATGTAGAATTTTATTGCCGTTTACTTTTACTTTTAAACAATTAAAAAAAACATTTTAAACAATTATAAGCGTGGCCATTGCTGTAGATACATTTCTCAATTCTCTGGGTAATATTGTAAGTTGCATTGTCAATCATTTCAGAAAGTATTGAGTTCACTTTTATAATGGTTGCCGGTAATTCTTTGAAGTTGTTGTACGTGCGCATATAAACCTGTTCGTTCACGTAGCCCTAAAGAAAATAGTCCAGTGGATTATGGTCTGGTAACCTAGCAGGCCAACGAACAGGGCCTTTATTACCTATCCATTTTCTCCTATTTAAATGTGCTGTTACTGCAGCAATGTTATCCGGTGAGCGCCGTCATGCTGCATCCACAAATGCTTTAAATATTGCAGAGGTAGTTCATCTGACATATGTTCTAATAACTCTTATTTTAAGATACATCTGACCATTTAGGGTTTGATTAAAAAGTTAGGTAAGGTAAAATTATGGGTTTTGACAGTAATGTTCGGATTCGATTAATCGATTACACAGCCCCACAAAAAAAAATAAAGTCTTGTGTATCGAACTGGATCTATTTAGGCATATGTTTTTGGGGTCGCTGAATCCGAATCAGGGGTCAGTTTGTACCTCATCAGGTCAGAGTTAAGATCATTCCAAGGTCAAATTGCTATAATCTAATAAAAAAATCTATTCGACCTCATCAGGTCAGGTTCAAGGTGAAGCCAAGGTCAAATCTTCAAAATCTAATCAAAAAATCTGAAAAAATTCATATATATGTGTTTTGGGTTGCTAAATTCGAATCTTGAATCAGTTAAAGTGTTGCTGCAAAGTTATACTCAGATATTTCTAATGTCAATGACATCAAGTTTTTTGGTAGTCTCCATAAGATATTAAAATACCCGCACGTTAAGGTGCTGATTCGATCACAGGTCTAAGTATGAGAGCTTTCTGACTTTCTGACACACTACGGTTTCATCCTCACACCTTAACGCCCACCTGCAAGGCAGCGTGTCATCGCTGGCTTCGTGATCGTGAAGGGCTAGAAATCGAATCATTCTACACATCTTCTTTGGAAGCAGTTGTTATCGTTCCTAGTAACCTTCACGGACACAAGATTTTGTGCGAATTGAAATCGGTATTTCAGAATAATGTACTTAGTTTGAGATATTAAGTTTGATGTATGTTAATTGAACAGCCTTACTAAAACAAAGAAATGTTGATTTCAAATTAATCGTGAATTTCAAGCAGTAAATGGAAAATTTTCCATTTGCTTATAGTATTCTAATTCATCTAATTCATATGCTTTGATAACTTGATTGAAGGTTTTTTTTGCAATAAAGTCTAATAACATTCAGCCTATGAAGCATCAAAATTTTCAAAGATCTTTTGTTGAATAAATAAGGACTGGGAGATTAATATGGCTCTAAAAAATATGAAAAACATACGAATAAATTCTATCGTTATGAGTTATCATGTTGTTATATGCTTCACTAGTCCCACGAGATGGCTATTAAATTTGAACTAATGATCTCGACACTGACTTAAAATAAAAATTAACCAAGATTCGGTTTCAGCGATTTAAAAGACATCTTAATTTACTACAATTTGTTTCGTTAATTTCGTT
Organism: Octodonta nipae; assembly: GCA_034190945.1. NCBI lineage: Eukaryota > Metazoa > Arthropoda > Insecta > Coleoptera > Chrysomelidae > Octodonta > Octodonta nipae. Next base: position 68,532,497 of record CM067223.1, on the reverse strand, counting down.
GAAGTTAATTCGATCTTTCGTTGTAATTGAACCAATGGATTAGAACAAAACATATCTATGAATTTTTTCTGATGTTTGTATTAGATTTTGGAGATTTAACTTTGGCTTGACCTTGAACCTGACCTGATGAGGTCAAACCGACCTCGGATTCGGATTCAGCGACCCCAAAAACACTTGTATAAATTTTTTCAGATTTTTTTATTAGTTTATGGCAATTTGAGCTTGGAATGCCCTTGAACCGGACCTGATGAGGTCAAACTGACTCCAAAAACATAAGCCTACCTAAATCCGGTCCGATGCACAAGACTTTATTTTTTTTTGTGGGGCTGGGTTATTGATATAACAGTAATCGATCTATAATCGATTATTAATGTATGTCTACTATGATTTATGAGAGTAGTTCTTACTTATTTAGGTGCAAAATAATATTTTTAAGAAACTACTTAAAACCCCTTCCTAAATCGTAATTTTCACAAAATAAACAGTTCTTCATAAAAATAAACAATCTGAATTGAGATTTATTACAACAAGTAGTGTTTACATTAATATAAAGTTAAAAACATTAATGTAATGTAATAATAATACAATTTATCACAAATTATTTCATCACTTGTCCCCACCTTAAGAAAATCCTAGATCTGTCCATGACAGCTATTATCAGTGCACCGATGGCTATTTGTTGCATATTCCTACCTTTCATGCACTGTTTACTATTATTTTAAACCATTTTCCTGGCATTATCGCGAAAATCCACAGACAAATTGAAGTGGAATTTATGAATTTTCAAAATATCTTTAGTATATCCCGATCGGACTAGTCTCGTTAATACGATGAGATGTACTTATCTAAATTATTTAAATTGCAAGTCTTTAAAAACTACTTATTCAGTAGTATCCATCGTGAGCCAATATAAAGTTAACATCGTAAACTATCATTTGGATGATAATATTTTAGTGTTAGTTACCAGAAAGTTATCATTTTTTTTAAATCCACTTTTGACCAGATTTTCTAATTTTCTGGATGAAAAATGATCCAATCAGGATGTATAAACGTTCATTAAGAAGGACTTTTGATTCTCTACAACTTAACTTTTCTGTGGACGGCATTATGATTACTTCATTACTTTTCAGAAATTTTGATTTTAGGCGTACCTCTAGGGGAAAAAAATAAAAAATTCGACCGTTTCCCCCTCAGCCCCGAAACTAAAGAAGTAAAATTTTGAAAAAAAAATAGAGGCATAGACGCCTTATATCACTATTTTTTTTTTAATTTTAACGGAAAAATAAGGAGAAGTCTCTACCATAAATTTTGGAGGGAAATTACAAAATTTAATGAAAAATATAAAATTGTAAAATATCAAATAAAAGGGTTCATAAAGGGCTCATTATGACGAAAACAAATATATATTTTTATATTTTTAAAATAAATTATTTTAAAGATATTAATAAAAATATAAAAATTTTTAGCCATTGCCCCTACCTTATCTCCGAAAGTAAAAGCCGTAAAATTTTTAAAAAAATTAGGGAACCTGAACTTTACTGAAAAAATAAGGAGAAACCCATATTATTAATTTTAGGGTACAAATTACAGCATTAAATGGAAAACATAAAATTAAAATTATTTCTAATGCATTATGTATTATATCAAATCAAAGGGCTTATTATGACGAATACAAATATTTTTTTTCATATTTTTTAAATTAATATTTTAAAATATATTAACAAAAATATAAAAAAATACCCATTCCTCCCTTTATTCCCCGAACTTTAAGACCTATAATTTTTTTGTTTACAGGAAAAATACCAAGAAATCCCGAATATTAATGTTGGAGGCCAAATTATAGAACTAAACGGAAAATAAAAAAAATATTTTTTTAACGCATCATGCAATATATTAAATGAAAGGGCTCATTATGAGGAATACAAATATATATTTTTCATATTAAAAAAATTAATAAATATATCATTGTAGGTTCTTTATCATTTCAAACTAACAACTTAATGCTTTCAGATAACTTCTCATATATGTATTTATTTACAATTTAACAATTGTAAAACTCTGCAATATTTTATCCAATAAACTAATGAATTTGCAGAGTTTTCTGTTACACCTATAATAAATGACTTCTGCAGCTTATAGCTTTTGTTGGCCATAACATCTAAAACAAAAGGAATGAAATATGATGCCTATGTTATAATGTTGAATCTAACGTACTATATTCGTACTAATATTTTCCTATATGAATTTTAAAGATATTTAGAAGTGATATCAAAAGAAAGGTATTTTTTTTATTTACTAAAAATTCTATAATGAGGTTATGTCAATAATAGCTTGATACACAAATGTCGTTTCAGCATACGCCAAATAGAGAATTACCGAGATTTCTATTTCGCATTCCCAATATGAAAACATTAAAAATTTTCTTTAACCGAAATACTAAAAAAACATGAATAAGATAATATAAGCGTTAGCATCATTTTAAACGAAATAAAATGTATTTTTAATTTTAAGTGTACAAACGAAATCCTTATATGAAACTCACGTGATAAAACTTAAAATGTAACAACTAACGTATTTAAGTTATATTAGTAGATAAGGTAGCGGGATCTTGTGACACCTCGATGGCATGTACCACAAATTCTGCAAGTCATAGGGGGGTCCCCAGTTCTTGTAGAATGACATCGCCAATGTCCGGAGGGTAGTTTGTCACTTTGTCACCAAAAAATTGTCGCAAACAATGGTTAGGGTGACAAAGGGACATCTTAGGTGTGACAAAGTGACAATTTGGCTAGACGTAGATGGTGAAGAGATCGCCAATAACCAGAAGGGTTTGCTGGGAAAAGCGTATCGCTTATCAGTAGTTTTGATCTCTTCTTCTTCGCTAGCTGTTCGTCTATCCTTGTTTAGGCAAGGCTGTCCTTGTCTGGCTTGTACGAGGGGTGGGCTAACCTAGCGTATCGCTTATCAGTAGTTTTGATCTCTTCTTCTTCGGTAGAATGTTTTTTTTGCTGTCTTTGTTTATCACGTATACTACTTAACTCTCTTTGCTTAATAGTTTTACACTTTTTAGAAATTTCTTTACTTTGTTATTTTAGTTTGAAATAAGCTTATAGTTACCAGGTAAAAGAAAAAAAAAATGACTCATGTAAGATTTGAACTTATGATATTAATGATTAGCTTAACACTTTAACCAACTGAGCTAATGAGTCATTTATTTTTCTTTTAAGTATTATTCTAGATGAAATAAAAAAAGGGATGATTTTTAATTCAATTTATTTAGATATAAACAACAAACAAAGATTTAATCTCAGAAAAAAACATTAATTTTTATAGTATAATTTATATATTGTTCGAATTTTCATTAACAAAATTTTCAATTTCATATAGGTTTACAAGTCCTTCTTCACCTTTTTCAAATCGTCGTCCATCCCCCAAGCGGTAGTTTACTGACATCTCGAGAAAGAGAATTGGCAATGAAACTTCATCTTTAGGTAGATGATAGTAGGCAAATTTGTCCTCTGATAGATAATAGAAAGCATCATAGTATTTTGAATTTCCACATGGTAAAAAGTCTGCATTCGTTATAATGTTTTCACTTTTTTGAGTAGGTGGAACCAGTTTGAAACTATCAGAACACTTTTTACATTTTGATGTAATGAGTAATTCGCTTTAAACAAATTTTTGTAAGATTTTGAAATCTTCTTTTATTTGCAAAGATCTTTTGATTACATTTTTGCATTAGCTGTTCTTTTCTCAAACTTGTTGTTGGTGTTGATATCCATTTTCCATACATGTCTCTAATTTTATGCATGTTATAAGAAGAACAATGACTACACTGCAACGCAATATATTTTCCAAATGGATAGTACTCATCTTTTATGACATCTTGTTCGGAATAATATTTACACTTTAGACATGTAATTAGAACTGTTACCTTGTATGGCATTTTGCAAACTGATCATTTGCTTGTTAATATATATGTTTTCAAGTTCTATCAATTTTTTCATTAATCTGAAAAATCGCTGTCAATAAAATCTGTTGATTCATCGTCAAATTGATTTTCAGATTCTTCTTCTTCTTCTTGAGGTTTTCTTATGGGTATCATGATGCCTATAATTTTCCAAGCATCATGATTATCATTATTTAGTCTCCAGTATAGTGTTCCATACTTTCCACAGCATTGGCATATAGCATTTAGGTTTGTTTGAATCATCATTTTTTCACATCTTTCGCAAACCAACAAATATAATTTGACAAATGGCTAGAGAAATAGTAAGTTGAGTAAATTAATAAGAACCGAGAGATTATCTCAAGTGGTTGGTACTACATTTTGAAAGCCCCAGGGAAGTGTGTTTGTTGATAATGTATTTATAATCCTTTTATCATCGAAAGGACTAAGAGCAAGTTTTAAATGTTTAATGGTATAAACTTCATGTTTTTCAGACTTAATTAGATGCTGTTCAGAAATCTTGTTTTTATTATTAAATAGACATTGATAATAATCCTCATATGTAATAGTCTTTAACGATGAATTTTTCACACCCTTTGCTTTTTTTGTTAATTTTCCCGTGAAAAGTAAATATGCATATAATTTAGAGCGTAAACCAATAAATTTAATCATAACAATTTCATTGTTTTCATCTTTCATTAGTCCTAAAACTTTTTTATTTTTCAAAGGTATTTGATATACATTATCAGGTGGATAGTCAGAAGTGTCGAATTTATGAATATCTTTTTTAATATGTGAATAGATATCATCAACAAAGAAGAGATAAATGAGTGAATCAGTGTCTGTATATAAAAGTGTTGCACAATTTGGAAAATTCTTTAAAATATAATTATAATGAAAATCATATATGAAAGTTTTTGAGAGATCTAGTATTGAAAATCCTACATATATGGGCTTATTAAATTTTATGTTCGTTGTATTCATTTCAATAAGCACCATATTCTCATCAAATACAGTACAGCTATGAAAATTAGGTTTGGAAATGTAATAATTTGCACCAAACCTTCCTGACCACCTAGTCACTAATTTCACATCCTTATATTTTCTCACATTCTCCATGGTCTTACCAAAAACAGAATTATTCATTAATTTATAAAAGTTTTTTTCAAAATTATTTTTACTTAATTTTCTTTTTTCAGTATTTAATTCAATATATTTTTTCATCCATGGAGATTGCTTGAATTTTAATATTCGATGTATTTTTTGTGCTTTTAATCCTAAGCTTATTCCCTGTTTAAAATTTGTATAATGTATTATGTAACGCTCCTTATCGAAGAGAGTTGTTAATAATTTTGTATTTTTAGATTTTGATGTTGGTGGTAGTAAGTGTTCAGGACATAGTGGTAAATCTTTATGAGTTTTGTGTAAATGAGTAGTATAATGTACCTCGAGAATGTAGCCAAATTCATATCATCAGGTACTTCAAGAACGTTTACCAAATAGGGATCAACCCATTCAAACCCTCCAAATGGTAAACACAAACTCATTGATGCTCCATATAAATTATTCACATCATAATACATGAGATAAGAAGATAGTTCGTTATGATTAAACATCTCACCCATATATTTATTGTTTGCTTTACCATATCGGTTTGAACATTGTGATACACCACCTCGGATACCACGTTCAACAAACATGATCATATCAATGTCTGTTAATAACTCTAGTTGAACTTGTGCAATTTTTAGCATGCTATCAAATGCTAATCCCGGAGCAGTAAAATAATGTAAACTGTCTAAATTGTATGTTTTAAGGCAGGCTGTTCTAAAGTTCTCAAAAACATCAGCTAATAACAGCACATCAACAGTCAAGTAAATTTCCGCATATTGTTGTAAATTCTGAACATTAAAAATTTGCCAAACTTTGCAAGCATGATCATACTCATCATCACTCACATGTGAGTTATTTAATTTATTAAAAAAATTAATTTTTGATGGTAAAGATTTGTCTTTTAATTTCTCCCAGCTATCTAAGTAATCATACGGAAATATACCTTTCTTCTGAAATAACTGAAATTCAGTCTCATTTTTACAAAATTTTCTGGTAATTGTTTTTTGCTCATCATCCAAGTAGGATGAAAGTTCATCTAAACTGCTTGCCATAAACCTGAACGAATCTAAAAACCTATAGCTTACTTTTGTATTTTCAATATATTTTGTAAATGAAATGTATTTTTATTTATTTTTTGGGAGTATAGACATGTTACCTTTAATTTCAGTACCTATAGATTTTATCAAAAAATGACTGTCATACCCAGAGAAATTATGAAAAATAACAGGTACAGCACGGCTATCGGTATAATTGGCATTACAGCCTTGATGACTGCTGCCACGATATTCACCTGTGCTGTGAGAGTGATCGCGGACCTTGATATCTGAAGATAAACATGGTTTTTCACAAATATGACAGCAGGTGGCATTGAGAAAGTCATACTCCTGCTGTGGTGTTTTTTCATTGGAAGCGGATTTTGAAATATATGATTTAGTTCGTAAGCAAGATTTTCTAGCTCTTTAGCAAACCACACCATACAGTCTTTTCCAGTATACAATTTAAAGCGAGAAAGATTATCATCATATGAACAGTTCATATAGTATGCTATGCTAAATGCTTGATGCTTTTGATATCTTTCAAGGGTTGTTGTGCTTTTAGAATCATTATGTTTTTCCAAAATGCTTACAATATCTGCATAAATCGTAAACGGTACCTTTTCTTTATTTTTAAAATTTTTAAATTGTAAAATTTTTTCATTCTCGGATGGTAAGGAAATTTTGGTTTTATTTAAATTTCTACAATCAAACAAGTGTTTTGTTAAGTTTTCCTGAGTTTTGAAACGAACTAAACATCTCTCACATAGGTATGACTTATTATGACAATTAGGAAGCTGTCTGTTAAGTTACCCCGATAAATTTTTGATTAATGCAAAATGAAAAATTGGTTGTATATCATCTGAATCCATAGCATCCTCATTATCATCATCATCAGTCTTGTTTTCAGATGGTACAACAAGTAAGTTTACATGAGTAAGAAAGTCACTTTTGCTCAAACGAACAGGTTCAACAAGCGTTTTCCTATCATAAGTATAAATAGTAATTGACAAATTGTTCATAAGTTCAAATTTTGTTATGTCTTTTAACTGAATTGGAAAGTTGATTCTGTCAAATTTTAGAACTCTACTAAAATGAGGGTAAGAAGTTACCCTGCTAGGGTTTTTATCATCTGGTGCTGGATGAAGAGCAGCAACAATCGACCAAAGGAAACAGTAGTTATCATTATTTTGAATATTTAATACACAATGTGAATTTTTAATAAAAGTAGGTAATGTAACAAATGTTGAAGTTCCACAACTAATGGGTGAATACTTGTTAATGTTCACTTTCAGTTCCAGAATCTTCTTCTTCTTCTTCTTCTCTTGAAAGTTATCTAATTTTGAAAGAATTTTGTCTACTACATACTCCTTATACCATTTTTTTAAATTTGTAGTTGTATCTATTACGACATTTTTTGTGGTAAAATGTTTTATATCTTGTTCAAGATCTTTCGGTTTGATAAACTTAGCCGAAAAATCTGTATTAACTTTTAAAAGTGATTTCTTAAGAGCCTTTTTAATTTTGTTTGAAAAGATGCGGAAAGCCTTACTTAAAAATACCTCAGGATCTTTAAATTTAATATTCAAAATTGCTCCGGTTTTAATTCTATTGTTGAAACATGAACTGATGTCTTGCCAAAATAAATTTCTCCTCTTAGTCCTTTGACATTTTTGAAATTTAACCTTTACATGAATTTTAAAAGTATTTAAATAATTTTGTAGCAAACTCAAATTTGATTCTAAGCTATTAAAATGTTTAAAATTAGAATTTTTATTTTTTAAAAGTTTTCTCAAAAGGAATGTATTAGTTTTTAAAAATTTTATCCACTTAAGATATTCAGATTCAGTTCTTATCAATTTACTCACCTCTTCAATTTTTTTAACCATAGCAGCAGCCTGTTGGTTGATTGCGTTCTCGGATGACATTTTTTTTTTGAACAATAACAACTAATAATTAACTGACTGACTATTGTTTTGAACTAAAATTAAATTGGTATGGTTTATCATTTTATATGATTATTTACATTCATGCAATATTTCCACAAATGCACATATTACATATGTTAAACTGGTAGTGATCATTGAACGTCTGCATGATTTGTGAATACAGACGTCATTCTAGTAGTGTAAACATCATATGATTTTGATTAACCCCATAGGTTAACAATTTAATTTATCCCAAAGGTTAACAAAAAACATCATTTTTCAAGCGATAACGATTTTTACAGACAGACTGGCGTCTTATGTTTATGTTAATTGCATTTTTAACGACTTACTGGCGTCGATCATCAATTTTTTTGCAGATAAGCGATGTAAAATTAATGGTTCCATATTGCTGACGTAAATTGTTTATCACAATTATATGTGATTTATTAATACAAGGCATGTAGTTGGTCAGCAAATGTAGTTTTCTATTTGTTTGCACAAATAAATTACTACTCCTCCTACATAAGTTATTAAAAGTGGTTTTCTATTTGTAAGCGTCAATAAACAAATTACAGCTCCTCCCATATAATATTCTGATTGGTGATTCACAAAACTAATCTAAATTATACAAGTTTGCTTATTTGTGTTTTCTATCTTAAAGGGTAGGATTTTATATACAAAATGGTTGTAATAATATAATATTTTTTTTGTAAAGATGTAACTCCGCCCATGAGAATTATGGTAGCAATTCTATATTTGGATTAAAATATAAAGTATAATATAATAACAAATAAGAGTTTTTATATACAAATGAAAAATATCTTAAATGTTGATGATTTGTAGAAATTCAAGTTTCATGAGCATGTTTTAATTTTTCTCTTAGCCTTTGATATAAAAGCAAGTTGAATAATAAGGAATGTTAGTTCAAAACATTAATTCATCTGTTATATACTCAAGTCTACTTATTAGATCAAAATGGCAACAATTCCAAGTACCCTTTTAATTTCCACCAAAGATGAAATTAATTTTCCTTTGAAAATGCTATATGCAGTAATGAAACAAATTTTTCGGTAAGTATTTTTGTGAATACGTATTTTTTGTTGAATTGTTATTTATTTTATTTCTTGTTTATATTTATAGTTATGGTGTGAAGGAAGTAAAAATTAAAAAAAATGTTGTGCTAGTATCCTTATCATATTCTCCAAAAGAAGTTACGTTAAGGCGTAAATTTGGTAATCTTCCTCTAAAATATATTAGAATGAATGTTGAGAATGAAGAGGAAATAGGTCTTTTTGAAAAGGCTGTAAAAAGGTACAGTTTTAATTTAGAGGAAAATGAAGGAGAAGAAAATGAAACAAGTGGACCTTCAGCTGCTAAAAAGTTAAAGTGTTCCAACTTGAAGGAAATAGACGAAGACGAATTCCAAGAGTCTCAAATATTTCAACATGGACAAGATTTTTTTATAGATAATTAGTTTTACTTATTTACTAATTAATGTAAATATAAAAAAATTAAATCTATATCTAATTCTAAGAGTTTTATTTCCTACAATACACATACCAATTTCTTAACAAATTTACATTTTCTACTGCACAGTTTAATTTATTACTATATACATGTTGATTACAATGATGTGACTTTAAAAACAGCTTTAATTTCTCTATGGAAGGGCAGCTTTCTTCTAATAAGTCCACAACCTTATTAGAAATCAGTTTCTCCAGCGAACGTTTCTTCTCTAATCCTTTGACCAGTACCAGAGTCTTATCACACTTAATACAATTTTTTATGTATTCAGATATTTGTTCATACCTTAAACAATCATATTATTCCATTCTAATCCATGATGCTCTTTTTAGGGTTCCGTATATACAGTATACGGATACCCTTATAATATCACTCAGGATTTCTGCCTCTGTCACATCACAGCAATTTTCTCCTAAACTACTGGACGGAAGAGGTTGAAATTTGGTATAAAGGTATAGTTTAGTGACGTGATCAGGAGCACATATCGCAAAAGAAGAAATTTTGATTTAAGGGGTACTTCTGGGGGGGAAAACTAAAAAAATCGACCGTTCCCCCCTCCCTGATCTCCGAAACTACAGAACCTAAAATTTTGAAAAAAATAGAAAATATAGAACGTTGCCCGAACTTTACAGGAAAAATAAGGAGAAACCATTAATATTAATTTTGGGGGGCAAATTATAGAATTAAATAAAAATTTAAAAATAAAAAAAATTCAAACTCATCATGTAATATATCAAATGAAAGGTCTCGTTCTGAGGAACACAAATATATTTTTTTCATATTAAAAAAAAATTAATTAAAAAGATATTAAAGAAAATATACCAAAATTTACCCATTCCCCCCCCTTATCTCCGAAACTATAAAACGTAAAGTTTTGAAAAAAAAATACTTTGATAGGTTCTGACCTGAAGTTTACTGGAAAAATAAGGAGAATCATCTAGTTTTCATTTTGGGGGGCAAATTACAGAATTAAATGGAAAATAAAAAATTAAAATTGTTTCTAACCCATCATGTTATCTATCAGATGAAAGGGCTCATTACGACGAAAATAAACATATTTTTTTCATATTTTTAAAATAAATAAATTAAAAGATATTAACAAAAATATAAAAAAATTTACCCATTCCCCCCCCCTTATCTCCGAAACCATAAGCTGGAAAATTTTGAAAAAAAATTGAGTTATAGCCCCCCACCTGAACTTTACTGGAAAATTAAGGAGAAACCCCTAATATTTATTTTGGGGGGCAAATTATAGAATTAAATGGAAAATATAAAATTAAAATTATTTCTAACCTATCATGTTATATATCAAATAAAAGGGCTCATTATGACGAAAACAAATATATTTTTTTCATATTTTTAAAATAAATTAATTAAAAGTTATTAACAAAAATAAAAAAAAATTTACCTATTCCCCCCCCCCCTTATCTCCGAAACCATAAGCTGTAAAATTTTGAAAAAAATAGGTATAGCGCCTCCCCTTAACTTTACTGGAAAAATAAGGAGAAACCCCTAATATTCATTTTGGGGGGCAAATTATAGAATTAAATGGAAAATAAAAAATTAAACTTGTTTCTAACGTATCATGTAATATATCAAATCACAGGGCTCATTATGATTAATACAAATATATTTTTTTTATTTTTTTTTAAATAAATATTTTAAAATATATTAAAAAATATTAAAAAATACCCATTCCCCCCTTTATTCCCCAAACTATAAGACCTAATTTTTTTTATTTACAGGAAAAATACGAGGAAATCTTTAATATTAATAATGGGGGGCAATTTATAGAAATAAACGGAAAATAAAAAATATTTTTTTAACGTGTCATGCAATATATCAAATGAAGGGGCTCGTTATGAGAAATACAAATATATATTTTTAAAATTAATTGTTTACAAGATATTAACATAAAGATATAAAAAATTCTCATTTCTCGCTTTATTTCCGAAACCATACTACCTAAAATTTTGAAAATAATTAGGGGTACTGGGGCTCACTTGAAATTTATAAGAAAAATTATTAGAAAACCTCCATGGTAATTTTAGGGACAAATTATACAATTAAATGGAAAATAAAAATTCAATTTTCAAACGAATCATGTAATATATCAAATAAAAGACTCATTATGTGAATTACAAATATATCATATTTTTAAATCATTTGTTTAAAAGATATTAGCAAAGATATTAAACATCGACTTAATTCTCATTTTAGAAACTATACTATTTAAATTTTGAAAAATATATTTTATTTGTATTTTTAAATAATTTGAATAACAGATTTAATAATTTATAATTTAAAACTTGACCTATTGTGCCCTTTATCTTCCAATCTATAGAGCCTCAAAATTCAGACAATAGATTATAAAAGGCTTCCCTGAAAGTTTATTAGTAAAATAAAACTCTAATGTTAATTTTTGGGGGCCAAATTCGAAAACTAAATACAGCGAATCTTGAAGGTGGTACGGAACCCTTACAATGCGAGTCCAACTCGCACTTGACCAAATTATTTTGTATACACCATGTGTTGTTGAATGGTATCAGTCAAATGATTAAAACTGACAGGCATTGTAACAAATTTGTGCGAGTACCAGCCATTTTCTACATTAATGATTGCAATTTCCTTACACAAAATAGCATCTCTATACTGAAAGTACTGCAAATCCACGATAAACATTGTAACTGTACAAATACTTGACGACTCGAACTGATTAAGTTGAACAATAATACAATATTAAAGAAAGTGATAATTATTTAACAGTTTTATATCAATTTTCAAGGTCATCTGCCTGTATCCAACTGTTATGTTTATCATCAAAACCTAACCACTTTACAAAAATTTTATTGGGTTTCTTTCGTTTCAAGATCCGTTCAATTAGAAATGCATTGGGATATTTAACTGTTAACAATTATTCTTCATAGAAACCACCCAAAATGTCATGATTGTTTTCATCAACCAGCAGGTATGTTGTTGGATTTGTAAGCTGAACTTTCCTTATCTTGATATCTCTGGGGACCAATTTGGTTGGTATTTTTTATCAAAAACTCCTCGTAATTTTGATATACGAACATAATCACCTACTTGAAATTTTCGTTTCTTTGATGCCACTTTAATTCTATTATAGACTGTTTTTAATAAATGGTTTTCATCCTTTTTCATGACCTCAAATGGTTTCATACCTATGGTTCTATGTTTGGTATTATTATATTTTCTCACGATTTCCGGTAGAATATTCAGCCATTTGTAATGACCCTGTAAACTAAATTCTTTCCACATCATGTTTTTCAAAGTTCGATTTACTCGTTCCACAATTACGCTTTTTCTCGCTAAACAACTTATAATGATTCACCTTATATTTGTTCATTAACTGCTTAAAATCTTTATTGAAAAATTCTATACCAGCATCAGTCTGCAGATTCTTAGGTGTTTGTTGTTTTAAAACTTTCTCCATGGCTGAGCAAACCTCAGACTTATTTTTTGACTTTATTGGATAGGCCCAAACAAATTTTGAAAAACAATTGATTACAACCAATATGTATTTATAGCCTTTATTTTCTCTAGCGTATGGTATCATTTACACTAAATCAGCTTGAAAGAGATCATCTAAAGATTTAATTATGACTTTTCGTTATTTAAAATTTATCCTGGCTGCTTTATGGATTTCTTTAACAATTTGCCGCTTCACACTACTATTAGAGTTCATTTTTTAAATAATTATACCGGCCTCTCTCAATTCCTCAATAATTGATGTTATTTCGTTTGTGTGGCCTGTATGTCCTGCTGTTTGTGAAGCGAGTAGTAATCGTAACCTATCAACAAGTTCATTTGGATCATCCCATCCTACGTTTCTGTACAAGACGTTTTTTTAGTTCCTTCTCTGATAGATTCATGTTGCTAATTATACAGTTAGTATCTGGTTGTCATGAGCTTTTGATCCGCTTTCAATCCGCTTTCGATCCGCTTTTGATCCGCTTTTATCTGCTATTATCCGCTATTGATCTGGTTCAATCAGTTTCTGATATATCTTACACTTATGATGTTAATGATTATACTAAAATTAATTCTCTTATTCGAAACATATATAGTGATCAAAACCTCTTCTGTAACGTCCCTCATTGATGTTGCTGTCTTTAGAGATACATAAAAATCCATATGGTCTGTACCAACACATAGCGCATAAGCTTTTAAACTGTTCAAACGACATATCACTACCAATATGATCATTATAAACATGTTTCAAATTTAAATCATCTTGTTTGAAAAGAACCAAAAAATTTGCGTTATCTCTAATGAGATGTTTTGGAACCTTCGCATACGTCTGAGACAGATAAAACGAGTCCGCTAGGCTGTGCCTTCCCATAGAGAAATATTGACGTATAATATCTTGATTGTCACAAGCCACATCATCAAATATAAATATTGAATTTTTTTTTGCTTCTGACGGATGTAGAATATTTTCGCTAGCATTGAACGGGTAATAACCGATGCCTTGTATTGGCTTTAGTAACTTCTCCAGATAAACATATTTGGGTTGATACAAGGACTTTGAATAAACATAAACATTCTCAAATCTCAGTCCGTTCAAGTGTTCAATTCGATTAACCATAACATTGGTTTTACCGCAATTGCTTGGCCCCACCAGAATACACCTCACAGTTGACGGAAACAATGGACCATGCTTTTTATTTTCAGGTATACTATTGAAATTATCATTTTCAATAGCTAAAGAAGTTTTTTGTTTTACCACCCTCATTCTTTGACACATTACTATAAAATGAGATAAATATTCGCAAAACAAATAATATATGTTAGTTTTAAGTTGATAGTTAATGAAATAACATCATGAAGTTATATTCAGGTCAAGGTTTATTAAATTCAGCTATAAATAATTTACCGTTTGAAATGCATATACCAGGTTATAATTATTGTGGGCCTGGAACAAAACTCAAACAACGTCTATTGCAAGGAAGTCTACCAACAAATCCACTAGATGCTAGCTGTTTAAAACACGATAAATTTTATGAAAGTGAAAGTGATACAAAGTTACGTCATAAGGCAGATAAAATATTAGCTGAAGAAGCTCTTCAGAGATTTCATTCTAAAGACGCATCTGTAGGTGAACGAATAGCAGCTCTCGGTATTGCAGGAGCAATGAAAACTAAAGTGAAATTAAGTATGGGCTTGAAAAGACCTAATAATAAACAAACGATTCGAAAGTGAATAAAGTTATTGGAAAAAACTAAACTTATGATTGAAAATACTCTCAAGAATATACAAGACGGCATAACAATTTTGAATGGTAATGATGTGGAATCCATTAGAAAAATACCATCACAAAGGAGACGAAGAAAACCAAAGGTTCAAATAAAAAAAATAAACAGAAAAGAAAAACCTGCAAATGAACCTCAAGAAATTGATATGAATATGGAAATTGAGTATAACCGAAAACGTAAAAGGGATACCAGTGATGATGACATTTATAATTCTGAAAATATAAAACGTCGTCTAATATCTCCTCAAACTCGTAAATTTCAAGTGGGTAAAAGAAAATTACAACTTAATGATGAAGAAGTAATTCCTAAAAAGTTAAAACTTGATTTAGATGAACCTCTTATTTTTGACAATCAACAAAATCGAAAAAGAAAACTAGATGATAGTGATGATGGTTTTGAACATGACACTACCCCAGTGTCAAAAGTGAACAGAATTAATTAGTATAAAAAATAGTTTCACTTAAAATTGTATCAGTATTTACTGAACATTCATATAAAACGCACTATAATCAAGAGAGAAGTATGGTTAAAATAAAGTCAAGGTGTAAAACAAAAAAGTTAAGACAAAGTGGAGTGTTGAAGAAAAAACCGAGCAGAAAATTTCTAGGGTTTACCAGAGCTATAAGTCAAATAAGGAAACATGTGCTTAAACATAAACCTCGTACTTTAGGTGCTGCCATAAAAGTTGCATTGAAATCTGCTAAATCAATTAAGAAACATATCAAGTCTACTCCACCTCGAATCATACAAGTACCTAAGAAGGGTGGTATTTTACCCCTTATTCCCATTTTTGCAGGACTTTCTGCTTTGGGATCGATCGCTGCCGGAGGATCAGCTGTTGCAAAAGTAATAAATGATGCTAAGATGGCCAAACAAAAATTAGAGGAAGCTAAACGACATAATAGACAAATGGAGTCTATTGCTGTAGGAGGAAAATGACTTTACTTACGTCCTTACGAAAAAGGCTTCGGTCTTTTTTTACACCCTCCAAAAAACTACCACAACGTCCGCTAACAAATATTGATATAGATAAATATGCAAAAATCTGGAAAATTCCAAATTTCCGAGGAGTGTTCATGAGAGACAATTTACCTAAAAATATTCATAAAATTGAAAGAGGAATTATCAACTTAGATTCTACAATTGGTCCTGGAACTCATTGGACAGCATATAAGAAATGCGGTTCAACAGTGACCTATTTTGATAGCTTTGGAAACCTTAGGCCTCCATTTGAAGTTATAAAATATTTTAATTCCACTGAACTATGTAAAATTGTATATAACTATAATAAGTTTCAGAACTATAACAGTTTTAATTGTGGACACTTATGTTTATATTTTTTATCTCAATAAAAGGCGTAAACAAATCAAATTTGTCTCATTACTTTGAAAACCTTTGAACAATATACATTCATATTTTTTATAAATGCCTGTTCCTACCGATGAACATTATCAGTGTATGGTTCTTATAGACTGCTGGTGTAACAAGTGTGGAACTAAAAGAATAATTAGTGAAAAACGTAGCTCTAGCTCTACTGTTTATTGTCTATATTGTGGAACATCCATGCAAAGAAAATTACTAAATTCAAGCTGCTCTATGTGTTGTGCTTCAAGAGGTAATTAAAAAAACAAAATGGCAGACAATAGAAGAGGTATAATACTAACTTTTAAATGTGATGATTGTGGTGCAAGTTTTCAAGTTTACAAGTCTGGTATATGTACAGATTATGGAATTCAAAGGGTCTCATACTGTACCAGGTGCCGAGAGGAAACATTAGTATTAATGCGAGTTGAAACTTGTTAATAACTACATAATAATAATTTAGTTAAAAATTGTAAATAGTAAAAATAATTAAGTGAATATATTTAATAAAACCATACAAATAGTTTTAGTTATTCGGGAACCTTTGACAGATTAAGATGTCTTCATATACATTTACGTTCTCTGAACGTGCTTCTATTCTCAGTAACAAGATTTACCCACCAATTATTCTAGAAGATGATGCTACGTATGTCATGGGGTTAATTGATTTTATGACCTTTAATACCATCTCAAATATCGATGAAACTCACAACAAGTTTTATATTAACGGTATGAAATTAGAATTACCGGTGGGCACCTATGAAATACAAGATATTGAAAAAACGCTTCACACTTTGCTAACTGATCATGAAGAACAACAAAAGGAGACAGCTGTACCATCTGTATTATCGTCACAACCTATACAGAAGAATTTGAAACCTGTGGAAAAAGATAATAAGAAAAATAAAAAAAACAGAAAAACCTGTATTAATATTGAGAGCTAATTATAACACATTTAAATGTGAAATAAAATGTAACAAAGAAATTGATTTTGAGAAATCTAACACCATTGGTCCTTTATTAGGATTTGAAAATAGAAAATTAAAACCTAAGAAATGGCACTATTCAGATTATCCAATCAGCATTTCAAAAGTAAATGCTATTTGTATTGAATGCAATTTAATTCAGAATTCTTTCAACAATGATATGCCCGTCCATATAATCCATATGTTTTACCCGAACGTTCCGCCTGGTTACAAAATTGTTGAAAACCCCACCAACGTTATTTATCTACCAATCAATACAAGATATATAAATGAGATTATTATTAAAATAACAGACCAAAATGGAAATTTGGTTAATTTTAAAAGTGAAGTTGTTACGATAAGATTGCATTTAAAACGACTTAATTGACATGGTTTTCATATATGATAATCCATCTAATTATTTATCGCAACACGAACAACCTATAAAATATCTACAGCCAATCTATAAAAACGCCAGTATCAAGCAACAAGTGAAACAGTTAACACCTATCAATAAGCAATTTTTAGTATCTTTGGGATTCAAGGTACGAACTTAACAACGGCTAAACATAAAGAAGAAAAAAATAAGAAGGAAAAGAAGAAAACTATAGAGAGAGGACAATTCAAAGCATTCATTTGCAGAATAAAATTAACTATAAGTGTAAGACTTAAAAAACTTTTCTGTTTGTTCCGGTGTGTATTTAAACAAAAAAAATGACGCTTAACATACTACGAGTGGCTGATAATGTTTTTGTGGATAATGCTATAACCAATTTTGAATATCATTCCTACACACCTTATGCAAATACTACATTTTTCAATAATGATGAGATAAGAATCCCTATACAAACTCAAGACGTGTACACTCTACCTTCTCAAAGTTTTCTGTACCTGGAAGGAAAACTTTTAAACTCAGAAAATAAGTACAGTCCAACATTAAGATTCATTAATAATGGTTTTGCATTCCTCTTTGAAGAAATTCGTTATGAACTTGGTGGAAGAGTAGTCGATCGAACAAGAAATCCTGGAATCACATCAACGATTAAGACCTATCTATCATATTCCAAAAACGGAATAATTCGATGGTATAATGCAGGATGGAATCTTGAAGGCACTCCAAATATGTGTGACGTCAACGGAAATTTTGCAGTATGCATTCCTCTAAAATTACTACTTGGCTTTTGTGAAGATTTTCGTCGCCTAGTGATTTCAGCAAGTCAAAATTTAATTCTGGTACGTGCCAATACAGACACCAACGCTGCAGTTAGTTCTGTAGCTACAGAAAAACCAAAAGTTCACCTAAATAAAGTTGTTTGGAAAGTACCTCATGTGTCATTATCTGATGCTCACAAAATCCAATTTTTGCAATATATAGAACGTGGAAAAGATTTGCCTATCGGCTTTCGTTCCTGGGAGTTATTAGAGTATCCACTTTTACAGCAAAGTCAAAAACATACCTGGGCAGTGAAAACGACAAGTCAACTGGAAAAACCTCGTTTTATTATTGTAGCATTCCATACTGATCGAAAAAATAATACTCACAAGACTATGTCAGAATTTGATCATTGTAACATCACAAATATAAAATTGTATTTAAATTCTGAAGTTTACCCATATGATAATTTAAATCTCAATTTTGATCAAAAGAATTTTGCAACACTTTATGAAATGTTTGCTAACTTCCAAGCGGTATATTATAACAGAGAGTTCATTCAAGTTTCTCTAACTCCAGAAGACTTTTCTAAACAAACCACATTATATGTAATTGACTGTAGCCGGCAAATAGATACCATTAAAGGTGGAGCTGTTGAAGTCAGATTAGAATTCGAAACAAGCAAGAATATACCAGAAAAAACTACTGCATATTGTCTCATTCTTCATGATCGCCTTGTAAAATATAATCCTTTAACTAATGTTGTAAGAACAATGTAAAAATATTATGTAATATAAATAAAAAATATTATAAATTGTTTATTTAGAGCCATTACATTTTTTTGTAACCGCGCAACTCTATATCTTAAACTAAAAGAGGGGAGAATCTTAAATAAATATCAAATACAGTCTATTAAATTAACAGTATGAACGTATCCATTTCTTATACTTGTACAAATTGTTTTAAAAACACTGAAAGTTTACTCTTTACTATTGTAACTTTACAGTGTGCAAGAAATACAACAAGAAGTTTCACTCAAAATACACCAAGAAGATCAAAATATAAATATTGTAGTATTTGTCTACAGTGCACGTTGTGGTTATTAAACGAAGAATAAATAATAAAGAAAAATGTTTATAAACATTATTCTTAATTTATGTTCACTATGTATTGTTATTGGAAATGAAGTGTTTTTCTCTGAATACTCACCACATAATGAAAGCTTATATATAACACATGAATTGGCAAACCAAACTTCTTTACAAATCAGTTTTAGTAAACTGTTATCAAAGTATCCTGAATTTAAGCTATATTCTACAAGACAAGGAAACATAACAGAATTAAGAAATAAAACTAGTAATTTTGCAACTGCAGTATCTGAATCATTAATTGAAAACGAGAACACAACCCTTAGTATGATGAAAACTGAAACAGAGTATCAGGCAACCATTAAACAGTTGGAAGAAACACATATGGCTACTTTAAATGAATTAATTGCTCTAAAAAATTCGCTAAATGAATCAAAAACAAATCTACTAGAAGTTCGATCAGATTTGGCAGCATGCCTCTCACTCAGTGCAGGATTTAAGGCACACAGTGACATATGGGCATCTAAGTATGCGGAACTAAGATTTAGAGTTCCACCATGTACAACAACCTCATCTAATGATTTTAGTAAAAATATATCACATCATTATGTTGCTTTATTACAGTGGAACTATACAAGTTGTATACAAGAATTAAATAGATGTAATAAAAAAATCTTATTGAATTTGAAATATTTTAATAATAAATAGTATATATTTACTTACATGTTGTTTTGTTATTTTTGCACCTTTTTACACTAAAACTCACTTGTTTTTCACTGCAAGTTCTGTACATTTTATTAATTAATGATTAAAATTTGCAAAGTGTTATCAATGCAGCGATAGACACTTGTAAATAATTAGATGTTTGTAAATAAATTTTCACATCTTTGGTCGTCTTTCACGATAATGAATTAATGATTCAAATTATCAAGCATTCCTGACCTTGTTATTGGAATTAATAATGCAGCTCTTTTTAATTGTTTATATTATTTTTAGAATAAGGTATTTTTTAGCAAAATTTGTCAATATAAAAAGTTTAAGTTTTTTATTTATACATATATTAGGTACACTAATAAATAATACGGTAACTATTAAACAAAGAGAGTAAGTCGCTCATTTTTCTTTATCATAATGAAATTTATTTTATTATAGAAAGGAAGCAAAATTTTTATTTTTTAGCAAAATTTGTCAATTCAAAAAATTACGTCTTTATATTTATACATATTTAGGTACATTAATTAATAAAACGGTAACTATGTATTAAACAAAGAGAGTAAGTGGCTCATATTTTTTTATCATAATGAAATTTGTTGTGTTAGACAAAGACCACAAAAATATACATTCTGCCGAAGAAGAAGAGATCAAAACTACTGATAAGCGATACGCTAGGTTAGCCCACCCCTCGTACAAGCCAGACAAGGACAGCCTTGCCTAAACAAGGATAAACGAACAGCTAGCGAAGAAGAAGAGATCAAAACTACTGATAAGCGATACGCTTTTCCCAGCAAACCCTTCGCGATCTCTTCACCATCTACGTCTAGCCAAATTGTCACTTTTTGTCAACTTTGTCACACCTAAGATGTCCCTTTGTCACCCTAAACATTGTTTGCGACAATTTTTTGGTGACAAAGTGACAAACTACCCTCTGGACATTGGCGATGTCATTCTACAAGAACTGGGGACCCCCCCTATGACTTGCAGAATTTGTGGTACATGCCATCGAGGTGTCACAAGAACCCGCTACCTTATCTACTTATATTGTTTTTAAGGTAATAATAGAATCTAAATTAATATTTGATCCTCGATGCTAACCTGTATTAAATTGTAATAATGATCTGACTTAAATTTTCAGGCCCTTCGGAGTTTCAGTCAACGAATACATAATTTTGCATATTATAAAAAACATTAGATCTGTACAAATTTTTTCCAAATTTGCAACCTTACCTGATAGGTAGATTCGGAAAAGCGTATAGCAACAGTAATAGGTACTATAAGATTTGTACGATTCTTTTCCTTCACATACTGTATGAGAATTAAAGATCAGTGAATTTTAAATTTATCAACAATACACATACATAGGAGAAACATTTTAGAAATCGTAGCATCTACGTCGTCTCTATTTTTGACGATTTTAACGCTTTCCTCAATATCATCAATATTGTCCAAATCGCCGGCAACCTCAACATCCTCTTCATCATACATTTCGACATCGGCGTTTTCCAGAAAATCCAGATTTGCCATTACGGATACTTTTGGTATTCATCATCACAGCTTCTGCCAGTGAACTTGGTTGTGATTTTTGTTTCGGTGTTTTTCTATTTTGTGTTTCGTTCTATTTGTCGACTTGCTACGTTCAGATTCTCATCCTAATCGACATTATTATTCAATCCCAATAAGGTCCGTACCCTAGTTGACCTGACATCTATAATCCTATTTGTTACCGCTTCCAAGTCCTGACAGCAGTTACCAACCCTCCTTTCAGTTAGCAATAGTCACGAGAACGAAAGGCAGAAATGTGGTTTTCCATGTGGGTTTTGGTTTGAATAATAATAAAAATTTTGTTCGCCAGGAATCGGTTGCGATTATAAATACAGTCGTTGGTAATTCATTAAAAAATTTCTAATTCCTACGTAATTTTTGCTCTAGCTCTTGAAGCTCTTGGTGTAATTAAACATGATAAACATAAAATTTGTATATTGACATTATTCTCTTACTAAAGGTTCTACTTAAGACTAAATTTCGCTCAAGCTGCCGTGTACTGTCATGGGGATTTTGCACTAAAGCAGTTTAGAATACTGAATCTTCGGTTTTTAATGATTTTATCCTTTCCTGTTTTTTAGAGTAGCAAGTAGTTCTTGGCGTTGTCATTTAGCTGTACGTCCTTTTGGATTATGATTTCTTTTGTGTAAGCAAAAAAATGGTGGAAATGGCGTTCTTTTTACTTAATGACGAAGTTCACCCCTATTTTTGACAAGTTTACCCCTGTCCGCCAGCTTGATGGTAACGCTCTGGGCAGACGCCTCTCGGGAATTTGCTTAAATGCATCACAATCTTGTATCAGCCAATTTTGGAACGTTTACTCGATGGTGAGCATGACCAAAGAAAATTACCATTTTCACACCCTGAAACTATCCTCGGTTATCACTTCCACTGGCGCCTGCCTAGAAACGTGATGTAGTTCAGGAATTGAACTTAATACGATACATTCTGTCAATTTTCAGGATGACGAGCAAAATCCCGCTCTATCTCTCCTACTAAAAGGAAGTTAAATGAGTTTTAATGGAAACATTGGAGTGACTATAAAGAGAGTACATCACTGTCATCTTGGCTCTTCGTAGTGAGGGTAGTCAATAGTTTCCTACAATTACAGCCAGACACCTTTGATATTCAACAGTTTCTAGACGTCGACATTTTGTAAATAAAGTCGATTAACGCTCAAATGTGTAATAATATACAGGGTGTTCCATTAAAAATAAATAAACTCGGAATTCCAATAAAAGTATTTTTCGTTTGCATCTCTCACTACTCCTGATCTTCCCTGGAGTCATATTTTTACAATATATATTGTAACATTACATTTTTGTCGCAGAGTATAACTAGCAGTGTATTCCATAAACCCGTAAAAGAACAAGTAAACGAAGAAATATTTGATGTTTGAATTATGCAAAACGTATTTTAAATAGCTTAAACTGGACGTTAGATGTGTCATTTATCTATAACAATTGTTTTCTTGTAACTAAAACACGAGTATTGATTTCGAATATTAACACCAACGGATAGGATAAAATTATCTTCAAGCGTAAATACGTACCTTTCTTTTATTCTGTAGCATTTTTGTTATTGCGATAGGCTTATTGGGTTTTTCGCATTGGAAAGATTCTCGCTTTGTATTTGGTATTGATTTGTTTTGATATAAATTTATTTTAGGTTAAGATTGTTGGTTAGATTTCTCTTGACGTTCGAGACGAGTTGTTAAGGGCGGAATCACACGTTCTAAATGGGTTAATGACATTTATGGGAAGAAGATGTAGAAAAGTAGATTCGAGCACGGTACATTTCGAGCACTGATCACTGATGTTGCGGATTGTCGCGGAAGAAGAACGTTGTAAGTAGGGAATTAGATGATGTTGGTATTAGAATTTGGATAGGTTGGTAGGATTTTTAGACGTCAGTTGTCGGAAGAGGGAGTTGCTCGTTGGCCGTCCTGGTGAACGGTTGTTGCCCTGTGTGTTGCAAGTTCAGCGTCTTAGTGAAAGGATGGGTGTAGAATAGTACTTGGAGTTTTGCTGAAAAGTATGGTGATAGATGTCTACAAGTGTAATCTGAATTTATACTAACAATTTTGTGCTATCCATGTTTGGGATTTAGTTGAATACACTTTAATCGTTGGTTCCGTTATTGGATTTGTGATATTTTTGGGTTTTAACGGAAACCACACTCGTGTGAGGATATAAGACAAGTTCATCACTCATTCTCTCAATGATCACCGGTTTCAGCAACGATTAATAAATGTTATATGTACTCTCGTTGGCCTTCCTGGACGACTAACTGGTCAACCACCAATTGAACATCGTACTTAAGAACTTTAGCCCACCCAAGACCTTGTTTATCTTCAGTGTATGGGGCTATCACCTTCACTTAGTTTGCCGAAGTTTTGGCAAGTCTTGTTATCATTCGAACGTGTTCTATTTTGGTTTATTGGGAATCGGAAATCTTCGCTGGTTGCCGTAGCAACGACGGTGTATGTTGGCTTCGATTCTACAGAGGACAGCTGAGTGTTGTGTCATCGCATGTGTAACAAGGTGCCTTTGTAATTTAATTTAGTTTATCTATGTTTTGCTCATAATTTGCTTTTCACATTAAAGAGAATAGATTTATCCGAATAACATTTTGAATTTATTAAATTTAATAAAGAACCTGAATATTTAGTCAAACTTTTGACTGTTAATTTGCTCATATAAATTTGGTATTTATACATTTTCTGTAGTGCTAAATTTTGAACATGACTTCATGATTACTGATTTATTAGATATTGAGAATATTTGGTATATTGTGAAAGCGTCGTGAGAGCTCGAAACGTCGACTTATTAATTGAACTATTTTGGTTGTTTTAAAGATAATATTTGTTTCTAGATTTATGAAATCATTATTGATTTTTCTTGAAGTTTAAATGCAATTAAACACTTTTGTCAGTAACTGAATTTTTGGCTTCAGGTTTCAGAATAACAGTACAGTTATTGAATTTGTTATAATTTTGAATTATTCATAGTTTAGAGGTCATTATTGACTTAGATATTATTTTGAAGATTGCTTATTTAAGTATCTCATTTCTGATTTTAGATATATAGGTCATGTTTACGGAATACAACAACATTTGAATATTTTGATTAATGCTTTTGATAACATTTGTTTATTTTATCTGGGTTCATTTCATCATTAATTGATTATTACTGTTGCGTTCCCGCAATTTGTTTAGTGTATTGTTTAAATTTTATTGAATTACTTCATTGATTTTTAAACTTCTGCACCTTTTCCAAAACCTTCCGTCGCGCTAATGCTAATTTTAAGTGTTTTTTGCGTGTCAAATAAAGACAGTATTCGTGATTCGTGTATTGACTTCCAAGCTATTTGGACTTTTTGTTGTTATTGTGTTACGATTTCGCGAGTTATAGTTCCGGTCGTAACAACCGCTAAACCGCTTTCATTTTGTTTTTTTTTTGTTTGAACAAAAGCGCATCATTTGTTGTTAAACCCGCATTTTTTGTTTGCTCAATCAATGAACATTACGTCGCTATTTTTTGTGTAACGTGTGGTCCAGACGAAGCTCTAAAATCAGTTCCTGCTGTTGCGGGGCTAGCCTCTCAAGAAAGAAGAACCAAGAAAACACCACCTGCAGAGCTTCGACGTAAAAGGTCAGTGATTAACTTTTATTTGGTGATTCATTTACGCGACGACACGTGTTTTATTGATTGTTCCGCTAAAGGTCCTTCGTCAATTATATACTTGCATTGAACCAGCATTGAACTAAAACCGCAACATCTAATTCATACATTTTTTTGGATATTATAGGTAATGTGTCATCGAAGACATTACAATTACATTTGTTGGTTTTGGTAATAATTTGAACTTAGTATATCAGGTATGTAATGTTGATTCTTGGTTGAACTATAGACATGTGTATGTAGGTACATGAAGTTGGCTACAGGTCGACTTGTGTTTGATATTTTTGCAGGATTGAATGGAGATAATTTACAAGTTCATTAAATTATTTACTGTTTTATTAAGAGTTTTATTGAAGTAGGTTTGTTGTGATGTAACTGACAATATACTGAGGGTTTATTAGACATGGAGCCCTTATCTATAGATTCCTTGTAGCCGCGGAGTATTGGTAGGTTATCTTAGGCGGTTAGCTGGGGTAAATAGGCAAAGAATCTACCTGGCCCCCAGAACATCTTTATAATGAAAAGTTAACTTACAGTTGGCTTGGCCCTTGTTTGTTAACCCACTCCCGTCTCCACTGAAGCTGCCGTGCATCCTGGTGTCAACGTTTACCACGTGCGCCGTATTAAGGTGGTAGGTTTGCCATTACATCTGGCATTACCGACGTTTTGACATTATAATGTATTTTGGAGTAAAGTCATAATTTTCCGTCCGGACATTTTTGGGCCATGCTATATACGGTATTCAGCATATAGACAAATTATTAATTTATAGAACAAATTCTCATCTTGATTAATTTAGCAAATATCCTATATACAGCATAAATGCTGTAGCGCATAGGCAAAATATTAATATATAGAAGAACAAATCCTTTACCGTTATTATAACGTCCCGTTCATTCGAGCGCTGTTGTCACTTAATAGTTTTATCGCGAATAATCTCTAAACTGGCCAATGTACCATCTCAATCAACAAATACTCAATACAAATACGCAGCAGGGCCAGGTTTTTTTGTAGGATAAATATAGATAAATTGATAACTTTTAGTGAAGAGAATTGATTCAGAAGCTATCACCTGCATTTTTTTATTACGAGATTCTGCATATCATCCATTAATGATTAGTCTCATTTAGCATCAGCTGTTAGGTATATACTACCAACCAGCAATTCTATTGGGTTCGAATCAGTTGTAATGTTAACTACAAAAGTTTTAGCATTTTCTCTGGCTATCTAACGGTGATCTTGACGTTGACCATGAACTTGACGGTCAAGGTTAAATGCGTTTTTTCAAATAAGAACCCCCATTTTCTATGCCACATTCGGAATGAAAATTTGTCGTAAAAAATTACATTGACCCTGACCATTTTTCATTCTGGATTTGTAGGGGATAGATGGTGATTAAACATGACCTTAAGCTTTCCTTCACCTTGATCAGAAGCTTGAGGGTCATATTAAGGTCAAATGCATTTTTACAAATCGTAACCGCCTCGTTTATACCAGATTCAGAAAGAGCAAAAAAATTAACCTCTAAAATGATCTTAACTGTGACGTAAGTCATTAGTCCAGACAGGACTTTGACGTTGATGGTTGCAATTGGTGGTCAGTTAAGGTAAATCTTCATGTGTATTAATTAATAACTTAAACAAATTATTAATATGTTAAAGTTCAGGTAAGTAAAGCTTAGGTTATCAATGGTATTTGACAATCCCAGTGAAGATTTGATGAAAAATAAACTTTATTCAGGAGTCTTTCTACTTATGTATATAATTTCAACTGTTTATCTTCAATTTGTCTCTACTTACTTTTCTATCTCAATTTTTGTTGTTTTCTAAACGATAATTGTGGCATCTCTAGTTTTTATTTTTTCTGAGTTCTTTAGAAATAACACCACAAAAACTCGAAAGTATATGTTGTATATTTAAAAAAAGTCCAAACGTTTCAAGGTCTAAATCAGACCCCGTTTTCAATGGTATTAACACAAATAAACAAGAAATTAAAAAATTAAAAGGGTTTGTATTGAAAAGTTTCGTAAATCACAATTTGACATTGTGAAAGTATTTTTCTATCGTATATGGGATAATTTGTCTAAGAAATGTGCACTGTTTTTAACATGTGAATTGGAATTACCTGTAAGTGGAGAAATGATCTTTACAAGAAATTTTGAGAGTTCACTGCAAGGAGAATTTATGGAACTGACAGTTGGTTTTAAAGGCTTGCAATAGTGTGGAGTAAGAGTTTTGAGTTCCTGTTCAGTAAATTCATATTTGTAATTGTATAGTAAGCAGTATATTTTGTAATCAACAGAACTTGTTGGATCTTTGTTTAATTTAGTGTACTGTCTTTCTGTGATTATGTTTTAAATCATACTCATTTTAATTTAAAATTACTGTGGCTTTGCCTTTATCCCTAGGTAATTTTTATAGTACTGTCATTTTTTAAGGCTTTAATTGCAGATAGTTCATTTTGAGATATATTATTTGTATTTGATGTGTATAGGGGTTTCAAATTCAATTTTTGCTCTTACATGATATTCTTGAGCTTCACTTAAGTTTAATTTACTAGCAGTTTGTTCTATAGAATTGATAATATCAAAAAATTCGTCAATTAATCAACAAATTGACATTGCCAAAAAGTCAAAATATAATATTGTGTAAATTATTTCAAACTACATTATTCGACAACGTCACATCGGATAAGTATCACACAAAATACATCCCAACATAGTATAAGGAAAACAAATACGTAGACCTATTGTCTCACAGTTAATCCCGCAAGAGAGTTTTTCTATAAGAGGGCAACTAGTGTTCCGGGCAGTTTCCACAAACTGCTCTTAGATACTACACTTTAATTTTCAATTACTTTACTTATGTGTTTTTTCAGAAACCATTGTGAGGTTTCTAATTGTCTTCTAAATGTTATTTGTGGCATATTCTTGATTATTTTTTTTTGTTTTCTTGGTAATAACACCACAGTCGAAATAAAAAGCTGTATATTGAAAGAATACCAAACGTTTCAAAGTTGATTCTGACTTTGTTGTGAACATATGTATTGAAAATGTTAATTGCAAACTGAAAATTTGATTTATGACATTTAAGTTGACATAAGAAAAATTTGTTGTTTTTAAATATACAGCTAGCACAAATAATCTTAGGAGCACTGATTACAGTTAAACAGCTTTCAAGTTGGAAGGATTTGAAAGAGTTGTCTTTAGAATTTATAAGTGGCGTTTCTCGGTATGTACGACTTTGTTATAAGATTGCGCATTCGCCATAAATTCGATAAAAGAATTCTGCTGTTTCAGAGATTAGTCATAAGGGATAATCTAGGAAAAACGTTCTGAACTACCCCGATACTGAGTTGTTCAAAAGAAGATGACCATTAATAATTTCTTCCTTAATTGTCGGTAACGAGATACGATTGAATTCTACAGAAGTAGAACTTTTTGCCGCAATTATGTGCGAGTTCTCATAAGAAATAATTTGTTTTATATTACTGATTAAAAAGTTGCTTGACAAAAGTTGAGAGTGTGCGGTTAGCTTTAAGCTCGGGCTGATTAAATATATATACGGAAACGTAGATTATTGATGGTTTACACAATAACCAATTTCTTGACTGGTTTACATTATGAAACATGGTTAGTAAAAAGTGCATTTATTTATGGATTAAAATTCGTATCACAGTCTTCAAAATACTTAGGAGACCACTTTATACTAACTCAAGCGTTACATCATTAACCAAAAAGTTATACATTACCGTTTTCTTTGAAATTTTCGTACACTGTCAATAAACAAAAATTTAGTTAACTGGTATGTAGTTAGAGTGAGCGTAACAATTTAATTAGTGGTATTTATTCTACCATGATATCTTATCTTCTTATTCTTATCTGTAAAATTTATTATGTGTTAGATATTGATTTTTAATGTTATATATTTATTAAGACAACCTTTTTACACTTTAAATACTTATTAAATAAATATTATCTATTTTTGGCCAAAAACAATTGAGCGGTAAACTGTACTATGAGAGAGAATTGATCTGAACGGCCGAGAACGGCCTAACTGCCATTCGGCCGTGAAGGTCCGTCAAAGCAGACGAACAGCCGAAGAGCCGAACTATCAAACAGTGAGACCGATGTTCGGCTGTCAAGTATATCTTGTCTTTCAAATACTCCATTATTTAGTTTCAACTCTTAATAATTAAAAAAAAATACAAAAATTTACTAATTTTTAAAATGGTTGTGTTGGAGGCCTTAGGTACGTTCTCCTTCGTTGTTTTTTTGGGCCTAAGTTATGCGAATATAAGGCCATTCAGTGGTGGAAAACAAAAAAAAAACAATCACCGGTAAATAACTGTAGAGATGTATAAACTATTACTTTCGTCGAGGGTTTGGAAGCATTATGTTCACTAGAAATTAAAGGGAGGACTACGTGATCTTAAGGGGGCGTTCAAGTATTACGTAAGCACTATAAGGGGAGTAGGGAGATCTTTGCTTTGCTTATTTTTGATGACATTGGTGGTAAGAGCTTTGCTTACTTTTGCTGACAAGGGAGAGAGAGAGAGAGAGGGGTAAATAATTGTAATAATCTGCTTTGGTAATACTTGAACGGCCCCTAACTAGCCCCGTCCTGCCTACGCCCTCCGTTCCTGTCCACATCCCTTCCCTCCGTCATGAACCAATACTCTCGTGGAGGGTTTGGTAGCATTGTGTTAATCAGAAATGAAAGAACAACAACAAAAGGACTTTGTGACTTTGACAAGCCTCCCCCAAGTCTGGGGATGGAAGGCGAGGGCTTGGGGAGGATGGGGCGAATTAGGATCACATAGTCCTCTCGCTGTTATACCATCATTTCTGGTGAACACAATGCTTCCAAATCCTCCACTAAAGTGATAGTTCATGCACTACAGTTATTTACCTTTTGTGTTTGTTCCACCCCTGCATTGTCTTATATTTGCATAACTTAGTGTTTAGCACTAAATAATGCCTAAAAAGACCGACAAGAACATATCTAAAGCGTAGTAGTACCCCTGTCTGAATCGTCGTATTATGGCTAAGGAAAACACGAAAAAATGTGATGCATCGGATATAAAGTGAAAGGTTTCTCTTGGAAGAGTTCCACCATGTTCACAATAAACTTAAACAAGACAGGGATAAATATTCTATATCTTATCGTATGAGTGTAGAAACTTTTTGAAAGTCTCTTCATTGATATTCCTTCATCTTCATTACGCCCAAAAAAACGACAAACGAGAACGTACCCAAGGTGTAGAGAATATTCCTGTCTGACTCGTCCTATTATGCCAAGGAAAGCAAAAGCACGAAAGCATTAGGTGCATCCGATATTAAGTAAAAGACGTTGCTTAGGAGAGTTCCACTGGTGGATCCAGGGTGGCTAAAGGGCTGAAGACTCCTCCAAAATCATCTGAGTGGTCTGTTTCTTTAGTGTTTAGTTTACTAATAGAAACCTTCAACGTGGTCAAGCCCACCCCCAAATGATATTAACCCCCCCCCCAAAAGACAATCCTGGATCCGCCACTTGTTCCACCACAATAAACTTGAACAAGATAGAGACAAATTTTCTAATTATTATCGGACGAGTGTACAAACTTTCCAGTACGTTTTTAATGCCTCCTTGATCATATTGCTTCATCATCATGTCCCACAAAGGACTGAAATTCTCTACTGTACTAATTAATTTGTTCATGTCCAGTATGTTCACCTATAAAATAAACTAACCACCCCCTTTTCGGCCGAAATCTGCCGGCAAATTCCATTTCGGTTACATTTGGCCGAATAAATCAGGTGCAGTGGACGGTGATCAAGCCCGATTCATGATTTGGGCGTATTCTGGTAACTGGTATCCGTTGAGCGACGGTTCCACTGGAAAACTGGCCTTATAACCTTTTCTCCGATATTAGATCATGTTTAAAACACAAGTTCCCGAATTCAAATTCTTTAACAGTATCAGGTTAGGATTGTCGATAACCTCATGTAAACATTAGTTTGCTCTTAATGCGAGTAATCCATTTTGAGGAAACAGTGTGTATAGAAGATTTGTTCCTTTGAAATGTGGTACTCAAAAACGGTACGTTTGCTTGTCTCTGTTGGCACGACGTACTAGCAAATGGGAAATGCAAGCCGCTACCAGCTGATTTATCTGCAAAAATTGAATGGAGCGCCTACAACACTCTCCAGAATCATGCAAAATACATCATACAGAAAATGAGGTGAAAACTGATACTATGTCACAGCAAATCACGTCATCCTTAGGAAGTACTTACTTGTCATTAAATGAAAGCATTGGCTCAAGTATATCATCATCTGATAACTAGGAAAGGTGGAATAATAGATATTCCTGGAAAATACGAAGCAATCACAGTCATCTAACAAATTAAACATGCAAGAACGTGGAAGCTCACCATTTCTTGATGTGTAGTGCCAGAGAATCAAATCCGGAATGTAGACAACAATATGCAGGCAAGCTACACTATATTTCAAAATCACTCCATTCATCCCACAATAACGAAAACTTAAAAACACTATTGTGCATAGCCAAAAACATCTGTCCACATCAGAGGCCTTCGAACATGTTAAGGTAAAACTCTGAGAAAACCTAGAGACGGATGGATATACCGGAATTCTCAACAATAAGTCACTTGAAGAACTTAAAAACAAGGTAGAAAGAAGAATTCATGGTAGCTACTTTAGGTAATACTCTATATCAGAGGCCTGTCTGAAAGACTAAAACGTATTGGATACAAATATGGGATTAAGGTGATATGCAGTAGTTGCAACACTTTGAGGAGTATGATAACGAAAATGAAGGTAGATTCACTTACAGTACCACAAAATGGCATGTCCAGTAAACTTTGACAGTGCAGAAATCTCTAAACAGTGGAAACAAAATGACATTTGAACACCAGGGTTCGCGAACATCGTATGGCTACTCAAAATGTGGAGATAGCAAATTATGCATGGATTATACACCACAACATTAACTGGAACTGGACCAAGAACAAGGAGGAGCACTAATATTGAAAAAATGCATATAAGAGAACATTCAAACGTTACTACAAGAATATTATCAGCGAAGTCTGTGTACAAATAAGAAACATGCGGAGGCCTCTACTTGAATAATTATTGCTTTTCCCGCAATAAAAGCCACGCTTGTTGACGCAAGGGATTTGTGGCCTAGCAGATCCAAAGCTATCGAAATGTTGTGAGATCAACCAGCTTCAAGACGATGGAAGGACAGGGAATAATTAACATTCAAATGATCAATTTAACAGAAATATTAATGAGTTATTGCAATCAGCTCTAGAAAATCTTAAAAAGGGCAACGCATCTGCCACCGGGAAAAAATAAATAAAACAAAATAGAATTATTATTTAGCAATTTTTCGTATATAAAGGATAACTAACATATTTTAAAATTATTTAGTTATATATTATATTAAATACTCAAATTATGTAGTCTACTGTATTAAGTATATGAGCTGTGATTTCAAAACTAGCCACCCAAAATAACATTTAAAATATCTTTAATAGAAAAAGACAAATAAACCGTTAATTAATATTTACGAGGGGACACATTTTACATGTATCGTTCACCCTGCAGTTTCAACTCCTAAGGTGAGGTGAATATCACTTCTACAAATTTAAATACAAAGGGGTCTCATGTGATACCTCTTTTAAAGACCTGTTTTTGCCAATCTTTTGACACATCATTTTTATAAATCAGATTATTTTTACAGAGTAATAATGACCCAGAAACCGTAAAAAAATCAATTTTTGAAAATAATTGCAAATTACACCAAAATTGGTTTATGGTGGTTTTTATGGTCTCTGATTACGAATCCGAGATCAGATTTGTAAAATTCGAAATGGAGGATCCAAGATGGCGGATGAAAATTTTTAAAATCAGCCGATATACGCCGAAATTGGTATATAGGTCTCTGATCATGAGTCCGGAATGTACAAAATACAAGATGACGGGCGAAATTTTTGAAAAACTCGAATATAGTGAATATAAAAAAGAAAGTTTATGTCTAGAATGAACACTTAGTGTTAAACAAGAGTCTGGAAAAAATATATATGACTTCGTTTTACACTTCCTTGAGAACTGGTATTAAATTCTTTTATTTTGTAGTTACGGTTTGGTTCATTTTTCTCTGAAACATTATTGTGAACATGTTTTCCATGCTTGTTAATCATTTCCGCGTTCTTAACCACCGTAATATTGTTAAGTTAAATTTTAAGGTAACTGTCAATATTAAAGTGAAATTAAAACATTCTACTCTTTTCATTTGCCGAAAATATCAGTTCTCATTTGAAAAAAATATTGACCTTGGCGTGGACTTGAAACTTGATATATACAGATATATATCCACATATTTAGAACTATATCATTCAACGTATAACAGCCGTTTCGAACCAGGAGTTCTCGTCAGATACGCTTCCTTGAATGACAAGTTCTACCTAAATATCTCAATCGACGGTAGATGTCACCGGCATCTAATAGGTTCAATACACTGACCGGTGAAACTTGATCTCAAGGTCGAGGGAAAGGTCAATATACTCGTTTGAAACCCTAGGACTTTTATTTGAAACTATTTTTTGGGAAATATCTACCGTTTGAATTATATCATTCTATTCATAATTTTATAAAAACATGTTCAAAGAATCTGTAAGTCAGTTTACCAAAAACTGACTTACAGATGTATAATAATATAATGTATAGATGTATAAATGTAGTTGAGACATAAAATTATAAAATAGAAAAAGCGATACTACAATTATTTGGGTACTGGTCACTGTTATCAGAAATTTAACAAAATACTGCGCTTGAACAAAGCTTGAAAAGGTGCGGATTTACATATTCATAAAGTTTATTTACTTTGTTACCAGTGCCATTAAATTTCTTATGGATTCTATATTGGATGAGCTGTTCTTACAGATTTTATCTGTCTTTTAGCATGTCCATTTATAACCTTATCTTGTTTAAATTTCTTTTGCAGCAGTTTTCTGTGGAATTTTGAAATTTTCGTTCCTTCGCTCTGCTTCGGTTTATTTATAGTCAGTTTCGCATAAATATTGTCCAATTTCACATTTATTGAAATCTTTCCTGCAAGATGGTTTTATCTAAGGATCCAGTACTTTTCTTCTATGAAGTGAAATTTGATGGAAAACACTTGTTAACATTTTTGCAGCATCAGCCAAATTTTCTAAAATGGTTTACAAATGCATTAACTGGTACATATAAAGCCATGAGACCAGCAGAAATTTGAGACTGTAAATGTTCGTCATCTCTTAATTTGTGTGAGTTCTGTGTTAGTATTCCATTTATTTCTGGATTTAATATTGGAGGGGTTAACGCAGAACAGTTAACTGCTGGAGGGTATTTATCGAGCAGTTTCTGATTATCGTCCTCACCTATACCTTTCAAAAGGTTGTTTTGCCAGCGATTAGCAATTCCATCTAGTAATACAGAAGCCTTTTTACTCAATTCTTCCGGAATATTTCCAAATATGGTCAATTTGTCTTCTAACAAATTGTTTACTTTGGAATTATCAACAAGATTTTCGAGTTTGATCATCCGGTTGGGCGGAAGTTTTTCTTTGTCTGAATAGAATGATAACTTTGGCGTACTCTCATTATCGGTATCTTCACAGTCTACAACAATATGAGAACAAATATATAGATATGTGTATTTTGGGAATCAAGAAAAAACAATTTTATTCTGACTTCATTGTCAACGTCATTAAAATCTTTTTTTAAAGCTATTGACATCGGTTTTAGAATAATTTTGAGACGTTTGTATATTTTAAATATGCAGGCTATTTTTCCTTAATGAGGTTTTATTCCTGATATATTTTTTTGATCAATTTGAATTGTTAGTTTTCATTAAGGTTTCTATATGATTGCTTGTTTTAAGTGTGTCATTAATATTCTATTTCCTTAAAATTTTTAGTCTAGGCTAGGCAAAATAAAGTAGTTTTTGTGTTAATACTATTCAGACTATTTTTTTTATATTTGAGTTTT
This sequence comes from Octodonta nipae, assembly GCA_034190945.1. Classification (NCBI taxonomy): domain Eukaryota; kingdom Metazoa; phylum Arthropoda; class Insecta; order Coleoptera; family Chrysomelidae; genus Octodonta; species Octodonta nipae. Next base: position 68,497,125 of record CM067223.1, on the reverse strand, counting down.
TGGAGACAATTATTTTGTATGGAAATCAATCTATGAATCATGTTTTTGTTCATAAGGTACCGTAATATCGGTATGAGTTGTTTTATAATATTTTGAAAAGTATTTTTTTCTGTCCACTTTGTTAACATTTCAGTCTAGGAAAACAGAATATGCCTTTTTATTATTTCATAAAACATTTAATTTAGATATTATTATATATCGCATTTCTCTAAACCCTTACAAACAAAAACAAGTCATTCCTAATAGTGTTAATTTTAACACAACAAACACTAGATAATTCTCAGAAAGAACCAAATGTAGTTAAACAGATAGCAATTTTAAACTAAAGTAATGGATAAAATACTTCGTACCTAAACCAAGCGTAATAAATGCATTTTTAAAAAACAAAAACCCACTTCAAAAAAGTTGTCCTTCTTAATTTCGTTGTTCAAATTGGCACCGACTTCAGAAAAAGTATTTAATTGTTGTAGCAAAAAAATATTGCATGCTTTTTAATTAATTTTTTTTAAGTCAGTTTTTGTTTTTTTAAATGTATTTCTTTTACAATTTTTAGTGATGCAATGGTTTAATTGGATGCAGTTTTCAAATCTAATTAACTTTTTCAATATTGCCTAAAATAAGGTATTTTACTTTCATTTATTAGCTTGACCAACGTCGTCTATTAGAATAACTTGTTTTCTTGATATGTATATGTATTAAGAACATTTTGTATATGATTCTATTACCCTATATTGCAGACGATCTGAGTATCATCATTCTTTAGGTCTGTTGATTATACTGACATTCATTTAATATCGGAATCTTATAATAAATCGTTTTAAAGTTTTAATTGATATAGCATAATAGGATGTAATTTTCAATTCTAATTAACTTTTGTCTAACACCAATTTGAGTTATTATTAAAAATAAAGGTACTTAATTTAATCAAACTTATATTCTTTATCAAACCTAGTACACAATTTGGAAAAGTGACATGAAGATCTATACAATTTTTAGTGATGTGACATAATTAGATGCATTTTATAATTTTTATCACCCGTGTTTTAAGTATTATTAAAAATAAAGGTATTTTACTTTTAAGCAATATATTGGCTGACAAACCTCGTATACAGTTGAAAAAGTAACATGTAATGATTACCGTATACATTTCCCACCATGCAAATATTTTTATGAAGAATAACTTTTTTTCTGAATAATATTCATAAGAACGTTTTCCGTTTGAATTCAACTTATGAAGACACACTGTATATAGAGACCACCTGTGAACCTCCACATTGAAGTTGATTAACTGACATTTATTTCGATTTATTTCCAATCAAATTTCAATTTATTACAATTTTTAATAACACAGCACAATTGGATGCAGTTTTCAATTCAAATAAACTTTGATTACAATTTGAGATATTATAAAAAAATAAAGGTACCTTTTAAACTTTTTTTTTTTAAACAAAAGTGATATATTTCTTGTAGCCTAGCATATAGTTGGAAAAGTTACAGAAATTTTTATTATACAATTTTTAGTGCAATGGCGTAAGCAGATGCAGTTTTTAATTCTAATAACTTCTATTTGATAAAAATTTTAGACAATAATTTGGTCAAGTGCGAGTTGGACCTGCATACTTAGGGTTCCGTACTTGCTTCAAGATTCTAATATTCCAGTTTCAAACAAGCAGGGAATGAGTGCATTTTCTTATATTTACCCTAATATCTTTTAAAGGAAGTGTTTTAAATTTACAAAAATATACACTTTGATTTTCCACACATAGACTTTTTATTTTATCTGCTTCAGGATTCGCTTGATTTTTATCAGAATACATATGTATTTAATTTTCCAATTTGGCCCACAAAAATTAACATTAGAGTTTTATTTTACTAATAAACTTTCAGAGAAGCCTTTTATAATCTACTGTCTGAGTTTTAAGGCTCTGTAGATTGGAAGATAAAGGGCAAAATAGGTCAAGTTTTAAATTATAAATTATTAAATCTGTTATTCAAATTATTTAAAAATACAAATAAAATATATTTTTCAAAATTTAAATAGTGTAGTTTCTAAAGTGGGAATTAAGTCCTAGTTTAATATTTTTGTTAATATCTTTTAAACAAATGATTTAAAAATATGATATATTTGTAATTCACATAATGAGCCATTTATCTGATATGCATTTGAAAATTGAATTTTTATTTTCAATTTAATTGTATAATTTGTCCCTAAAATTACTATGGGGGTTTTCTAAAAAAAATTCTCATACATTTCAAGTGAGCCACAGTACCCCTAATTATTTTCAAAATTTTAGGTAGTATGGTTTCGGAAATAAAGCGAGAAATGATTTTTTTTATATCTTTATGTTAATATCTTGTAAACAATTAATTTAAATTTGTATTCCTCATAATGAGCCCTTTCATTTGATGTATTGCATGATTAAAAAAATATTTTTTCATATTTCGTTTAATTCTATAATTTGGCCCCAAATATTAATTGTAGGGATTTCTTCATATTTTTCCTGTAAACAAAAACATTTTGTTCTTATAGTTTGACAATAACGGGGGAATTAGTAATTTTTTTACATATTTTTTTAATTTATTTTAAAATATTAATTTTAAAAAAATTAAAAAAACATATTTGTATTCCTCATAATGAGGCCTGTGATTTAATATATTACATGATCCGTTAGAAACAATTATAATTTTTTATTTTCCATTTAATTCTATAATTTGCCCCCCAAAATGAATATTTTTCCAGTAAAGTTCAGGTGAGGGGCTATAATTTTTTTTTCAAAACTTTCCAACTTATTGTTTTGGTGATAAGGGGGGGAATGGGTATATATATTTGTTAATATATTTTAATTAATTTATTTTAAAAATATGAAAAAATATGTTTGTTTTCATCATTATGAGCCCTTTTACTTGATATATAACATGATGTGTTAGAAACAATTTTAATTTTATATTTTCCATTTAATTCTATAATTTGACCCCAAAATGAATATTCGGGGTTTCTCGTTATTTTTCCGGTAAAGTTTAGCTGAGTCGCTATACCTCCATTTTTTTTCAAAATTTTCCAGCTAATGGTTACGGAGATAAAGGGGGGGTAATGGGTTATTTTTTTAATATTTTTGTTAATATCTTTTAATTAATTTATATTAAAAATATGAACAAAATATATTTGTTTCCGTCATAATGAGTCCTTTCATTTGATATATAACATGATGGGTTATAAACAATTATAATTTTATATTTTCCATTTAAATCTGTAATTTGCCCCTCAAAATTAAAAGTAGAGGTTTCTTCTTAATTTTCCAGTAAACTTCAGGTCAGATCGTATACCTCTAATTTTCTTCAAAACTTTCCGTTTTATAGTTTCGGTGATAAGAGGGTAGGGGGGTGGGTAAATTTTTAAATATGAAAAAAAATATATTTGTGTTCCTCAGAATGGGACCTTTCATTTGATGTATTACATGATGCGTTTGATTTTTTTTTATTTTTAAATTTTCATTTAATTCTAAAATTTGTCCCCCAAAATTAATATTAATGGTTTCCACTTATTTTTTTCTGTAAAGTTCGGGCAACGTTCTATATTTCCTATTTTTTTCAAAATTTTAGGCTCAATAGTTTCGGAGATCAGGGAGGGGAACGGTCGATTTTTTTAGTTTTTCCCCCCAGAAGTACCCCTAAAATAAAAATTTTTTCTTTAACGATATGTACTCCTGATCGGGTAACCAAACTATGCATTGATACCAAATTTTAACGTCTTCCGTCCAGAAGTTTAGGAGAAAATTGCTGTGATGTGACAGAGGCGGAAATCCTGAGTGATATTATAAGGGTATCAGTATATTGTATATACGGAACCCTAAAAATGAAGCTACTTTAATTTGTAATCAAGATTCCTCTTTGATGACAAACCTCGTCTACAGTTTAAAAAGTGACATTGAATGATTGCTGTTACGTTTTAGACCATGCAAATCTGTTTATGAAGAATAACTTTTTCTATTAAAATTATTAATTAAAAGAAATCGTTTGATTTATGAATACACACTGTATATACATACTAACTGACATTTATTTTGATTAGTTTGATTTATTTACAATTTACCACAAGTTCCACATATTTAAATTTTAATCCAGCGACTCCACCAAATTTTACTGTATAAGAAAATTGTTAAATTTTTTACCCGATTTTCTAAGAAACGATACAAGCCATGTTATTGAAAAAGATATAGGATATTCGGGATATCCCGGAACAAATCCAATATCTTTTAAATTAATCCCATGTTCCGAATAAAAAATATTTCATATTATTAGAAAATCAGTAAAAAAAGTTATTCTCCATTTTCTAAGAAACGGTAGAAGCTATATTAATGAAAAAAGTATGGGACCACTTCGCGATCCTCCAGAACAGGATCCAGTATAAACAGTCGAAATTCCTTGCGAGTAATCGCAAACATAAAAAATATTATAGATACAGACGAATTGAAAACCTCCTTCTTTTTGAAGTCGGTTAAAAATAGCTTCTGTTTCTAGGTAACTTTAAAATTCTGTTTCCTCTTCTCTGAGTGCCAACCCATCACGGGACAATGACTATCAACATGACATGACAACATGACTATCACTTCAGTGCGAGAAATTGTTCCGTTTTTGTCATGCAATACTAAGTACGTAAATTTCCAAGAAATTCTTCCTCTTTGCGGACTTCGTCTGCCCAGTACTTTACCCTGCAGATCAAGTTGGGTCCAGAATATCTTTAGAATATGCTTATACAGTCACATCTCAAAAGCTTCTAGTTGTTTGAAGTGGGAGTTGTGAGCGTCCAAGTCTCCGCTGCTTAGAAAAGAACTAGTAATATGTTGCAGCTTAACGCTCTGATTGTTTTTTCAGATTGAAATCATGGTTTCGAAAAAGTTTGGCCATTTTAATGTATATTGTTCTTGCTTTCACGATTCTAAACTTAATTTCTTGGTCATTTATATTTGTTCCAAGGTAGTTACAAGTTCATCTCGTGTCATCCACCTGTTATTTACTATTACCCGATTTGGAGTTTTCCTATTTTTACTAATTAACATGCAATTAGTTTTATACTCATTTCTATAACAACTTGTATGTCTTTATCGTCAATCACTTCTTGTAGACAATTTATCATCATCAGTCTTTCATGTTGTACTGTATCGGATGCTTTCTTGTTATCGATAAAACATGCATATATTTCACATCTCTAAAATATGTATGCTTCATTTCGTTTTCGCACTTTGTATATATACGCTGATGGATAATATGGAGGATTTTTTTAGTAAATAAATAAATAAATAAATAATTCCTGTATTGTCCAATAGTTTCCCATTTACACGGTACTTGCAAAAATATCACAATAATTGCATTTACACGTATTATTAAAATTATTACACATAACATAAACTGGTTATTTCAACAAAATCTTTGTTCTGATCCCCATGATTTTTGCCATTAAAATGAGGCATATTCAAATCTCCCAGTAATATCAGGTTCTCAGAGTTTACACAATCTAATTGTTCCAGATGATAAATAATTCATCAGGACATATCTTATCAGTTATATACATTGAGATTAAATATAAAATTTATAGTCTAATTTACAATTTACAACTAATACATTTATATCAGGAAATTGCTGAGCAATTAATGTTACATCAACTATTTTTGACGTTATGTTACCTTTAACTCCACCAGTTGCTTTTTGAACGAGATAAAATTTTCTGTCTTTTCTATATACGAAATATGTCTTAGGAAATAACTCACCACTGCAAACATTAGGATTTAGCCATGTTTCTGTTAAAACTATTTCATCGAATTCACATTCACTAATACCCGCATTAAACTGTTTAAGCCACGTACGTTCTGATAGTAACAAGAGAGGTCATTGTATTTGGGGTTAAGTAAGTGGCTCATCATACTTATCGTTCGATATTTTGAACAATTTTGGCACTTAACTTTTTGGGCAAGATGATAAAAGTGAACTTTTTCCATGAACTGGGTATTTTTTCTGACTTATAGAGTTATAGAGGGTGAGTTTTTTTTTGATGATCACTATGGGGATCTCGGAAACTAGCGGAGATAGTGCAATGGTTAAATTGGGAAAGATTTGCAGTTTTACTGGCCCAATTAATGACATTTCGGATTTTTGTAAACAGTCATGGTTTACTAGATATTTAAAAAAAACGAAAGTCTGTCGATTTAGTCAAATCCCTATTGAATTTATAAAAAAATTGAAGGGAATTGTATCCCGAATATGACTGTCATGTCCTCGTTTGCGTGACAGCTCTCGTTTTCGAGATATGACACAAACTCATCTTTTTTTGAATGGAAACCATAGTTGGCTATGACCTCAAAAAATCGGACATTTGTAGAGCTTTTCAACGATATAATACTCTATATATTTATTCATAAAAATAACGGAGTTATGGATGCTTTTCTCTCTTATTTTCACTTTTAACGTAGTTAGCCATGAAATAGATTGATTTATTAATAACTATTCCAAAAAATATTGAACAATTTTTTTATTAGGTATATCAGATATAACGAAAAAACTAAATAAGTAGATACTTACTAAAAACTTAAGAAATTAAAGTTCATAATAAGATTTACATTACCGCTTTCCTCACAGACCGCCTATCAATTTCTTCAATTACTTGTAATAGCCTTAGGTCACCAACTGTCTCATACTTTCTTTTGTGTATTTTGTTTTTTAGCGCACTCCATAAATAGAAGTCTATAACTGCCAAATCGGGAGACCGGGGTGGCCATTCGCGTGGGCTATTTCTTCCTATCCAAGAGTTTGGACAGATATTATCTAAGTGTTTGTTGTCTTATTAATAACGAGTTAAGAGCAGGTGCTCCATCATGTTGGAACCACTCAATTTCTAAACGAGTTCTCAAATTCAAATTATGCAACATGTCTTGAATAGTGTATTGCAAGTATGCAAGTAGCGCTCCCCAGTAAGTGATTCGTCATAGATAAATGGCCCCAGAATAGTTGTACATGGAAAGGGTTTTCTTTAGCCCAGATATGCTCATTGTGTCTATTGAACATACCGCATCTAGTTTCATCTGACCATAACAATGGAAACTGTGGATTGTCAAGGCACATGTCTCTAAACCATGTACAAAACAAAATACGCCGATGTTCGTCACCAGCATGCAAAGTTTGAGAAACTGAAAGTTTGTACGGGTGGAACTTGTGGGCTTTCAGTACCTTAACTACACTTCGTTGAGATGTGGCAGCTTCTGCCGCAATCTCACGAGTTGATATAGATGGATTTTGATTTACCATTGCCAAAACATTTATTTTTTCTGCTTCGTTAATTTGATTACGTTCTTTGGTGGTTTAGTAAAAAATCCATATCGCGTAAACTATCGTAAAGCCTCTTAAATGTACATAGAGCAGGTATTCCTCAGCTGCACGAACTGAATTTTTATGGCATATTCAGTTTTTCTTCGTTAGAATATTCCATTTTATCACGAAAACTTGTCAATATCGACTGTCAGTCTACTAATGGAATTACTCTCAAATGGGGAAACGTCAAAATGAAAACAATCTTTTCATGGCTACCTAGGTTAAAAGTGAAAATAAGAGAGAAAAACATCCATAACTCCGTTATTTTTATGAATAACTATATCGAGTATTATATCGTTGAAAAGTTCTAAAAATGTCCGATTTTTTCAGGTCATAGCCAACTATGGTTTCCATTTAAAAAAGATAAGTTTGTGTCGTATCTCGAAAACGAGAGCTGTCACGCAAACGAGGACATGACATCATATTCGGGATACAATTCTCTTCAATTTTGATATTTACACTTTTTTGATAAAATCAAAAACAAAGGAGCTAGAGGGATTTGACTAATTCGACAGAATTTCGTTTTTTCAAAATATCTAGTAAGCCATGACTTTTTACAAAAATCCGAAAATGTCATTAAATTGGGCCAGTAAAACTGCAAATCTTTCTCAATTTAATAATTGCTCTATCACAGTTTCCGAGATCCCCATACTGATCATCAAAAAAAAAACTCATCCTGTATATTTTTGTGAGAAAATCTATGTCTTCTTTATCAAATAACTATAAAAACTCACCGATAACCTTCTTTACTTGTGCTTTTATTATGTGTGAACTAGTTGAGTTCATTTGAGGAGGGTTTTCTGGTCTATCCGTATTTGAAGAGTTTGTCAACATATTTTCGCCATGTTTCTATTTTTTCTTTATCATATATTTTTACTCCCCCCCCCCCTTTCATTTAATAAACTTACGCTTATTGCCTTGTTATGGAGATCAGGTGCTTCTTTTATCTTCTAGTGTTAGTTAAATAAGTCATGTTTTTTAAGATTTTTTTTTAATCTGCTCTATATTTGAGAACGTAGGTTTTCGCGGCCAAAGTCATTGCTGATTCAACTTTTTCCGGATTTGGACCGCGTCATTTTTTCGAATTAATTTATTTATATGCCAGTTTAGATATATAAATAAAAATAAAGTTTTCCGACGTTTCGCCCACACTTATAAGGGGCTTTTTCAAGGATGAGAAAACTAAACAAATGTTACTTACTTTGCGGCGACTCCATTCGTCTCGTCATTTTCTCACAAACACACTTTGAAACTTCACTTTTTTTAAACTTATCACACTGACGCACAAATTGTAAATGAACTAATACTTTGGATCTAGCCAACAAAGTAATAATAATTGGCCCCCTGAAATTCCAGGTAAAAGAGGGGTAGGAGGCACTTAATGGGATTATTTTGTATTGTTTTTGAATTCAAAAATATCACGACCATAAAAACAATCCAAAATAAGCCCATTAAGTGCCCCTACCCTTCTATTACCTGAAATTTCTGGTGGCCAAATAGTATTTCTTTGTTGGCGGTCCAAATCCGGAAAGAGCAGCATCAGCACTGCTCTGTATTTCCTTGTAGTTAACTATGCTATTATTCTTTACGTTTATCTTTCTTCAGTTAATTTTAAAATGCCACTGGCCATCCAGGATGGTTTCTTTTCACATACGTGCTTTAAAAAGTCATCTTTGCTTACGTCTTCAATTATGTTTTCCAGATTCCTAAAGTTCTGTTTCGATTTCTTCTAGAATTTTTTTTGTTAGCAATTTTTTCGATAATATTTTTTTACTTTGAACATTGACATCATCAAGCTTTCTGATGTCTATATTTGAGTTGTTAATTTTCTTATAAACTTAAGTTTCATCCGAAATGAACCAAAGATAAGCACGTAATCCGATGTAATGACAGCTTCGGGCAAGGTTAGGTGGACTTCCTAAATCTCTTACTTATGAGCACGTAATCAATTTAGTTTCTGTTTATGTTATCCAGCTTCTTATTAGATGATTTCGCTCTTATCAATTCTCCTTCAAGGCCTTTGCTTATTTTGGCATTCCAGTTGCTTTAACCAGGATGAAATGTTTGGTAAAATTCTTCGATTTCATTGTTTTTTTTGTCGAGCGTGGGCGCATATATGCACTACATTAATATTCATAACTGTAGCTTTTATTGGAACTGTGATACTTCTGTCATATATTGGAGGGAAATTGGTGTGCACCTAACTTGATAACCATAATGTTCAATTTGTCCAACTTATTTATGGCGTTGTTGACTTTGCCTCATTGAAACATTGTTTTGACATTCCACGTACTTATACCCATAGACTTAACTTTTGTTGTTTTCAGATGGCAGAGATTGCTTAATCAAACAATCACTCGCTCGACAGAGCCTCAGTTGGTTATCTAGCAGAATGTACCAGGTGCATGTGGGGTTATCATTTTTGGTTGGTACATTTATTTATCATCACCTCTTGCATTCCAATGTTGCATTTAGCACAATCTTTTATCTAGGATATTAATAAAAAAGAACAACTCGAAAATAAAAAAGGAAAATAAATCGGGAGTATAGACATTATCATGTGTTCATGACCAAAACTCTATATCGATCAAAGAAGTATACCGTGTAAAAAAAACGCATACGTGAACATCGTAGTTAACTTCTAAATCAAAAGTCAGTTTCCAAGCATTGCGAACGTATTTTAACAGGAACACTTATAAGGAAAATTTTAAAATACTCAGAAAATAAAAATTAATTATGTTGAAGTTCTGAAAAACTGTAAAATAACCAACTAGATTAGATCGATTAATTCACCTTCCCTCAAATGTTGTTAACAAATAAATCACGGATAAAATATAATCATACGATCTCCTGTAATTATTATACATAGTTCTTTTAAAATATATTTAAATTATGGAAACCCGTTGAACTAAGGTTGTTAAGATAAAAACAAGCATTGGGAACGATATTCGAAGGAAAATGTCTGAATAGACTATTTACAAATATATGTCCAGAAGAACAATTTTAGCTGAGAGAACTAGAAAATATTACTATATTGCAACCACCCTGTATGTATAAATTATTTGACCATCATTTTCTGAATCACCCTGTACAACTATAATTCAGCTCTACACGATGTTGCAACCGCCCTGTATAAGTATTAATCCTCTCCGCCCTATTGACTGTCCCTATTTTTCTATTGTTTAAATCACCCTCTATACCTATAATTTTACTTCGCCCTATATGTCAAGTAAAAGCAACTACTTATGCTCCACACTATATAACATTTTTTTAACCACCCTGTGTAACTATAATTTCAACCATCCCTTATATGGAACTGCTTATGTATCATCCAATATCACATTTATTTCTAAGATTTTTTTGAACCCACCTGTCTAATTATAATTTTACTTCGCCCTATATTTTAACTGCGCACATTGCTTGCTGCTTAAATGTTAGATGTACGCGCACACACAAACCTACCATCGTATACCGTACAGACAAGATCGCTCACCTAACAATGTTTCTTTTCGAAACACTAATGGAATATTTTGTTCTATTTCTTTCGACTGCAAGCCCTATAAAATGAAAAGTGTTACAAACATCCTGTACAATACTTTCATGGAATATCTTGACATTTGAGCCAGATATTTATGATGAAAATTTGATATTTACCGTTTTTTGCACATCTTTTTATGATTTTCAGAAAAACGGTGTGGTTTACGTTATAGAAAATTATAAGAAATCAAGCTGGAACATCTCTTTGTAGAATACAATTTGAGCCGTTTTAGAGAAAACAGTGTAGACTCATTGAAGTTCGCTGTAGTGTAGTAGTCCCTTAATTACTGCTTTTTCTGATTTTCTGGAAAACTGTAAATCTCACGTTATAGAAAATTATATGGTATCTTTCTGTAATATTCCTTAATACAGTGCTGTTTAAATCATCAAAAGTGCGCAAGCCGTTTTTGAATAATCACTGAGCATACATAAAAAAAAGTACCGACGAATTGATACTCCTTTGTGGAAGTCGGTTAAATAACCGTAAGACCGCAGGAAAAGATCAACCAACAAAGGAAGTGCTAAAATATGGTGAAACACAAATAATCAACGAAATAACAGGACTGACTTCTAAAACTTATTTCAGAACCAAAGGAATTTAAAACAAGCACATTATTTTTAAGAAATGAGGTAAAAATCTGGAAATTTATAGCGGAATAGACCTATTAAACACCACTATGAAACTAAGAACAAAAACACTATCGGAATAAGAAAACTAGAAAATAATGCATTCAATAGAGTAACTGCAACAGAGATTACCCATCTCCTATATAATAAAGCAATACACTTAGTCATCATTAAAAGTATTAAAAACATTTATAAAGCTAAAAACTAAAATAGATTGAAGATTAACAAACGCAACAGTGGTTTGAAAGTGAATTAGACAAGGAGATTCGTGGAGTCCCTTATTTATTAACCTAATAATGGACGAAGTAGTAAAAAATGTCAACGAAGAAAGAGGATATATAATGGGCAACAAGAAAGTAAAATACTATGCTAAGAAGATGACGCAGTGTTGATATCTCAAAGTGATGACAACCTTCAAAAACTAATACGCATGTTCTACACACAACAACCAAATCAGTCTAGTAGAGGATCGCATGATCAGATGAAAATAATATTTTATTAAATAAAATAAGTTTCGGGACATGACTTAATATGGCAACCCCAATAAAAATGTTCAAAATTATTATTAATTAAAATTTAAAAAAAAAATCTTCTGAAATTCCACCGGCGTGTCTACCAAACGAAACAAACTCCAGTGGAAAATATCTAGTATACACATAATGCAACACCTCAGTAGCTTACGTTTTTTTGCCCCTCTTACTTGATAGCTGCGGGCAAACAGGTAAGTTGATGTTAATAATTGCGCTCTTTTGTCAACCAATCCGGACTAGTCTTAAATTAAAAGTATTTTAATTACAAATAATGTAGAATAAGGTTGCCTGAAAAAATTTGTTCACAGATGCTAGTTAAAAGACTTTTAAATTTTTCAATTTAAAAGAGAGCGAGCAAAAGTCCTAAACAGAGAGAGATTGCGCATACTTACTCCTCGTCATAGAAAAGAATACAATGCTACCGCTGTGAGGCGCACAGACGCCATCACCTGTAAGATGCATGTTTCACACGCATAGTAAAGACAAGGATAAATTAATTTACTATAGAGCAGTGTTTCGGCATGAAAATTGGGGCTCGATTTATGGCTAGGTTTACCTGCTTTTCATGCATACACTGGTTCCGATTACGCCGCAGCTTTCTATAATAAAGGAAAAGTGAGACCATTCAAGCTATTTTCGAAGAACCAAAAACATCAAAAATATTTTTCTTCATTAACGGATGAAGCTGACGTGTATCTTGAGAAATAAATTAATGTTATTCAAGAATTCACTGTACCTATGTATGGTATTCAAAATTGTAACAAAATTAATGACGCCAGATATGAAATATTTGTTAAAATATTTTCCCCAAAAGAAGATAATGAACATTTTCTCAAAAAAGTTATGTTTTGATTCAAATACGTAAAAAAATTTACGTACTATTTATGTTAACTTATGTAAATGTGGTTACATGCAACTCATGGGCGTATCCAAGGGGGGGGCGACGGGGGCAATCCCCCCTCCGAGAGCCTCAAAGTTACTAAATTTAATATTAAAATGAGGTAATTTTAACATCAAGAGCCTAGAAGAAGGTAACTTCTATGGATCTAAACCTCAGAACGACCCCGAAGCATCAAATCGCGCCCCCGGAAGCACGTGTCTGGATCCGCCCCTGATGCAACTAATCGTCATTGCGTCAAATTAAGTCCTGAAAATTGTGGTTGGTTCCTAGATGGACACTGAAAACCAAAAAAATTGAAGGAGACCAGACACCTTTAAAAATTGACGATAGTCTAGAAATGACAGAGAAAGAGAATGAAGAAGATTATTCTGAATTGGAAAATGATACAACTTCCGGCCGTGTGCAATCAATCGCTATTTTCAGACATATCTTCTATTTTATCTCATTTAAGGTACAATTCAGTTGAAAATTTTAGCGTATTCATATTTCTCTCTCTCCCTTTTTCCCTCTCCAATTTTTATTCTTTGTCCATATTTTCCAAATATATTTTAACTTTTTTATTTGTTTTATTATTTAGACCACTTTCTATATAAACTGACTCTAAGTTGCATCTGCACTATATATGCTTCAGTGTATTGGTCTTCCCAATATAACTTATTGGTCTATCATTTTTTGAATCACCCTTTACAACTATAAATCAATACAATATTACAACGGTCCTGATATCTTTAAAACCACCCTTTATAAGTATAAATCCTCTCCACACTATTGACTTTCTATTTTTCTATTGTTTAAATTATTCCTGTATACCAATGATTTTACTTCGCCCCATATGTCTAGTATTCCATTTATGCAACTGCTCATGGTCTATCCTATATAACAAAATTCTCCTTTTTGAAACACATTATATGACTATAATTTTACTCTGCCATTTATTTCAACCACCCGGTATATGCAACTACTTCTAATTTTTTTTGAAGCTATGTCTATAATTATACTCCGTCTTACGTCCTATAACTCAAACATCTTAATTGCTTGTGCTTATACAGTGATGGGCAAATGTGTGGAACCAAGCAAATATCTCTGGAATTATTAGAGATATCAAAATGAAATTTGGAAGGTGGATACTGCAGTAGATTGCCTATTTGTTTCCAAATTTTTTTACAATTTTTAACTTTACTTTACTTTACCGGAAGTAATGTCGATTTTGTAGTTTCTGATGAAACATTTTATTGCGAATACAAAAATATCGGGTTTGATATTGTTTACTTCAATACCTACCGAGATATTAATAGAAAAGTAATTAATGAAAGGAAAAATCTAATGTCCATTAAAGAAATACATAATCATAATTATGAACTAAATCTTAGTGATTTTCAAAACATTGAAACTTAACTAAACTTAATGTATTAGATTTTCAAACTGAGCACCGTTTACTTCTTGACAATAAGCAAGTCGGTATTTAAATTCTCTAGTAACATTAGCTATTACTTCTGGTGTAATTCTCTGGATGTCTTGAGTTATTCTTGCAGCTAATTCTTTCAAATTATTTGGTCTATCAACATAACCCTTAGACTTTAAGTAACGCCACAGAAAATAGTCTAGTGGATTAAGGTCGGGACTTCGTGCAGGCCATTCATAAGTACCCCTTCATCCAATCCATCTGTGATGAAATGTCCTATCTAAATGATCTCGAACTATGGGAGCGTAATGGGGTGGTGCTCCATCCTGCTGAAACCAGATGTTATTTGGTAATTGTCCATTTACCTCCAATGCCGGAATAACTTGTGTCTCCAAGAGCAACCTATCTCCGTTTAAAGTTTCTTGTAGGAAGCAGGGTCCCACGATTCTGTTGTTATAAATGCCGTTCAATTTTTGGAGATGTTGTGTATGAGCCTCTTGTACCCAATTAGGATTACTTTGCGACCAGTAGCGGCAGTTATGTCGATTAACCGTACCATTTAAACAAAATGTAACCTCGTCTGAAAACACCATTTATTTTTTTTTGGAATTTTGAGTTTAAAGGTTCCATTATGTAAGGTACCCATTAACGAAGTTGAGCATATAGAAGGTTATTTTGTAGGTTTTTCATTTCTATACAACATTGCTCATAATAGCATCGATTATATAAAAATATTGCTATAAACCTGTAATTTTTATTTACTTTAACTGGAATGTTTCGAAGAAAATGCATTGAATAGTTACGATAAAGAACCAAAGCATTGGCTCAAGTACGTCATCATCAGGCAACTAGGAAAGGCGAAATAACATATATTCCTGGAAAATATGAAGCAACAGTCCAACAAATTCACCATGAAGGTGGAAGAATGTGAAAGCTTAGCCTTTCTTGATGTTAAGTATCAGAGAACTAAATCTGGAATCTAGACAACAATATTTAGGAAAGCTGCATATACCAGGTTATCGTTTAAGTATTACTCCAATCATTTTACAACAACGAAAATTTAAAAACAGTAGTTGACAGAGCCACAAATATCTGTGCACATCAGAGGCCTTTGAACATGAAAAAGTGAAATTGAGAGAAAACCTTTGACGTATATACTGGAATCCTCATAATAAGGCCCTTGAAGGACTTAACAACAAGTACAAAGAAGAACTCATGGTAGCTACTTTAGGTATTATCCTATATCAGAAGCCTGCCTGAAAAACTAAAACCGATATGGTATCAAGGGGGTTTTCAGTAGCTGCAACACTTTGAGGAGTATGATATCGAAAATGAAAGCAGATTCATCTATAGTACCACAAAATTGCATCTACAGCAAACTTTGGCAGCCTCTACATAGTGGAAGCCAAATGACATTCAGACACCAGGGTTAGGGAAAACCATGTGGTTACTCAAAAGGTGGAGATAGCAAATCACGCTTGGATTAAATACCACAACATTAACGGGAACTAGATTAAGCTAGCCAACAAGGAGGAGCATTATCAGTGAAGCCAAAAAACGAAACATGCGGAGACCTCTTCTTGAACAATTATTGCTCTTCCCTCCTCAGAAGCGACGTACAGAAACGCTGATTGTGTTACTTAAGGGATTCATTGCCTAGCAGATCGAAACCTGTCGAAACGTTATGAGATCAACCAGTTTCAAGACGATGGAAGTCCAAGGAAACTCCGTACATTAAAATGACCAATTTAACAGAAATATTAATGACTTCAATCGGGTCACAGAGTAGTGGTTGGTGAAAACTTAAACTGTGCAACCCATCTACCGCCGGTAAAAATTAAAAAAAAAACAAAAGACAAATTTTATTTAGCAATTTTCGTATATTTCAAAATTATTTAGTTATATAATATTATATTAAGTACTCAAATATTTAGTCTAGTATACTACCGAAAGCGGCCCGATGCCTGACAGGATTGCTTTATTTTCATTAAAATAATTTATATCTAAAAAAGATCCCACTTCAGCTGACTTAAAATAAAAACTGTTTAGAAACCGTGTGCAATCGATCACTATTTTCAGACATATCTTTTTTATCTGATTTAATTGAGGTACAATTGAATTGAAAATTTTAGCGTATTCTTATCTCTCTCTCCCTCTCTTTCTCCCTCTCTAATTTTTATTCTTGGTCTATATTTTCCAAATATATTTTAACTTTTGAACTTGTTTTATTATTTGGACCACTTTCTATAAATGTAACTAATACACTTCATATTGCATCCAGACTCTATATGCTTCTGTGTACTGGTTACTCCTATATAACTTATTGGTCTATCATTTTCTGAATCACCCTGTACAACTATAAATCAACTCAACACAATATTACAACGGTCCTGATATCTTTCAAACCACCCTGTATAAGTACAAATTCTCTCCACACTATTGACTCTTTCTATTTTTCTACTGTTAAAATTATTCCTGCATACCAATGATTTTACTTCACCCCATATGTTTAGTATTCCATTTATGCAACTGTTCATAGTCTACCCTATGTAACAAAATTCCCATTTTTGAACTACATTTTATGACTATAAATTTACTCTATCGTTTATTTCAATCACCCGGTATATGCAACGCTTCTAAAAATTGTTTAACCCATATCTATAATTATACCCCGTCCTACGTTCTATAATTCAAATATCCTAACTGCTTATGCTTATATAACAAATTTTTGATACAACCTCAATAACAATAATTTGACCCCACCCTTACTTCAAACACCTTGTATAAGCAACTACTTATGATCCAAACTATATAACTTTTTTAAACCATCCTGTATATCTGTAATTATACGCCAGCTTATATACTCAACTGCTTCTGACAATTTTTAAAGCCTTTTGTATAATTCTAATTATTCTCCGTTCTATAATGCAAATATCCACTCTGTATAACTATAGTTTTGCTCCATTCTTATTTCAACCACCTTGTATACGTAACTACTTAGGTGACACCAAATACAATATTTTTAGAATCACCCTATATAACTAATTCAATTCCAACTTATATTTCAACCAACCAATGTATGCAACTGCTTATGTACCACCTAATATTACATGCACGCACGCACACACCTTCAACCGTATTCCACACAGAAGAGATCGCCAGAAAAACAAATTTTCGTTTTAATAAGCTAATGGAATATTTTCTACAATTTCATGCGACTGTAATTTAACTTTGTTTCTAAAATAAACTGACTTCAAAAGCATAAAAATGAAAATCGGTACAAACACCCAGTATTTTCATGGCATATCTTGACATCTTGACATTTAAACTAGATATTTATTTGAAGACGCGAGATGTAAACACCGACGTCTAGGATTTTTGGGGGAACTAGCACATAGAGGTTCCGAATCTGGAGCCGTTCCATGTAATTGCTGTTACCCGTAATTCCTATGGAACGGCTTCAGATTCGGAACCTCTATTTGCTAGTTTCCCCGAAAATCCTAGATGTCGGTCTTTACATCTCGCGTATTCAAATTTAACAAAATGTATCAAATACATAAAGAAGGAAGCGCAACTGATGAAGGTTCACTAACCAGAAACAATATTTATTTTATATATTGTCTTGCGTACAAAAGAATGACACCTCGAAGAGAGTATTCAATATCTCTGACAGGTGAAGGTAACTTGAAAATTTCATCGTGACATTCTAACCTAGGAAATTGAGATATACTTAAAAACTGAAAATTTTTTGACATCACCAATCACCCACATCGTGTTTTCAATTTACTCGAATCTGCACTCTTTATGTTTCCGAAAAGAGACAAAAATGATTCACAATTTTCACAAAAAATAGCAATATTTCCATATGGGAGGATCCCTGAAACCGTTTCAGCATTGATGCCACCAAAGCTGGTAAAAGCGAAAACGGTTGGATGACCAGTGCCAATTTTTTTCGAATAAATTTTCTACCCCTGGGTCAAAACATCGAATCTCCTATTCTTCCGTTTGTCGATGGACATAAATAAATGAAAATGAAGTAGTACGAAAATTTGAAAACCGTCTTAGGTATTGCCAGGAAGTTAATGGTCAACAATTTGAACATTTAATTTGGCATGTTGATGTTTTTTTCTTCAATTTTGAAATAAATATAATTTTTTTAATAACTGTTAATTTTTGGTATAGGACACTGTACATGAAAAATACTTAGAATTCGATGCATAATTCAAAAATAAAATAAAAAATAAATGTTTCCATTTTAAAAAATGATGGTCCAATTTATTTCTGGCCCACCCTGTATAAATGCGTTTATCATCACAAAAACCGCAGTCCAAAAAAAACCGACTTGTCCGAGCTGAATTTTAAATGAATTTGTTCCAACCCACGCGTCTCACTGTCTGTATACAGGGTGAGTTTTTTTTTATGATCAGTATGAGGATCTCGGAAACTAGCGGAGTTAGAGCAATGGTTAAATTGGGAAAGATTTGCAGTTTTACTGCCCTAATTTAATGACACTTTGGGATTTTTGTAAAAAGTCATGGCTTACTAAATATTTTGAAAAAACGAAATTCTGTCGACTTAGTCACATCCCTCTAGCTCTTTTGTTTTTGATTTTATAAAAAAGTGTAAATATCAAAATTGAAGAGAATTGTATCCCAAATATGATTGTCATGTCCTCGTTTGCGTGACAGCTCTCGTTTTCGAGATATGACACGAACTTATCTTTTTTTGAATGGAAACCATAGTTGGTTATGACCTCAAAAAATCGGACATTTTTAGAGCTTTTCAACGATATAATACTCGATATAGTTATTCATAAAAATAACGGAGTTATGGATGCTTTTTTCTCTTATTTCCACTTTTAGCGTAGGTAGCCATGAAAAAGATTGTTTTCACTTTGACGTTTCCTCATTTGAGAGTAATTCCATTAGTAGTGCTGAACTGACAGTCGATATTGACAAGTTTTCGTAATAAAATGGAATATTCTAATGAAGAAAAACTGAATATGGTGAAATGTTATATCATATGCCATACAAATTCAGTTCGTGCAGCTGAGGAATACTTTCATAGATATTTTAATCGTCGTCAACCTGCTCTATGTACATTTAAGAGGATTTACGATAGTTTACGCAGATATGGATCTTTTACTAAACCACCAAATGAATGTAATCAAATTAACGAAGCAGCACAAATAAATGTTTTAGCAATGGTAAATCAAAATGCATCTACATCAACTCCTGAGATTGCGGCAGAAGCTGGCACATCTCAACGAACTGTAGTTAAGATACTGAGGGCGCACAAGTTCCACCCTTACAAACTTTCAGTTTCTCAAACTTTGTATTCTGATGACGAACATCGACGTATTTTGTTTTGCACACAGTTTAGAGACATGTGCCTTGACAATCCAGTTTCCATTAAAGGTGTTATGGTCAGATGAAACTAGATTTACTAACTGCGGTTCAATAGACACAATGAATATATCTGGGTTAAAGAAAACCCTTTCCATGTAGAACAAAGACGACCCCAAATAAAATTTGGTTTTAATGTTTGCTGTGGTATCATAGGATCTACTATTCTGGGGCCTTTTATCCTTGACGAATCACTTGCTGGGGAGCGCTACTTGCATTTCTTGCAATACACTTTTCAAGACATGTTGCATAATTTGAATTTGAGAACTCGTTTAAGAATTGAGTGGTTCGAAAATGATGGAGCACCTGCTCATAACTTGTTATTAGTAAAACAACACTCCAAACTTTTGGATAGGAAGAAATGGCCCACACGAATGACTACCCCGGTCTTCCGATTTGGCAGGTATAGACTTCTATTTATGGGGTGCGCTAAAAAACAAAGAATACAAAAGAATGTATGAGACAGTTGGTGAACTTAGGGAGGCGATACTACAAGCAATTGAAGAAATTGATAGGCGGTCTGTGAGAAAAGCGGTAATGTCAATCTTAAAAGATGCAATTTTTTGTCTAAATAACAATGGTGGACTTTTCGAACATAAATTGTAACCATTATTATGTACTTTAATTTTTAAAGTTTTTAGTAAGTACCTATTTATTTAGTTTTTTCGTTATATCTGATGTACCTATTAAAAAAATCGTTCAATGTTTTTTGGAATAGTTATTAATAAATCAATATATTTCATGGCTAACTACGTTAAAAGTGAAAATAAGAGAAAAAAACATCTATAACTCCGTTATATTTATGAATAACTATATCGAGTATTATATCGTTGAAAAGCTCTAAAAATGTCAGATTTTTTGAGGTCATAGCCAACTATGGTTTCCATTCAAAAAAATGTAAGTTTATGTTATATCTCGAAAACGAGAGCTGTCAGGCAAACGAGGACATGACAATGATTTTGATATTTACACTTTTTTTACAAAATCAAAAACAAAAGAGCTAGAGGGATTTGACTAAATCGACAGAATTTCGTTTATTCAAAATATCTAGTAAGCCATGACTTTTTACAAAAATCCGAAAGTGTTATTAAATTGGGCCAGTAAAACTGCAAATTTTTCCCAATTTAACCAGTGCTCTATCTCCGCTAGTTTCCGAGATCCCCATACTGATCATCAAAAAAAAGTCACGCTGAATATATAAATTTTTAGTCAATGTTATATTGTTTAATTTTTATTATCTATTACATTAAATATAGTCGATTATTATGTGTTTAATTAATTTTTTTGGAACTCAAATGTCAGTTGCTCCAAAATAACGCTCACTAAATAAAAAGTATCGCGGTCATTCTCTGTCGTATAAATACCTAACATGCGCACTTTCTTATATTCGAAGTCCCATCAGATGCGAGGGCGAAGTTGGGTCATTTATTAGGGTTCCGTATATACAATATACGGATACCCTTATAATATCACTCAAGATTTCTGCCTCTGTCACATCACAGCCATTTTCTCCTAAACTACTGAACGGAAGAGGTTGAAATTTGGTATCAATGTATAGTTTGGTGACCCGATCAGCAGTACATATCGTAAAAGAAAAAATTTTGATTTTAGGGGTACTTCTGGGGGGAAAAACTAAAAAAATCGACCGTTCCTCCACCTGATCTCCGAAACTACTGAGCCTAAAATTTTGAAAAAAAATAGAAAATATAGAGCGTTGCCCGAACTTTACAGGAAAATTAAGGAGAAACAATTAATATTAATTTTGGGGGCAAATTATCGAATTAAATAAAAATTTAAAAATAAAAAAAAATCAAACGCCTCATGTAATATATCAAATGAACGGTCTCATTCTGAGGAACACAAATATATTTTTTTCATATTTTAAAAAATATATTTAAAAAGATATTAACGAAAATATACCAAAATTTACCCATTCCCCCCCCCCCTCCCCTTATCTCCGAAACTATAAAACGTAAAGTTTTGAAAAAATAGATTTATAGGTTCTGACCTGAAGTTTACTGGAAAAATAAGGAGAAACCTCTACTTTTAATTTTGGGGGGTCAATTACAGAATTAAACGGAAAATATAAAATTAAAATTGTTTCTAACCCATCATGTTATATATCAAATGAGAGGGCTCATTACGACGAAAACAAATATATTTTTTTTCAAAATTTTAAAATAAATAAATTAAAAGATATTAACAAAAATATAAAAAAAAATTACCCATTCCCCCTCCCCCCCTTATCACCGAAACCAAAAGCAGGAAAATTTTGAAAAAAATAGAGGTATAGCCCTTAACCTGAACTTTACTGGAAAATTAAGGAGACACCCCTAATATTTATTTGTGGGGGGGGGGGGCAAATTATAGAATTAAATGGAAAATTAAAATTGTTTCTAACCCATCATGTTACATATCAAATGAAAGGGCTCATTATGACGAAAACA
Organism: Octodonta nipae; assembly: GCA_034190945.1. Taxonomy (NCBI): domain Eukaryota; kingdom Metazoa; phylum Arthropoda; class Insecta; order Coleoptera; family Chrysomelidae; genus Octodonta; species Octodonta nipae. The sequence goes on along the minus strand of CM067223.1, from coordinate 68,474,917 downwards.
AATATATTTTTACATATATTTAAAATAAATTAATTAAAAGAGATTAACAAAAATATAAAAAAAATTACCCATTCCCTCCCCCTTATCTCCGAAACCATAAGCTGGAAAATTTTGAAAATAATGGAGGTATAGCCCCTCACCTGAACTTTACTGGAAAATTAAGGAGAAACCCCTAATATTTATTTGGGGGGGGGCAAATTATAGAATTAAATGGAAAATTAAAATTAAAATTGTTTCTAACCCATCATGTTATATATCAAATGAAAGGGCTCATTATGACGAAAACAAATATATTTTTTTTCATATTTTTAAAATAAATTAATTAAAAGATATTAACAAAAATGTAAAAAAAATACCCATTCCCCCCTTATCTCCGAAACCACAAGCTGAAAAATTTTGAAAAACTGGAAGTATAGCATCTCACCTGAATTTTACAGGAAAAATAAGAAGAAACCCCTAATATTCATTTTGGGGGGCAAATTATAGAATTAAATGGAAAAGAAAAAATTATAATTGTTTCTAACGGGTCCTGTAATATATCAAATCCCAGGGCTCATTATGACGAGTAGGTACAAATATATTTTTTTAATTTTTCTAAAATGAATATTTTAAAATATATTAAAAAAATATTTTAAAAGAATTACCCATTCTCCCCGTTATTCCCCAAACTCTAAGACCTCTTTTTTTTTGTTTATAGGAAAAATATGAAAAAAAATCCCTAATTCTATTATTTGGCCTCCAAATAATAGAATTAAACGGAAAATAAATTACTAGAAAATCCCCATAGTAATTTTAGGGACAAATTATACAATTGAATGGAAAATAAAGATTCAATTTTCAAACGCATCATGTAATATATCAGATAAAAGGGTCATTATGTGAATTACAAATATAACATATTTTTAAATCATTTATATAAAAGATATTAAAAATATTAAACATCGACTTAATTCCCACTTTACAAACTACACTATTTAAAATTTGAAAAATATATTTTATTTATATTTTTAAATAATTTGAATAACAGATTTAATAATTTATAATTTAAACTTTGACCTATTTTGCCGTTTTTCTTCCAATCTACAGAACCTCAAAACTCAGACAGTAGATTATAAAAGGCATTTCTGAAAGTTTATTAGTAAAATAAAACTCTAATGTTACTTTTTGGGGGCCAAATTAGAAAATTTAATACATATGTATTGTGATAAATATCAAGCGAATCCTAAAGCAGATAAAATAAAAAGTCTATTTTTGGAAAATCAAAGTGTATATTTTTTAAATATTTAAAACGCTTCCTTTAAAAGATATAAGGGTAAGTATAAGAAAATGCACTCATTCTCTGCTTGTCTGAAACTGGAATATTCGAATCTTCAAGGTGGTAGATACGGAACCCTAAGTATGCGAGTCCAACTCGCACTTGACCAAATTATTATTACATGGAATATCTCGGATTTCTCTGTCACACATTCCCACTCGCGTTAAAATTGAAATCTTTAAAATTGGCAAACCTCTATTAGGACCGATTTTTTTTGCAGACAACCTATATTCACGAGTTATGGTGATATAAAATTTTTTCTATTATCCAATCAAGTGAAATTAACTGGCATCGACATACCTGTTTATACCTAGCAATCCCCTAGTTCGTCCAGGTAAATAATAGGAGACCCATTAGTGGCACATTCTATATGTTTTATACTTTTACTCAGGATAAAATTTCTTATTATCTTGATGATGCAACCATTTCATTAAAAAATCAATTTTAAAAGAATAATTAAAAGTCTGTCTGTCCAGGATTTTTTAGGCAACCCATTTTTAATACATTTTCTAATATACTAAATTTATTATAAGATATATTTAATCCTATTGCAAGCTCGGTGAAGGTGGACTTAGGTTCGGCTCTTCTACTAAAATTTTGTAATATAGGTATATTTACCCTTTACCTACCTACTTACCTATCCTACAAAAATTATGTTAGTTACTGGGACAACTAATGTTCACTAGTGGGTTAGGGTATGTCAACTACTGGACCATTTGCACATTTTTTTAAATATCATTCCACAATTTAAATTTGAATAAAATGGAAATCAGAAAGAGTCATAACAATAAAATAATTTTGAGGTTTTCAAATGCACTTTAATCAAAATATTGAACGGTTTTCAAAGAATACGCTGATAGTGCGAATTCAAGCTTCTTTCTTAAGATGTCAGTTACTAGAATCTGGGCTATTTACGGTAAATGTCTGCAATATGGGTTTTCTTCTATTTTTTTTTGTAAATTCTAAACCCTCTAAATAATCTGTAAACAAGCTTTTATCTAATTGTTTCCGATCCAAGACATTTAAAAATACCGATTTGTATTTAGCTACTGAACTAAATTTGTTAACGTTGTGTCTCAAATCGTTAAAAAAATTAAGAATATCGGCCAATTTAAATGCTATGGGAAGTCTGTCAGTTTCAATACAGAATTTCCACCATTTTTTAAAAACGCTGTCCTGGTCCCCTGAAGTACGCATTGCTAACTTATTATCGACATGAAGGTTTCTGGAAGGAAAAGCATTATTAATAAATTCTTCATAGCCGGGGTACAGAGAAGTTGATTGCGCAGATGTCTGAAACACAAAAAATAAATAGATAAAATAATTTACTACAGCTGCCAATCAATCTGTACATAAAAACAGATACTTATTAAAATTAAAATGATCTTACATTATGTTTATTAGTATCAAATGCTGTGGCAATAAAATATAGTGGATGGCGCGAAATAGAAAAATATCTCGCAAAATTTAACCAAAGAATTCAATAAAATTTTGAATAAATATTTTCATTCCTTTGATATTTTGTCATCTTATCAATTTCGAGTATCACCTAAATACTGGACATGCTCCAGTGTAGTAGGTATACAAATCTGAGTACAGCTTACAGGTATGAAATTCCCCACTTAACAGGTCCGGAATAGGAGTATGGACTTCCGACCTCAAAAGATACAAAAAAGAGTAGGGAAGTCTCAACTCTGAACGTATCAGGTAGAAAACGAGTACAGGGAAAACAACAGTAATATATATATGAAAACGGGTCCATTCTCAAACGTACATTTCGGAACTACACAGGGGCGGATCCAGTGTGGGTCGATGAGGGCGATCGCCCCCTCCGAGAACTTCAAGATCATTGAGCTTAACACAATAAGTAAAACGAGGAACTCTTTCGTCTACAAGCTTAAAATAAATCTATTTTTGAAAGTATAAAGTGAAAATTCTCACTATTTTAAATACAAAAAAGGTACATTTTGTACGAGATTGCTCCCCCTGTCTGACATACCTGATCGCCCTCCTGACCTACTGTGGATCCGCCCTTTAACTACACTAGACACTAGTACCCTAGACTAGTATTCTATATTTTTTAGTTTAGTTTACAAATTAGTTTTACATTTGTTTATTCTTACAGTTTACAATTCTCGTAAAAATTATAATCAATATTTGTTATTTGTTACATTAAAAAAATAAAAAGTATGCCTGTACATTCTTATTTTATAATAGAGAAATTGCTTATTATAATTTGTTTTGATATCCCTTTCCAGGCAAGACATCCATAGATATACGCCTATGTGTGTTGATGTCTATCCTCTATGGCAATACCGGAACTATCGAGATATATATTGTTACGAAATTTACCTAAGCCGGCCCTGTTTCATGCCAGTACGACATCTATCGCTTTCAGGACGAAAAAATTGATCTCGAAATGGCTCGGCACTGTACAATTGATAATGAATTGTACGAGAGTTTTCGTTGCTGGTTTTAAAAAGGAGCGACCCATAACCGCGGCAGTTAGTTAGTGCAGCGACAAGCTTATGTAGAATTGTTATTGTGATATCCGAATCAGTTGTGTATATTTGATGTAAATAAAAATTCTAGAAAGTGGTAGTGAATATTCGTTTTTAAATTTTAATTGAACCCACGAAATTTATAACAATTTGGTGATCAGAAGTGCAGGATTAAGTGCAGTTAAAATGGTAATTTGATTTATAGAAACCCGTAGCATGGAAAAAATAGACGAAACTACAACAAAAAATAGTCAAGCAGGTTACGGAGGGACTAGACGAAAAAATAGCCCAGATTCTATAAAAACGTGACAAGAAGGAGAAACAACATCAAGAAGAAATTCACCAAAGGTTAATAAAATCTTTTGTTGAAAAACGTAAAATAGAATAAGACAATTTTGTCACTACGATGAAAAGCGAACAACAAAATCTGGTTTCTACTATGAAAAGTAAACAACAAAATCTTGTTTCCACGATGGAAGAAAAATGCAATTAATTTCACAAGTTAATGAAACAGTTAATGAAAGAATGCAAATAGTTGAATCCGACATAAAAGAAATAAACGACGACATAAAGATCCTAAAAAGTAATGTGGAGACTCTTGAAATCAAAGTAGATGACATCGATTCCATCCAGAGCCAGGTGAAATTTGAAATCAGTTCGATTAAAAACACGGTACAAAGTGAAGTACAAGATAAAATCAGTGGCATCCAAAACAAGGTAGAAGCAGAAACCAAAAAAAATGCAACAGTACTTACAGCGAGGAAAATACCAGCACCCCGTGAGTACCAAAGGTTCCTTTAGTAAACCACCCACATTCGACGGCAGTTCATCTTGGCCCATGTATCAACGGCAATTTGAGGCTGTGGCTATAGCTAATGGATGGGATAATCTACTGCTCTGGTAATTTCGTTAAGAAGTCCGACCCTAGAATTCCTCCAAAGCATTCCAGTCGATGAACAAGGTAATTTCGACAAGATCATCGCCATTTTGGACAAGAAATACGACAATCAATCCTTGAGCCAGGTATACCAAGTCCAACTCAGTGGGAAAACGCGGTGAAAGCCTACAAGAATTCGAAGCAGAGATTAGACGGTTAGTACACTTGTCCTACCTAGACCTACCAGAGGAAACCAAAGATCAATTGGCCACACAGAGTTTCATAAACGGTATCAGAGATGTAGAAGTACAACGAAATCTAAGACTAAGTGGCGTCAAGAAAAGTAATGAAGATTTACTTCGGGTGTTAGAAGTAGAGGTCGTCATGAACATGTCCAAGCCGAGAGTCCGAGCAGTTTCCTTTAACCAGGAAGAGCCAGAGTCACCATTTCAAGTCCTGCTGGCTGGTCTGAACAAGCTATTAGAACGGTCACAAAGAACTGGCACTAGAGGGGCATGTTACCGCTGTGGACGGACAGGACATTTTCAACGAGACTGCAGAGTCAGGCTACCTGAGCCATCACCGATCAGGGGTAACTAACAGAACAGCCACATGTCTAGGAACCGTCAGCTAGTCAGCATAAGGGGGCGAATGCTAAGTAACCCTCCACCAGCCCCCAAAACATTATCCATCCGGGGATTTTACCGGATGCAGCAGCCTAGTCATCAGGGGCACCATTAATGGCCGAGCAATTACCATCACCATCGACACCGGCGCCGCTGTGTCCATTGCCAAGTACAGGGTTTTGAGAGCATGAGAAATTAGGCCAGCTAACAACATCATCCAGCTCAGAATAGTCACCGGCGAGTCCATGTCAATACAGGGTGAGGCAGATGTCATGCTACAGATAGGGGACAACATGATCTGGCATAGTGTCCTGGTAGAGAATATTGAGGACGATTTTATACTGGGTATGGACCTAATTAGCCAGCATGTATTTATGTTCGACCCGAGATATGATGTTCTTCGGTTCCTAAATGTCTTCATTCATTTGTATTGACACGGCTGTTAACAGCTCATTGACTTCCGAAACTGTAGCAAAATCTCCAGCAAGAATTCCCGGTCGAACGGAACAGATTATTCATGGGCAGCTAGACAGCAATCCTGGGAGCTGCTTTGGAATGGTGGAGCCCGTACACTCAGCTCATGAATACTTAGGTGGATGGGCTATAGTTAAAACCGGACGAGGTATACCAATTAGAGTGATGAATTTGTCCAACCACGACATCAGAATTGCCAATGGTCAAGAGATAGCTTGTTTCGAGCTAGTAGAGAATATCATCAATTGCGAAGAAGAATACCAGACGTCGGTGAAGGAGACAGGGCCCAGTAAAGAGTTCCTACAACAGTTTGCTGACCATTTGACACACCGACACCAGAGAACCAGAAAAAAGCCAAGCAATTTATCACAGAGCGCTGGCAAATGTTTAATAGTCAAGATGGAACCACCGGTCGCACCGACAGCATCCAGCATCGAATAGATACCGGAAGGGCTCAACCCATCAGAATACCACCTAGACGACTACCATTGGGACAACAACACGCAGTGGAGGAAAACATCAAGTCCATGTTACAAAATGTAGTTATTGAGCCATCCATCCATCAGCCCATGGTCTGCTCCCATGGTGCTAGTTGAAAAGAAGGATGGAACCACCCGATTTTGCGTGGATTACAGAAAGCTGAATGATGTCACGAAGAAAGACCCACTACCCCGAATTGATGACACTCTGACCACATTAGCAGGCTCCCGTTGGTTCTCCACACTAGACCTAAAAAGCGGATATTGGCAGGTTGGTCTAAACGCAAACGACAGAGAGAAGACAGCGTTCTCCACCTTCAGTTCACGGTCATGCCCATTGGGTTATGTAATGCCCCCGCTACATTTGAGAGGCTAATGGAGTATGTACTGAGCGAGTTAACATGAAGGACGGGCTTAGTATACCTGGACGACATTCTAGTCATGGATCAGACATTCGACGACCACCTGAAGAACCTGGACGAAGTATTCTCCAGAATTAACAATGCCAACCTGAGACTCAACCCGAAGAAGTGTTCCATGTTCCAAAAAGAAGTAGAGTTTTTGGGCCACGTCGTTTCCGAGTCAGGAATCCGCACCAACGAGGAAAAGATAGAAGCCATCCGTGATTGACCAGTCCCAATAGACAAGCATAAACTCCGAAGCTTCTTGGGCCTATGTTCCTACTACAGGCGATTTGTTGAGGGATTTGCCACCATTGCCGCGCCTCTACATCGGCAGACCACTGAGAAAGAGACCTTCCGTTGGAATCAAGATTGCGAAACATCATTCAGACGACTGAAGGCAGCACTATGTTCCAGCCCAATCCTACCCTTTCCTACACAGTCCGGCAAGTTCATTTTATACACCGACGCCAGCAACACAGGTTTGGGGGCCGTCCTATCCCAGGTGCAAGATGGTGAATGGCTGCTGGACATGAAGACACCGGAAGGACAACTGGCCAGGTGGATGGAGAAATTACAGCAATACGATTTCAAGGTGGAACACCGTGCCGGTCGTTTGCACAATAATGCCGATGCCCTATCCAGAAGACCTTGTAGAGCAGATTACGGACATTGTCTGAAGACGAGAGGGTATCTCCATCAGACAGATCGGAGTGCACGCCAATGAAGACTGGACAACGGAACAGTGCATCCAGGACCAAATTGCTGATCCAGACATCGAAACAATCTTGTCACTTAAAGAGGGGCACCCAGGCCACGGTGAGACGAGGTAGCTAGATACTCAGGCGTGCTGAAATCGTTCTGGGCCCAATGGGACTCTCTAAGAGTAGACAATCGAATGCTCAAGCGAGTTTGGGAAAGCGCTGATGGACGAGAAACCAAGTCCCAACTGGTAGTTCCGAAGAAAAAGGTACCAGCCATCCTGACCGAAGTACATGATGGGATTAGACAAATTCTTCAGCGGTACTACTGGGTGGATTACTTCGAAGATGTCAGCGCTTGGTGCCTCAAATGTGCCACCTGTGCAGCCAGTAAGGGTCCGAAGACCCGGACCAAGGGCAGAATGCAGCAGTACAATGTGGGCGTCCCATTGAAAGAATTGCCATTGATGTCGCCGGTCGTTTCCCGAGTCTGAGAGAGAGAACAAGTACATTTTGGTCGCAATGGATTATTTCAGTAAATGGCCTGGGGTATATGCGATTCCCAACCTAGAGGCAGCCACGGTAGCGACGGTACTAGTAGAACAGCTATTTAGCAGGTTTGGCGTCCCGATGGAACTACATTCAGACCAGGGGCGTATCTTCGAATCGAATATATTCCAGAAGGTCTGCACGATGTTGGGGATCAGGAAAACGAGACAACACCATTGCACCCACAGTCAGACGGAATGGTAGAAAGGTTCAACAGGACCTTGGAACAACACCTATCCAAGGTCGTCAGCAATAACTAGCGTAATTGGGATGAACATATTCCCCTTTCCTGTTGGCATATCGCTCAGCCGTACATAATAGTACAGGCCTGACTCCAGCCAGGGTCCTACTCGGAAAGGAGCTGCGATTACCCTGCGATTTGGCATTTGGCTCCCCCGAAGAACCTCCCCAAGACATCGACGATTATGCCGACCAGCTCCGATATAACATGCTGGCAATAAAATAATTAGCCCGAACACAAATGTTGGCCAACCAGTGACCGGATGAAGACGCGATACTACCTCAAGGCCAGTTCAGTTGGGTTCCAGGAGAGGGACAAAGTCTAGCTGTACAACCCCCAACAGAGCAAGAGTAAATCCCCAAAGCTTACACCCGCCAGGGATGGTCCATACGAGGTGGTCAAGAGGCTTAATGACGTCGTCTACCGGATCCGTCTAAACCCCAGGGCTAAGTTGAAGATTGTCCATTTAGATCAACTCGCTCCCTACCATGGAGAGGATGTTTGTGATCGGGACGATCAGAATTAAAGGGGGCGCAGTGTTAAGAAATTTACCTAAGCCGGCCTTGTTTCATTCCAGTACGACATCGATTGCTTTCAGGGTGAAAAAATTGATCCCGAAATGGCTCGGCAGCTGTAGAATTAATAATGAATTGTACGAGAGTTTTTGATGCTGGTTTTAAAAAGGAACGACCCATAATCACGGGAGTTAGGTAGTGCAGCAAAGAGTTATTGTGATATCCGAATCGGATGTTGTATACATTTCATGTAAATAAAAGTTCTAGAAAGTGATAGTTTTTAAATTTTAATTGAACCTACGAAATTTATAACAATATATAACATAATTTATAAGAATATGTATATATATATATATATATATATATATATATATATGTATTAGATGGTTTCCGGGAATTCATCCGCGTAGTTGATAACTGATCCCTGCTCTTCAGGTCGGTTCACATAATTCTCGTAGCCTGCTTTCGCTTTGAGTTACTAGAATACTAAGATTTTCAGGAGCACACGCGCTGTTAAATAGTCGCGGCTCAGTGCATTTCGGTTGGTACCGTGAACGGCTGCATGTGATTAGCCCTTGGTGCTCAGTGGCCACGCCTTCCGCCTGCTGATTTGTTATTTCCGGTTGAGTTGTTATTGGACGGATCAGGGCCGGTACGGTGTTTAATAGAATTTTCCAACAATTCGATAAGTTCTGGATTTCATTGCGTGCGTTTAGACTCTGAGGCCGCTTCGCTATTTCAATTGCCTCTCTTGTCTTGATTTCGGGTATTCTATATTTGCCAGTACTCTGGTGTTCTCAAAGTCTATTCGGTGTGACTTCGTGGTGGCATGTTCCGCAATGGATGTTGTTTTTTCCTACTTTCTTATGACGTTCTGGTGTTCATCACATCTAGCTTGAAGTCTTCTGTTAGTTTGCCCCACATAGGTTTTATGACAGTTTATAGATGGAATCTCGTACACTTCCTGTTGTTCTAAACGGATCCTCCTCTTCGGAGTTCTCAACACCGTGCATATTTCTCTGTATGTATTGAAAATAGTATCGATATTGTGTCTCCATAGAATTCTTGCAATACTGTCCGTGGTCCCCTTGACATACGGTAAATAAGCCTTGGTTATTGGTGTCTCATGCTCCTCGTCTGTTTGTCTCGGTTTTGACTTTAGGGCTCTTTGTATATTTCGGTCTGTAAATCCGTTTTGTCTCAGAGCTGTTTTTAAACTGTCCATTTCGTGTTTGATGTTATCCTGGTCAGCTAGCCTTTGTGATCTGGTTACTAAAGTCTTGACGACGGCTTGTAGTTGGGCTGGGTGGTGATGAGAATTAGCATGAAGGTATCTGTTGGTGTGAGTTGCTTTCCTATATAATGTATGGCCAAGGGTTGCTGTTTTTAGTGTTAATACTCTTCCTACACCCAACAATATCGTAATGACAAGCGGACCCATAACCCGTCAAAGGGCAAGAGCTCTGATTGGCCAGAGTGAACAAGACTACGCTCCCCCTCCCCCGGTTAATAGCATAAAAGCAGAGGCGCAAAGCAGCAGCAGATCAATTTGTACTTCGCTTAGTGAGTGACAACATCAGTAATCCCGAAGAAGATGAGTGAGGTCTCATTGAAACGTCAAAAAGTGTGTTTTCTAAGACAAACAAGAGAAACACACGAGATTCCCGAGAACAGTCAATTACATTTCATACTCGTGAGAAAATCAGTAGTAACTTATATATATATATCGGAGATAACGAAATAGTTGATTTCTCAAGTGGCGAAGGACTAAAGACTATATAGTTTGTATTATCGGAAACAAGATTTTTGTGCTTTCGTACTTTTGTTTACGATTATTATATGCTGTTGATTACGTGATAGTCTATGAGTCAGGTGTTATGCAAGATGTTTTTCATAAATATTGAAAAGAATCATACCTCGATCGAGGTAAGATCGTAGAATACTTTGTGTACCAATTTAGATTAATATTATCATATCGCTACGCCGATCGAACTTATGTTAGGTGGCACCCAAGTTAAATTGATCATCAATATTATCTATTGTTCGTATAGTTTGAAACTCCAGTGGTAGATCATTATGGTGCCTTCGGTCAATTTAGTGTGATTATTATTTGTCGAATAATGTTTAGCCCACATTTATTCCCTTTTGGATCAAACCCCGACATATATATATATATATATATATATATATATATATATATATATATATATATATATATAGGCTAGGTTCCGCGTGAGAACCGCGTCTCCACACTCCAGACTACGAAATAATTAACAATAATCCGACTACTTAGAGAAAAAGACCAAGGAAATCATCAACATAACACATCTTCCTCTTGACGTCAAAGAGACCATCATTCCTCGTCAAAAATCTTCTAAAATTCCCAAAATTTACGGACTACCCAAGATTCATAAGCCGGACATTCCTCTTAGGCCCATTGTCAGTTCGGTACAATCCCCGACTCAAGAATACCCCGGTACTTAGCCAAAACCCTTCAACCTCTAGCCGAACAAGCATCCTTGTACGTAAAGAACTCTTCTTCCTTTATAGATATGTTAGGCGCTTATAGAATTTCTGAAAATGAGATCCTGGTTAGCTTAGATGTTGTATCTCTCTTCACCAGTGTCCCCATTTCAGAAACGTTAGATATTTTAAAAACTAAACACAATATCTCTTCTGACATCATCAAACAAGTACGTGGGGCCCCGATGGTTTCACCTCTTTCTCTAGTGCTTGCTAACATTTTCATGGAACAAATAGAAACCCAGGCCCTAAACTCGTCTAATTTAAAACCTTCCTGCTGGCTTAGCTATGTTGATGATACTTTTGTCATTTGGCCTCATGACAGAGATTCGTTAGACTTCTTTCGACAACACCTCAATGGTATAAATTCCAACATTCAATTTACAACAAAGCAGACACGCCCACCAACACCCAACCAATCACAACCCAGCCTCATCACGTGACATCTCCTTCTGATCCAGCGCTAACTATAAATAAAAGAAGCAGAGCAGACTCAAATTCAGTTCAGTTACATATTGACTTTTGGGGTGTAGGCAGATTGAGGCCCAGAGTTCGATCTAGACTCTGAAACTCTTTTTTACTTTTGTCTCTTGATGATGGCTCCAAAGCAGGAGTCGAAACGTTGAGTATATAATAAATTCAGAGGCGGTTCTTACCCGGAACCATGTTCATAGTAATGACCGCGGAAGCCTCTCAGAACATATATATATATATATATATATATATATATATATATATATATATATGTTATATAAGTTTTTCCATCGACTTATATGAAACCATCTAGCAACAGTTCCCAAGCTGAGTCAGCATCCACGTGTCGTCTCAGGTTACCTTTCGACGACGTACATCCGTGAGAACTGCAAGCACGGCGACAGCTTCGTCAGCGTTCTTCGCTTATAAATTAAATAAAATTTGAAAGTGTGATATAACAAATTGGCGGAGTCAGTAGGATCCGTATAACGTTACTAGAACACGAGTACTCTAACTGGTAGCAGCGGATTCCTATCCCTCAATGGAACAACGAACCTGGAAGAAGTCCTCACTGCAATCAAACGTAGAACACGGCGCTTTCAATGTTCCTGTTGATGTAAGTAATGGTGAATCGTCATTCGTTTTAAATAAATATTATTTATTTTATTGAGCATTGATGTTTAATAATTTGATTTAATACATTTGATTTGATTGATTTTTATTGATTTTATTATTTGATTTTTATATATTTGATTTGAATGAAATATTGATTTATTTCATTATTTGATTTATTTGATATATTTGTTGATTTCTTTTATTGACATTGATATATTTGATTTACATATTTTATTGATTTATTTATCCATTTGATTAACTGATTTATTTGAACTATTGATTTTAATTGCTTTACATTTTATACCATACTGTTCTATCGTTCAAACAATCGTTAATTCCCATTAACGTATTCTACAGTTCATTAATTTTCTACACCTTTTAACATTTTATTTTTACATCCTTGTTCCAATTCTTTTATATCGATTAATATAAAAATGCCACAAGCTTAACCAACTCCGGTTACCACCGAAACCGAGAGATATCGGTTAACGGAAATATTTTCCGTAATACCTGAATTTGAAGGCGACCAAATTTCCTTGGGAACCTTTATAGACGCGTGTAATTGCGGTTATAATATGTCCACGGGGGACCAAAAGTATTTGTTAGTGATACATATGAAAAACAAACTAAAAGAGAAAGCGGTGCAGTTAGTTAATTGAAGGAACCCCGGATGGTACCTTGAAATCAAACAACTCATGACCCTACACTTTGGAGATTCTGGTGATCTCTCTTCCCTTATTCACGACTTACAACGTCTAAAGCAACTTTCGAACGAGTCTCCGCTAACGTTTTACAATAGACTCCAGGTATGCGAAAATGCACTCCTGCATTCATACAACGGCTGGGCTAAGACCAGAACAAAAAGACGCCCCTAGTGGATACAATGGTGATGAATACCCTTATTACGGGATTAGAACCTCGTTTGGGACAAGTAATTCGTGCAAGTAATCCAAAAGATCTTCTAGAGGCACATTCCCGGATTAGAAAAGAGCTCCAACTGTCTTATTTCGAGGATCAGAATACGAACAAATCTGTTCCTCTCAAACCCAACTTCCAAGCACAAAAGTCGACACAACCTCCTAAGTAATCAAAATGGTTCTCAACAATTCAATCAAAGCCATAGGCCAAATCCTGTTAGGCCAAATTTCCCCACAAACAATCCCCCGGTTCAACAAGGTCAACAGTTTCGCCCATCAAACTTCCAGAGACCCCCTTTTAGGACTCAAATGAACCCGAATTATTCTCGACCTTCTGTCATACAGATTAATCCAAACAACCGTCCTGAAAGGACCGACCACTTCAACCAACATCAAAATGATGGTTATTCCGCCTATCCAGACTACAATTACTATACCGAGGATAGCAACACTTACGACTACGAGGATGATGAAAATTATCCTATCATTTTTTTTTTATGTTTCTTTGGGGAATAACACCACAATAGAAATAAAACTACGTATATTGCAGGAATACCAAACGTTTCAAAGTCTATTCTGACTTCGTTGTCAATGGCTTTATATTTATTGATGTAATAAATATTGATGTAATAAATATAAAGCCATTGACAACGAAGTCAGAATAGACTTTGAAACGTTTGGTATTCCTGCAATATATGTAGTTTTATTTCTATTGTGGTGTTATTCCCCAAAGAAACATAAAAATAATCAAGAACATGCCACAAACAACGTTTAGAAGACAAAATTATCCTATCGTTGAACAAACTTTCGAAGATACCCCTATCGAGCCTTTTAATAGCCATCAATACCAGGATTTTCTAGCGCTTCCGAGCCTAGGCCAACCTCCCGATCGACAACAACGTTGTGCGAAGTCGAAACTCAAATTCAAAATCTGAATCTGGACGACTTGAACCCCGACTTGAACTTCCCGGAGCAACTATTTCTTCAAGCCCACTTCTTACTGTGAACTCTAAAAATCTATATTACATTCTTGACGCTTCTTCTAAATTCAAATTACTTATTGATACCGGAGCTGGTATCTCTATCTTCAAAGAAAATACCGTAAAGAATTTCACCCAAATATCGCCTGAAAGGGTAACGATTCAAGGTATTACCCATGAAAAAATCCCTATTTCACAATCTACCCTAATTCCATTCGCTCCACGTATCCCACATAACGTTTTCATATACGATTTGGACAGTGAGTTTGACGGCATAAATTTTAAAACCATCCCTTTACACAAAGTTCCCGATAACGATCAACCTTTGACTGATGTACCCGACACACCCAATGTTAAGCCAAATATTACTTCACAAACACCCGCACAAAACAAAATAACCATTGAGGCACGCACAGAAAAGATCTTTAAACTTAAATACGATCTCTCTAACATCGACGCCATCTTACCAACTCAAAAAATTGACAGAGTACGACTTCCAAACGCACTCGTACACATTAACGCAAATGGTGAATTTCTGACTTCTATCATCAACGCTAACGCGATGTCCAAACTCACCCTCTTCTGAATTTCAATACAGACGATTATAATGATTCCCAATACATAGACAGAAACTCAACTATTAGACAACAAATTAGAACTGATCATCTAAATGACGAAGAACGCGAACAAATCACTAATCTTTGTTTGGAATTTCAAGACATTTTCTATCTTGAAGGTGACGTCTTGACTTTCACTAACGAGGTTAAACATTCGATTGATGCGAATAACGCAAAGCCCGTTTTCACTAAATCATATAGATATCCGCAAGTTCATAAAGAGGAAGTGAAACCCCAAATTGGAAAAATGCTTGCACAAGGTATCATTAGGCAGTCCTCATCTCCTTGGTCCTCTCCTGTATGGTTCGTCCCCAAGAAGCTTGATGCTTCTGGCAAACAAAAGTGGCGAGTTGTTATCAATTACAGGAAATCAAATGAATTGACTGTAGACGATAAATATCCCCTGCAAATATCTCCGATCTTCTCGACCAACTTGGAAAGTGTCAATATTTTTCGACACTGGATCTCGCTTCCGGATTCCACCAGTTGGAAATCCAAGAGGAAGATATTCCTAAGATTGGCTTTTCTGTTGAAAATGGTCATTACGAATTGGTTCGTATGCCATTTGCTTTAAAAATGCACCTTCTACTTTTCAAAGGGTCATGGACAATATTCTTCTGGGTATACAGAATGAATGTTGTCTCGTCTACATGGATGATATCATCGTCTACTCTCCGACCATCCATGAACATATTTCCTGGTTAACAGAAGTTTTTAAACGACTTCGGAAGTCTAACCTCAAAATTCAACCTAATAAGTGCGAATTTCTTCATAAAGAAGTGGCTTATCTTGGCCATCTTATTACACAAGAAGGTGTAAAACCAAACCCTTCAAAGGTTGAATGTATTCAGAATTTCCCGCAACCCCAAACTCCGAAAGACATCAAATCTTTTCTTGGTCTCGCTGGGTATTACAGACGCTTCATACAAAATTTTGCGAAGATCTCTAAACCTCTGACTAAACTACTCCAAACAGACGTCAAATTCATCTTTGACGCAGATTGCAAGTCTTCCTTTAATGAACTGAAGCAAGCCCTTCTATCTGATCCAATCCTGATAAATCCAAACTTTGAAGAACCCTTCCTGCTCGCTACTGATACTAGTGCTTTTGCTATTGGAGCGGTTCTTTCTCAAGGCCCTGTGGGAAAAGATCTCCCTGTTGCATACGCTTCTCGTACCATCTGTGCTGCAGAGACACGATATTCCACCATCGAACGAGAATTGTTGGCCATAGTGTGGGCTGTTAAGCACTAAAGACCGTATCTTTCTGGGAGAAGGTTTACACTTCTGTGTGACTACCGTCTTTTCGATCAAAGATCCTGGCAGTCGTCTAGCTAGAAGGCGCCTTAAGCTAGAGGAATACAATTATAAGATTGAGGACAAGCCCGGCAAGGTAAACCAAAACGCAGATGCTCTTTCTCGCATGAAAATCAACTATTTCAAGCAATGTGCTGATTTCCTTTCCAAAATCAAAATTTTCGCTAACAACGAACCTGACTCCGAACAACCTGAAAACTCTGACAATGACGACGAACATGACGAAAGAATTATCGCTGAGTTTAATCGATTTGTTCAACTCTACAAAACTGAGTCAATAATCGATTACTCTAAAATTGAAATATCCAATTCTCAACTTTTAGACAAGTCCCCATAGTTACATTCTTTTGGCAAAACAAAACTAATGACTTTTTCGAAGAAGAATCTAATTTCAGTAATGACACTCTTAACATCATGGCCAGTAAATCTGTCAGGCATAGAAAATACTTAGTTGTACCTTTGCCCTTTGACCCTGAAACTGTCATCTCACATCTTTTCAAAATTATTTATACCAACCAAGAACAATTCAACGACTCCGAAACATACTGCATAGAAAGTGACATAGAACTTCCCATTCTTGAAATTTTATCTTTCATTCTCTCCGGCAAAGAAATCTAACTCAAAATCTGCCAAAACATTGTTACAACTCCTACCGAAGACGAAATTCCTATAATAATACAACAATACCACTCTGGTAAAAACAACCTCCATCGAGGCATTAACGAAACCATCAGACGTATTAGGGAAAAATAAAATTGGACCGGCTTAATTAAAACTGTAGAACAATTCATCAAATCCTGCGAAACTTGCCAAAAAGTGAAATTCTGTAGGAAAAATTTAAGTGCATCTTTTGTTATTACTGAAACACCCAAGACTCCTTTCTAACGCATTAACATTGACATCTTTGAATATCCATCTAGAAATCATGCACTCACTATTAGGGACCAACTCACGAAATTTACGCAAGCCTACCCCATAAACGACAAAACAGTTTCAACTGTCGTAAACACCTTTCTGATTTTCTTTCAACATTACGGAACTCCACTTCGCATCCATTGTGACTATGGACGTGAATTTGACAACACTTTAATGCGGGATCTATGCCAACTATACGACATAAAACTGACATTCTCCAGCGTTCAACATCCCGAGTCAAAAATTGAAAGATTTCACGCGACCTTAGCAGAAATGATAAGGGCAAATACAGCGGAACATCCAAACGAACATCCATTTAACGTCCTCCCTTATGCCATCATCTGTTATAATAACACGAAAAATAAAACCACCGGTTTCACGCCCTATGAACTCATATTTGGGCATACTTCAAGCAGGCCTCCAGAAACCCTTTACAACCAGAAAAAAAACTTATTTAGAAATACGTAAGAGACCTAAATAACAGAATGGACTATTATTACAAACTCGCCCGTGCTAAAACCGAAAGACAGAAAGAAAAATCTAAAGTGAGATTTGACCAACACGTTTCTACTAAACAACCCGATTACAAAGTAGGTGACAAAGTCTACGTAAAAGAGTCCCAAATCAAAAACAAAGCAGAAAACAAATTCAACGCCCCCTTCGAAATTACCGCAATACGAAAGAACTCTGCCACCGTCATAAATTTGCAAACAAACCAAATAACTAAAGTTAACTTTGACAAACTAAAACCTTATTTTGAATAAATCCCTTTTTTCAGATTCTGTGGACTGTTTTCAGTCGTAAATCTTCAACAGTACTCCATTACGCCTGTTAACAATACTATAGGAGTTTTCTTCCATGAAGAAGGCACCCTTAAAATTTCTAATGAGAAATGGACACACCTTGTTTACAAAGATCTAAACCCCTTTTGAGACGCTATTTCTAACAACGACAATATACTGAACAGACTTTTAGAAACTATTAACGACAACAAAACTAACATTAAAAATCTTCAAATCAAAAGTACAGACTCACGTAAGCCTCCTGAAACAAATATCAAAATCTGTTAACATCAAATATACAGAAATTTTCGCTGACACTGAGACTTACAGTACCAACAGAAAGAAACGCGGACTAATTAATGGACTGGGATCGATTTGGAAATATATTTCCGGTAACTTAGATGTAACAGACGGAGAATGCTTTAGTGACTCTATAAACAAAATGACTAAAGACCAACATCAAATTGAAAACTTAATGAAACGACAATTATCAGTAACAACTTCGGTCATTAAGAACCTTAACACCACAATACAAAAATTTCAGACCGAAGAGAAAATATTTTCGGAAAATATCGAAGCAATTAGGAAGTCAATTGTGTTCATTACAGACGATCTTGCTTTTGATGAACTTCAAGCCAATGTCTTAGATTTGTGTGAAAGCTTAATGGAAAGTTACGTATACATTGAAGATACTCTCAACGATGTATTAACTGCAGTCTCTTTCGCCCATCTGAAAATTTTTCATAGCTCAATTATAAACCCGGTAGATTTGGTCGACTCCCTTCAGAAAATATCACAGTCACTTCATGAAAATAACTTACCGCTTCCAACCTATAGTTCAAATGTTGCTCGATACATCGATCTAATAGAATTGGAAGCTTTTCAATTCAATACTAAAATTGTTTTTGTACTAAAAATCCCCTTAGTCAATCCTGAAACTTATACACTATACCGCTTGTATCCTATCCCAGTTTTGGATTATCGAACAGGATTTCACCATATTCTTCCAAAAAAATTAAAATATATCGCGAGAGATGACGATTCGCTATTGTACGCATCTTTTGAAGACCTGAGTGACTGTAAGCCATTATCTAAAGAACATAAGATCTGTTCCAAAGTTATTCCACACACCATAGACAAAGAAGCCCTCTGCGAAGCACAGCTTCTTAGACAGCCAGCAGCCCTTCCTTCAACTTGCAAGCCTTTAATATTATATGCCGAAGAGTATAATATTCAAGAGATTGATCTGAACCTTTGGTTAATCTCGATTTCCGGACAGTTGCCCATCAACATCAAGTGCAAGGGAGAAGATGTCGTTACCCAATCCATTTCGACAAATTCTCTATTGACCATCCAACCCAGTTGGAATGCCTTCATTGGTAACACCAGGGTCCATGCCAGAAGGACCACCAACAACGTTGAGAACATCACACTTAAGAGTCACCCAGTCAACATCCCCTACAACTGTTGCGACAACCTGCCAACCATCAGTCAGCTTCCAAAGTTGAAACCCATAAGACCACAGGAATTTGATGCCAGAGACCTGAATATCGCTGACCATAAGCTTAGACAATACTCCAGGGAATTGGAAAAGCTCCTAGACCAACCATTCTTGGAGAAACACACCTCCTGGTTTACGATCATCACAATGGCAACAAGCGCAATTGTAGTTGCCCTCCTTTCCATGAGCATCATCAGGGTAAAACTCCATAGCCTCCTTAGTCCTGTCGAGGATATTGAATTGCATAACCTCCCTTAAAAGTCGATGCTGTAGCATCAACTTTTTTATATGGATGGGAGTTGTTATATAAGTTATTCAATCGACTTATATGAAACAACCTAGCAACAGTTCCCAAGTTGAGTCAGCATAACACGTGTCGTTTCCAGTTACCTGCAGACGAACATCCGTGAGAACTGCAAGCACGGCGACAGCTTCGTCAGCGTTTTTCGCTTATAAATTATACTTTTTCATTGTAACATCATTCATTATTACTTACAGTTCTGTCTAGTTTAGTTTACCACTAATTTTTGTCATTTTAATTGTTATAAAGTTTTTATTGTTATTTTAATTATTTTCAAGTTTGTATTAAAAGTTATATTATTTGTGCAAGTTTAAATAAAATCTTTTTTAAAAGATAAATTTTGAAAGTGTGATATAACATATATATATATATATATATATATATATATATATATATATATATATATTTATATATATATAACTGGGATCATAACAGGATGCCAGAACAGAAATCTGTGTATGTTGGCGATTACAACAGCCACCACAAAATGTGGGGCTACGACTCGGAAGTTGTGGCGGGAAATCAACTCACATCCTGGGCTTCCTCTTGCAAAATCTGTACTTGCTGTTTAAACCAAAGGACAAGTACAATCCTGATCTAAAATGTTTTAATTTTAAAACAGTCAGACAATTTTTTGTATTATGAATCATGGTTTTCCGTCTTATTTTGACGTGAAATGCTGTTGGACATCTAGGATATTCAATATTTTACATTATTTAGGGTGAGGCAAAAAAAAGTCGAAAGTAATGGATTTACAATATTATTCTATTTATGTCTTAGTCTCTGACACAGGGAAGTACTTCTAAGTTTTGCTTGCTGAACGAATATTATCTATCCTCAGAACCTGTTAGGGTATGTATGTAAGTAAAAATTCCGAGTTAGCATATAAAAACTTACACTTTCTTCTACAGTTATTTTTTACTCTTATAACACTGGTTGAAATACTTTACATTACTCCTCATGGCACACTTAATCTTCGAAAAAAGTTCTCTCGTGTCTCATTAGGAAAAAATGTATTTACTTATTCATTTATTTCAACGGGAAATCCCATAGAACAACAGAAATATACATTTTAACTAAATCATAACTATACAATAATACGCAATATTTATTATAGTCATTCATAACGTAGTACCACCTTGGAGAAATAATTTCTCATAGTAAAATATGAAGTGTCACTATAAGCGAACCAGTTAATATTATTATTACAAACTTTAGGTAATGTAACAATAATATTATGTTTTTTACATGGTCGGATTAATAATTAATTAAACAATAAATTAGCCCTAATTCTTGATATTTGGGGGTGACTGATAGATAAGAGTATAATTGTGGTCATTAAAAGAAGTGCTTTATTTGTCGTAATGTAAATAGACATAAGCTCAACTTTAATTTTAAATGCAGTTATTAATTAATTGTATTTCTTTCATTTATAGATCAAATAATATAATTTTCTTGTTTGTAATATTTAATGGCAAAAGCTATACAATTGGTAAATGGCAAATACCTTTATAAAGATAAGAAGAAATAATCCGAATAATCCGATTGTAAGTTTCCCTTTGCTACTATTAAACTATTCGTTTAAAGGTTTATAGAACCCAAAGAATAGGGTATATTTTTAAATACCTTTAAACTATAATAAAAATAAACTGAAAGTGTTGTTACGTGGCAACAAAGTTATTGGGTATGAACAAGAAACTTTTTTATTGGCAGGGTCAGAGGGATAAATTATTTTGACCATCTGGGTGTTCCTGGAAATGAGAAATTATTCTACCTCTGAAATCAACAATTACAAGAATAATTAACCAATAGGGAAATATCTTGAAGTAAAGATGGGTTGGCCTAGGAAAACGAAGCTTACCGGAGGATTTTTCTTCTTTGAAAAATTGTATTGTCAAACTCAGTCGTTTATAAACTCGAAAGAAACGAGTCGTCTTAAGAGAGTCGTGAAAAATAAACATTGTAAAAAATCGTTCGCGACACTCAAAGCATTAATTAGTTTTTTAAGTGTTCATTGTAATCTTTTCTTCGTACTCTACTGATTTTCTCATAATTATTTTATTAAACATTCGAGTATTAAGTTCAATCTCGTGTTATTTTAAAAATACATACAATATCCAAAAACCGTTTTATAAAAAAAACTTAACATATAGTTAAATCACATTAAGTTGGGGTTTAACATTCATAACATTCCAAAAGCTGCTTATCTCAAATATTGACGGTTAAGACTTTCGAGCTTCTTAGTAAGAACTGTTTATAAGTATATAGGTTAGACAACGTCGAGGAGAAAGACCTCAATTTGATGTTGAGCGACATGTACAGTGCATCCCATTTTGGTTGAGATTGCCAGGTTACTCGGTTGTTATTGAAGATAGAGTCGTGCGGTATTCACATACCTGTTCTACTTTTTTGTGAAACTCAGGATGGCTATATCAGATTTTGCATAAGTGTTTCCATTTATAAGATACAGGGCGATTTTGATAATTTATACTTTTTGGACCCCTTCTATATCTACGAAGTTATTAGAAATACTCTTGCGCTAAGAACTACGTCTAATAGAAAATTTTGCATAGAATCCAGTGGAGTACTCAATTTTTTTCCGAGTATGGTTTCGAAGATACTACACAACATTATATATTTTTAAATGGAACACCCTGTATTTTATTATTTCATTGAATTCGTTATTTTTTTCCCTTTAAAA
Organism: Octodonta nipae; assembly: GCA_034190945.1. Classification (NCBI taxonomy): domain Eukaryota; kingdom Metazoa; phylum Arthropoda; class Insecta; order Coleoptera; family Chrysomelidae; genus Octodonta; species Octodonta nipae. The sequence continues at coordinate 68,452,596 of CM067223.1, read as the reverse complement.
TAATGTATACCTAATATAATACATATGGTATTATTAGAAATGCTAAAAAACACTAAAAAGCTGAGTTTTTTGCTAGTAGGCCATGTATTTTGCATTTAAAAGGAGAATCAAACAAATAATTTCATTTGAGATTTTTTATAGGAGTTTATCAGCAAAGAAAAATAATGTTAACAATAATTCAATAACATGAAACACGAAATTTAGGTACCTAAAAGCAACTAATAAATATTATACATCGTTCATTATGTATAACAAACAGAACAAGTATTACAAATCAAATATCTATCTTAAAATTAATTTTGGACATTATTTATTACCTTATTGATTTAACTGTTCAAATTGTTGTCCATTTTCCCTAACACATAATTGGCAAACCTTTCCATCTCGCATGAATCCATTTAAAATTATTTTAGAATTCCGCCTTTTGGAACAAAATTTTATCTAGTGAGCGCTGGAGGGAAAAATGCAAATCTGATCAAGCTGTCATTGTTAGTAACTATTGTGTTTTATCGTGTTTGAGTTTACAAGATCATTTTATAAATAATTATTCTTGAGTTTGCTGGTTGATAATTGATAATGGCTGGAAGAGAATTCGTTTTTCAAAATAACAAAAAATACAATGTTTAAATCAATGTTATGAGACTGTTGAAGAAGCTTTAGAACTATATTTCCACAGGTATAAAGTACGACTATTTTACCATAAGATATTTCATGAAATCGCGTTCTTAAAACTTTCAGATATCCAGAGAGGCATCAACCTAGTCGAACAACTATATTTAGACTAAAGAATAATTTACTAAGTTTTGGTGCATATTCTAAACCTCGATCAAAGGTGTATAACAAAGAAAATCGAGAATTGAATGAAATAAATGTGTTAGCTAGCGTTCATGCCTATCCCCAGACTTCTTGTGCGAAATTAGAAAATTACACTGGAGTTTCTCAATCACGGGTCCAAAGAATTTAAAAAAATATATAAATTTAAACCTTACAAAGTCAATATTGGCCAGCACTTATATCCTGGTTATGCAGCAAGACGGTTAAATTTTTGCAATTGGTTTTTAGACCAAACCCGAAGGGACAATGATTTTGTACGGAAAGATATTTGGTCAGACGAATCTCATATAAGCAGTGCCGGTATATTTAAGAGGAAGAATACAAGATTCTGGTATGATGAGAACCCGCACTTAATTTTTGAGCGACAACAGCAGGGTCATACTGGGGACAAAAATAAACTACCGCTTTTTTGAAGGAACCCTTACCGCCAATAGGTACTTGACAATCCTAGAAGACTTATTACCCGAAATATTGGAAGATGTTCCCCTCGCCTTTCGCAATTCTATACACTTTCAACAAGATGGCGCCCCTGCCCACAATTCTAGATTAATTGGGCGCTTTTTAGAAAATAATTTTCAACGATGTTCGATAGGAACAAATGGACCAATTAGGTGGGCTTCAAGATCACCCGATTAATCTATTTTGGACTTTTTTGTGGGGTTATTTAAAAAATAAAATATATACCAACAGACACAACAGTCGCGAAGAACTTCGTGCCACAACGGAGGCAGCTTTTCGGGATTTACAAAGGCGATTTTAAATGCACTCAGGCATATTGAAAAGGTTTGCCAATTATGTGTTAGGGAAAATGGACAACAATTTGAACAGTTAAATCAATAAGGTAATAAATAATGTCCAAAATTAATTTTAAGATAGATATTTGATTTGTAATACTTGTTCTGTTTGTTATACATAATGAACGATGTATAACTATTTATTAGTTGCTTTTAGGTACCTATATCGTATTTTTTGTTATTTTGAAAAACGAATTCTCTTCCAGTCATTATCAATTGTCAACCAACAAACTCACGAATAATTATTTATATAATGATCTTGTAAACTCAAACACGATAAAACACAATAGTAACTAACAATGACAGCTTGATCAGATTTGCGGTTTTCTCTCCAGCGCTCACTAGATAAAATATTGTTCCGGAAGGCGGAATTCTATAATAATTTTAAATGGATTCATGCGAGATGGGAAGGTTTGCCAATTATGTGTTAGGGAAAATGGACAACAATTTGAACAGTTAAATCAATAAGGTAATAAATAATGTCCAAAATTAATTTTAAGATAGATATTGGATTTGTAATACTTGTTCTGTTTGTTATACATAATGAACGATGTATAACTATTTATTAGTTGCTTTTAGGTACCTAAATTTCGTGTTTCATGTTATTGAATTATTGTGAACATTATTTTTCTTTGCTGATAAACTCCTATAAAAAATCTCAAATGGAATTATTTGTTTGATTCTCCTTTTAAATGGAAAATACATGGCCTACTAGCAAAAAACTCAGCTTTTTAGTGTTTTTTAGCATTTCTAATAATACCATGTGTATTGTATTATACATTATTTTAAAGGGAAAAAAATAACGAATTCAATGAAATAATAACATACAGGGTGTTCCATTTAAAAATATATAATGTTGTGTAGTATCTTCAAAGCCACTGTACTCCACTGAGTACTCCACTGGATTCTATGCAAAATTTTCTATTAGACGTAGTTCTTAGCGCAAGAGTATTTCTAATAACTTCGTAGATATAGAAGGGGTCCAAAAAGTATAAATTATCAAAATCGCCCTGTATCTTATAAATCGAAACACTTATGCAAAATCTGATATGACCATCCTGAGTTTCACAAAAAAGTAGAACAGGTATGTGAAAACCACAAGAGTCTATCTTCAATAACAACCGAGTAACCTGGCAATCTCAACCAAAATGGGATGCACTGTACACCGAACAGTAGGCTTAATGGTATATGGTGCTACTGCAGATGGTTGTAGATCAGTAATCTTTGTTCGAGACAACATGGCAGCGCAAAGTTATCTTCAAGAAGTAGTGAGTCCGTATGTACTGCCTCACCTCATGGATCCCATATTTCAACAAAATAATACTCGGCCTCATGTTGTTCGAGTTGTATTAAACTTTTTTGAAGAGACCCATGTGAATTTCTTGCCAAGGCCGCCCAAATCTCCCGATAGCCCATAGGACACGTTTGGGATATGATGGGTAGAGTCCAACTCGCATTTGCCCAAATTATTTTCAAGAACAAATCAAATGAATTCCGGCTTTGTTGCTTTTTCTTTTATTTTAGAATGGCCATACATTAAAACGAAAAGGGACAATAAATAGTCTGAGCAACTATGAAGAAGGCAGTTAAGGCTTCTGCAGTAGGAAAGATGGATTACATGTTTGCACCAAATCCTGTTCAATATCAAAAGCAATGAAACAATTTCGAGAATTACCTAATAACCCAAAAAATGATGAGGTGCTTTTGGGTTATTAATCACTAGATTAATACTATACATTTGAAGGCTTTCGTTTATCAATTGGCTATAAGAGTAACAAACATAATGGATTCCATGCTAATAAGGCTAATGCTGAGAAAGTCACCGATTGGATTCTTACCAGACATTCTAAATTATGTGAGGAAGGCAGAAAGTAGGAAAAAGTCCGAGCTTTGTTTGTCAGTTCTGACAGTCCAACAAATTACAATTTAGAACTCCATAGGGTTTGGGTAATATATGCTTCTTACTTTGAATTATTTTATGAGAAGTTCACCTATTTTATGAGAAGTTCACCCGCCGTTATTAATTATCTGTGATTTCTTTTAATACTGATTACCAAACTTAATCATAAGACTAAATATAATAATTCAAATTTCTTGATGAAATGTTGAAACCAGCAATTAGAATAAGTAAAGTCTTATAACAAGATACTCAACATTTAAAATTTTTCATTAATTAACTATTATAAGTTCTCTTCAAATAAACGCTCCACAAATTTTCTTCGTAGTCGCTTCAGCCCTCTTGGCATTGTCCTCTCACCCTTTATAAGAAAATAGTGACAATATTGTGTCTACATAGGAATCTATAAGGTAAACTTCGAGAGTAACTAAGAAATGTGGGAAAACTACTTATTTTAATTTTCTCGCTCTACACACGAGAGTTAGAAGACTTTGGAACCAAAAAGAAAAACCTTTTTGAGTTATTCGATTCTGTTTTTAAAACCATCGTGTTATTAAAAAAAATTAAAAACATATGATTATTATTTACATAAGGTTTTGCAAGTGCAGTACTGTGTAACTCGTTTTTAAACTATTTTTGTGACTGTTGATTCTCTTATGCAAGTACTGTTTCCTTTGACCGATGTAGCCACTATCACAATATAAGCAGTTAATTTTAATATGGTGTTAGTTTGATTTATAGTTTTAGTTTTAGGTTTGAATTTGGTGAAAAACTTTCTTTCATTATCACAATTACTATTTTCTAAAACATTTATGTTGTCAGGTAGAAGGCATTTTTTTTATCTTTCTGAAGATTTGTGGTATATATCGTAAGGTAACATATTTTTTATTATCCGAAGTGTTTAGGTTTTTAGTTATTGTGTTATTATACAATTTATGTACTCTGTTTGTTATAATTGGCAGAAAAAAGGCAGGGGGATAGTTATTCCTTATTAATGTGTTTTTACTTTATTTATTTTTTCTTGTCTGTTAGTTAGATGTGAAGATTTTAATGCCCTATCAATTATAGAGGTGAGTACACTTTTTTGATAACTAGTTGATGTAACAGAGTTAAAGTTCAAATATCGTTCTGACCAAATTAGTAATGATACGTCCGTCATTATTGTGTTTTAAATTGATGTCCAATAAGTTAATATTCTTCTTGTTTTCTGTTTCAATTATAAATTTAATTCTGTTATAAAAGGCATTACACTCATTAATTATATAATTGCATGAATAAATATTATTATGAGAGTCTAAAACTTATTATTTATTAAGTTTCGAATCATTACCACCACACCCATTCTCGTCGTGAACTGCCCTTCCTTAACATTTGCTTTCTATATCCAATAAACATTATTCAAATTTGTTGATAAATGTTAAAGTTAGTAAATGGAATAAATTAAATCTTATAAAAAAGGTACTCAACATTAAAAATATAGGATTTTCATGGACCACTATAAATCCTTTTTAAATATGCGCTCCAATACGCATTCTGATATTTCGCTTCCATTTCTTGGGGATTAGCTGTTTTGTTACTCCCCTACCGACAACAGCAATGTCAGCACCTCTTCAACAACTTCTTCAGGAGTGTTATAATTCTGCCATAGATTCTCTTGTCTTGATCCAATATGAACGCCGGCTTAACTGTAACAGTCCTGGATTGACCTTAAAGAGAGGAGTTTGACATACAATACCTGAAAAAATGAACAAGTTAATTAAAAAAAAACACACATTTGATTGTGATTTTATTTTGAGATTTGCGATTCTTCTATTGAGAACTTGGTTGATGTGTCAAACTGTTTAAAAATTTTTTCAAGTGTCCTATAGAAAATAATTCATTCTATTACTTCGTCCCTTATAGTGGTGAAACGAATTTATTTGTTTGTAGTAAAATGCTGCTAACGCTTCGTGGTATATGAAAATAATTGCAATATTGTTCCTACGTAGGATTCTCGCCATACTCTGAGTGTTGCATTTAACATATGGTAAAGTCCTTATTATTCCACATCTGATTTGGCTCTTAGGACTCTCAGTACATTTCCGGCTTTGAGTTCATTCTGTTTTCCGAGATTTAAGGGTTTACTATTCAACATACGAGGTCCGTCTCGAAGTGGGATTTTGACTTTTTATGTCGTTAATGTTTAAACGAGTACATAAATGTTTTAATTTGGAAACCGGTTGGAGTTATCACTGACGTCCTATCAATTCTTACGTTAAATTTTTGAAAAAAACTCATTAGGTTAACTGAGCCTTCTTCTTTACTCCATTTCTGAACACATGAGCACAGACCTCTCTCATTCTTTGCCATTTGCATTTATATTCTGCCTCTTGGGTCCACCGTATGCCATGTTGGTTTGCATTGTCTATATTCTACGTCTTTGTATTATAGTTTCTGCAATGATGTTAGTGTTATACATTCACGATAGCTGGTAGGCATTCCTCTACGATTCAGGCAGCCGATATGTCTACTTCCGGGAAGCTATTCTGCCCACTCGAGCCTGGACTCTCTCTCTCAATTCCAAATACCTGTTCCTAATCTAAATCATTTTCACACCCAAATATGTGTTCTTATAACCCACGCTAAAACTCACAAACCCGCCTAATGGCGGTGTTTTAAATGCCCAACATCTTCCTCATAAAAGCAAGTGATGAACACAACCAAAGTCATCTTTTGTCTGCGATACCCTGGCTGACAAAGCGACCAGAGAAGGAAGTAGATATGGGTTTTGGGTAGGCTAGCTGAGAAAAACGAAGTTGGCAATAGAAATCGTAAATGTACGAACTTTGGCACATGAAGATCGTCTCTTCGAACTGGAAAAATATCTAACATTAATATATAGTTAAATTTGTATAAAAACCGAGATTTACTAAATCGCGATTTCTTTGTTAAATAATGCAAATAATTTCTGAATTTCAGACTACCTCGACATAATGTTTTATTATGTAGTGGGGTGTAAATCTAGCTCGCGTCCGTGGTAGAATACCACACGTGCACCCTGGGTAACGCTAAATGAGCTAGAGCGAATCGGCGGCCAAACTATCTTTTAGAGCTCCTGGCCAATACACACATACGTTCATCAATGAGAGACACACATGGACAATCTTCTGGCCCCTCTAAGGGCAAAATGAATAGAACTCTCGAACCTATGGTTCGAATTTGCCAATTAAATATAGAAGGCATCAGCCGCTCAAAAAGCGAACTCCTCTCTAAATTATTAATCGCAAACGATGTCGACCTGGTAGTCATCCAGGAAACCCATACTGCAGATGAACAACAATTGAAAGAGGTAAAGAGGTAAAATTCCAGGCTACGATCTCCTGGGAGCCACATATCACCACGCCTATGGTAATGCCACATACGTTCGACGCAGCGTTCAAAATGGCTACCTATTATCCTGCAGCACACAGAATATATAACTAAAACTAAAATTGGAGAAATGAAAACCATTTAACAAACATCTACAAGCCTCCCAAACTGCCCTGGCCACCACAAGTTATAGACCTGAGCCCGCACCCAGCGTATACCTGGGAGACTTTAATAGCCATCACCCCGACCCAATGGTTACCACTACTAAGCCACATACCACCTCCAGAATTGCGACGCCAAAACGCCTTACTGAAAACTTCGCAGAAGATACAAAACAAATCTAACCTGCCAATCCATAAAGAAATGGCCGGTGTTAACCACAACGGCATGCGTTCGAGAAACCCGCCAGCGAGAACAGCTGAATAACTGAGGGCCAAAAACTTCCACTTGACCAGCCAGTGACACAGCACGCAACAAAATGAATCGATCCCAGCCTGCCTCGGAAGGTTTGGTCCACGTTGAACAGAATACGTTCTGGACACGGAAACTGCGCAGACTTCCGATATAAATGGAACCAAATCCAAAGTCCCGAATGCGACTGCGGAGCTGAAAGGCAAACAATCCACCACATCACAACCGAGTGCCCAATAAGAAAGTATGAAGGAGACCCACGAGACTTCCTGCACGCTACACCAGCGTCGATTTATTCATAAACTAAATATCGCTCTGTAATTTTTTTAGTAATGCACTGTGTATAACTATGCCATACGCTAAATAAATAAATATATGTAGTCGAAAAAATGGGGAACACAATGAATCTTAGGAAGACCGAGCCAAACCAAAGGAGTCAACCATTATTTTAAAAATATTATAAATGGATCTTACCTGTGATTATATCTGGAAATTCCTCAGCAGTCTTTTAGTCTGTCAAATCTGCAGCTATACAAAGATTGCTTTCTTTGGAAATAATTATCGCAAAAACATCGTTTGCAACTGCATTTTTTGTAAATCCTATTCGGTTTTCGAAACTTTTTTGGACACGATCTGAAAAAAGTAATGTTCGACAATAGATTGTAGGCTAAAACAAGAAGAAAAAGAAGAAGTAAAAGTTCAAATATATTCATCAACAAAATATCCCAACAGACGTTTTTCTACCAATTCCGATAAATATCTGATGATTTTGATTTTCTCCTGTCGCGTCTTCTACAACTGCCCGAGCTATTTCCGGTAGTTCCGTAATATTTCTCCCAGCCCTTGCCCATCCTGACAGCAACATACGTAATACGTATGTATATATATATATATATATATATATATATATATATATATATATATATATATATATATGTGTGTGTGTGTTTTTTTTTTTTTTTTTTATCCGAAGAGGGGGGAAATACATTCCGTACTTAGCTAGCACGTGCTGGCCGTCGTGCGGGACTCCCGATGCAATGACTTCAAAGCAAGAGTAAATCGTTGCATTGAAACCAGTATACCGTATACCCGCTAAAACCCTAACCTCTTTCTCCTACAACCATGGTCCCCTGCGGCACTCTTAGTCAATACTACTTCGCAAGGGTGGTTCATTGCAGATGTTTACTGCTCTTACATTGAAAGCCTCTAAAGCCTACTCCTCGAACGTATTGCGGAGTTCCTTGAGGATAGTCTCCGCGTAATCTGATACCAAGTTCCAGGCTTGGGGGCCCTTCAGCATGGCTTCTACTAATTGTTCTGGAACGATATTAGTCTCCAGAATCCTCTCCACTTCAGCACGTTGATCCTGAAACCGGGGGCAGGAGAAGAACACGTGTTCCGCGTCCTCTATCACGTCCGTACAGTGTGGGCAGTTTGGGGAGTTTGCCCTCCTCAACCTGTGCAGGTATGCTCGAAAGCATCCATGTCCAGTCAGTAGTTGAGTGATGTAAAACCCAACCTCCCCATGCTGGCGGTTGACCCAACGACTGATGTTAGGTATCAATCGATATGTCCACCGGCCTTTAGTAGAGCTGTCCCACCTCTCCTGCCATTGCCCTAGACTCATGGCTCTTTCATCGCTGTTTCCTGTCGGCTGTTCTTTTTCTAACTTTCTGCGATAAAGCCGTCCCCTTTCTGCAGCCAGGATGTCGATTGGCAGGGTAGAGGTAATCACAATCACCGCCTCGTAGGACACAGTGCGGTAGGATGATGCCACTCGAATCGCTGAGAGCCGCTGGACTGATTTCATTTTCCGGCGGTACGATGGTAGCTCGAGCGATTTCTCCCATACCGGTGCCCCGTACAACAAAACAGAAGTAGTTACTGTTGCCAGTAGCTGTCTTCTTATCTGTCTAGGGCCCCCGACATTCGGCATTATTCTAGATAATGCCCCCTGTACCCCAGCTGCTTTCTTGCTGGCCGCAATTATGTGCTCTTTGAAGTTGAGCCGTGTGTCCAGGAGCACCCCCAAATAGCTGATGAAGGGCTGCGACTGTATGTAGGTGTCGCCTATTTTGAGGGTGATGGTTTCCCTTGCCTTCCGACTGCTAACAAGAAGTGTTTCGGTCTTTTGCTCTGCTAAACTCAAGTCCGCTGCGAGCATCCAATGCTGAATTGTGGCTATAGCGAATGAGAAGGTTGTTTGTATCTCCTCTATGTGCTTGCGCACTATGATCAATGCCACATCATCGGCGAATGCCACTAGCCTGACGCCCTCAGGCAGACCGAGCAGGAGCAGGTCGTTGTACATTACGTTCCATAAGAGGGGGCCAAGAACAGAGCCCTGAGGTACACCTCCTGTGATCTTATAGTCTACTTGCCCATTTTCAGTTTGGTACAACAAGATGCGGTCCTTGAAATAGGCTGAAACCATTCTGCGCAAGTACTGCGGAACTTCCATCCTGGCAAGAGCCTCCAAAATGCGGTCCCAGCGGGCCGAGTTAAAGGCGTTCTTGATATCCAGGGTGGCTATTAGACAGTACTTTTTTCCACCTCTTCTCCATCTCTTTCCCGAGATAGCCTCTCTGGCGATGTTGGTAACGAGTGTCACGGCATCGATGGTTGATCTCCCCTTTCTGAACCCGAATTGGTTGGTGGAAAGTTTCGGCTCAACGTAGGGCTCCAGCCTATCTGCTATTATCCTTTCAAGGAGTTTTCCCGCAGAGTCCAACATACAGAGGGGACGATATGATGACGGTTCGTCGGGAGGTTTCTTTCCCCCTTTAGGGAGGAGCACAAGCCTCTGCTTTTTCCACTTAGTCGGGAAAACCCCCTGCTTTAGGCAGGTCTCATACATGTGTAGAAACATGTCAGGCCTATTGGCTATGGCGCACTTTAGCGCGATGTTAGGTATGCCATCTGGACCGGGAGCCTTACCGTTTTGGAGCCGGTTGCACGCCCCCATCAGCTCACTCATAGTCACTGATGGTATATCTTCGTCCCTCACCTGCCACAAAGGATTAGCGGGTAGCTCAGGCTTCGCAGGAAACAAGTGAGTGACAATGCGGTGCAATGATTCGGGGCAGTTCGTTGATGTCATGGGAGGGGCCTTAATTTTATGCATCACGATTTTATACGGTTTTCCCCATGGATCTTGATTAACTTCGTCACACAACTCCTTCCAGTAGGATCTCTTGCTTGAGAGAATGGCTCTTCGTAGTTGTTGTCTTTTGATCTCATAGTCGAGCCTTAGTTCTTCTGTTGTGACCCTGTCGCGTCTCCGTGCTCGTTGATGCAGCCTTCGTGCTTTGAGACACTCTCGTCGGTGTTGTGAGATCGTGTCGTTCCACCAGTAAACTGGTGGGCGGCTGTTGTTCTGCCGTCTCCTTGGCATGGAAGCATCGCAGGACTTGGCAACGCTTGTCATTACCTCTTTGGCAGTGGCTTCTGCGCTTGTTGCTATTGACAATGGTTCCTGCTCCATAACCAAGGCGAATGAATCAGCATCGAAAGCATTTTTGTTCCAACCGACTGGCTGTGACCTCGCACGACTGACACACAATCTTCGTTTGGGAGTGGTGTTGATTTCCCATATAATAGCTTGGTGGTCGCTATTAGTAAACTCCTCATCGACCCGCCACTCACAGCCCCCTTTAATTAGGTTGCTGCTAACGAATGTCACATCGATAATGGAGCTGGCTGTGCCTTTGCGATATGTGCTTACGTCTCCTGTGTTGAGGAGTACCAGGTTGAGCGAAGACATGGTCTCAAGGAGAGCTCGTCCTCTCGCGCGCGTTTCCCGGCATCCCCAGTCAATTGCCCAGGCGTTGAAATCTCCTGCGATGGCGACCGATTCACGCTTCCGTACATCCTCCGCCAAGGTGTCCAAGAATAACTCGAACTCCTCGAGCTGTGCACTAGGGGGTGCATAGCAGCTATAGAAGTGAACCCCTCCCACTTTGGCTCTCACAAGCCATGGTTCGGGGGTATTTGGGAGTTGTTGGAACGGAAGTTTACCGCAAGCCCATATCGCTGCTCTGTCCGTTGTGTCATTTACCCAGGACAGGGTGTCGAAGTTTTTGTACTGCTCGCAGATTATGGCTACGTCGCAATTCAATTCCCGCACCCGCTGTACCAGTAGGTCTTGGGCTGCTTCGCAATGGTTGAGGTTGAGTTGCAGTACTTTCATTTACGGGCTTGTGCTGCTCTCATCGCCTGTTGGTAGATCGGACATTTCCAACTACCCGCAACGTGCCGGCAGTCTGACCTACTATCTTTCTCTTTGCAGAGTAAGCACTTGGCAGGTTGTTGACAAGCCGAGGCATTGTGACCAGCGCCTCCGCATCTGTGACAACAACTGCTTCGGTCAGTCTTGCCTCTGCACGCCTGGGCGTTGTGCCCAAAGTGCCAGCATTTGAAGCACCGTCGAAGGCTGATCCTCTCGCGAACACGTACTGTGCCCCACGCAAGTTTCAGCTTTCCAAGTGCGATGGCTTTCTTGGCCTGGACCTCTGGGAGACAAACAACTGCCGTTTGTGTTGATCTATATGCCCGTCGAAGTGATTTCACTGCCTCCTCAGTGATCTCTGCCAGGCCGTCGATATTATCTTTGAGCAGGTTTACTACGTCTTCCTTGGTACTGATCTCGTCCAAGTCTTTAATTTCAATCTCGATTTGCGGTATTCGAGATTGTACAGTGGCCCCGCTTGGGAGCTTATTCTTGATGGCGTTACAATAGCGCTCCATCTCCTGAGCGTCTGCCTTGGCGAATAACAAAAGTAGATCTCCCTTAGCTGTTCGTCGGATCTTATTGACTTTTTTGCCTATATCCTGCAAGGTGGGATCATTCTTGATACCTCGCAAGATATCTGCATGGGAGCTCTTCTCGCCTTTCTTTATAAGCAGCGTACAATGTGGCGCTGGTTTTTGCTTATTGGTCCTCGGGGCCTTTTTCCTCTTTACCACTTGCCAGTCAGTCGACTGGTTTGCAGGTTGGTTTTTGGTCTGCGGTGTAAACTTGGATTTTAATCCATTGTTTCTCTCCGCTTCTGAATTGACCACCCTACTTGTTGTTCCCTGGGTAGTTTGCCCGATGTTCTGGCGACCTTCCTTACCGGGCTTTAGCTTGCTAGCTAGCACCGGTTTAAGCGTTTTAAGTGGTGGTGCCTTACTTGATGAGGCTACTGAAGGCGAGACCTTCGGTGGCGAGGTCCTTGCTACAGAGGCTACTTTTATTGAAGCCGCCTGCTTTGGGGCCGCCGGTGTTGATGCAGCCGGCGGCGACATATGTTTTTTTTTTTTTTTTTTTTTTATCCGAAGAGGGGGGAAATACATTGCGTACTTAACTAGCACGTGCTAGCCGTCGTGCGGGACTCCCGATGCAATGACTTCAAAGCAAGAGTAAATCGTTGCATTGAAACCAGTATACCGTATACCCGCTAAAACCCTAACCTCTTTCTCCTACAACCATGGTCCCCTGCGGCACTCTTTGTCAATACTACTTCGCAAGGGTGGTTCATTGCAGATGTTAACTGCTCTTACATTGAAAGCCTCTAAAGCCTACTCCTCGAACGTATTGCGGAGTTCTTTGAGGATAGTCTCCGCGTAATCTGATACCAAGTTCCAGGCTTGGGGGCCCTTCAGCATGGCTTCTACTAATTGTTCTGGAACGATATTAGTCTCCAGAATCCTCTCCACTTCAGCACGTTGATCCTGAAACCGGGGACAGGAGAAGAACACGTGTTCCGCGTCCTCTATCACGTCCGTACAGTGTGGGCAGTTTGGGGAGTTTGCCCTCCTGAACCTGTGCAGGTATGCTCGAAAGCATCCATGTCCAGTCAGGAGTTGAGTGATGTAGAACCCAACCTCCCCATGCTGGCGGTTGACCCAACGACTGATGTTAGGTATCAATCGATATGTCCACCTTCCTTTAGTAGAGCTGTCCCACCTCTCCTGCCATTGCCTTAGACTCATGGCTCTTTCATCGCTGTTTCCTGTCGGTTGGTCTTTCTCTAACTTTCTGCGATAAAGCCGTCCCCTTTCTGCAGCCAGGATGTCGATTGGTAGGGTAGATGCAATCACACTCACCGCCTCGTAAGACACAGTGCGGTAGGATGATGCCACTCGAATCGCTGAGAGCCGCTGGACTGATTTCATTTTCCGGCGGTACGATGGTAGCTCGAGCGATTTCTCCCATACCGGTGCCCCGTACAACAAAACAGAAGTAGTTACTGTTGCCAGTAGCTGTCTTCTTATCTGTCTAGGGCCTCCGACATTCGGCATTATTCTAGATAATGCACCCTGTACCCCAGCTGCTTTCTTGCTGGCCGCGATTATGTGCTCTTTGAAGTTGAGCCGTGTGTCCAGGAGCACCCCCAAATAGCTGATGAAGGGCTGCGACTGTATATAGGTGTCGCCTATTTTGAGGGTGATGGTTTCCCTTGCCTTCCGACTGCTAACAAGAAGTGTTTCGGTCTTTTGCTCTGCTAAACTCAAGTCCGCTGCGAGCATCCAATGCTGAATTGTGGCTATAGCGAATGAGAAGGTTGTTTGTATCTCCTCTATGTGCTTGCGCACTATGATCAATGCCACATCATCGGCGAATGCCACTAGCCTGACGCCCTCAGGCAGACCGAGCAGGAGCAGGTCGTTGTACATTACGTTCCATAAGAGGGGGCCAAGAACAGAGCCCTGAGGTACACCTCCTGTGATCTTATAGTCTACTTGCCCATTTTCAGTTTGGTACAACAAGATGCGGTCCTTGAAATAGGCTGAAACCATTCTGCGCAAGTACTGCGGAACTTCCATCCTGACAAGAGCCTCCAAAATGCGGTCCCAGCGGGCCGAGTTAAAGGCGTTCTTGATATCCAGGGTGGCTATTAGACAGTACTTTTTTCCACCTCTTCTCCATCTCTTTCCCGAGATAGCCTCTCTGGCGATGTTGGTAACGAGTGTCACGGCATCGATGGTTGATCTCCCCTTTCTGAACCCGAATTGGTTGGTGGAAAGTTTCGGCTCAACGTAGGGCTCCAGCCTATCTGCTATTATCCTTTCAAGGAGTTTTCCCGCAGAGTCCAACATACAGAGGGGACGATATGATGACGGTTCGTCGGGAGGTTTCTTTCCCCCTTTAGGGAGGAGCACAAGCCTCTGCTTTTTCCACTTACTCGGGAAAACCCCCTGCTTTAGGCAGGTCTCATACATGTGTAGAAACATGTCAGGCCTATTGGCTATGGCGCATTTTAGCGCGATGTTAGGTATGCCATCTGGACCGGGAGCCTTACCGTTTTGGAGCCGGTTGCACGCGCCCATCAGCTCACTCATAGTCACTGATGGTATATCTTCGTCCCTCACCTGCCACGAAGGATTAGCGGGTAGCTCAGGCTTTGCAGGAAACAAGTGAGTGACAATGCGGTGCAATGATTCGGGGCAGTTCGTTGATGTCATGGGAGGGGCCTTAATTTTATGCATCACGATTTTATACGGTTTTCCCCATGGATCTTGATTAACTTCGTCACACAACTCCTTCCAGTAGGATCTCTTGCTTGAGAGAATGGCTCTTCGTAGTTGTTGTCTTTTGATCTCATAGTCGAGCCTTAGTTCTTCTGTTGTGACCCTGTCGCGTCTCCGTGCTCGTTGATGCAGCCTTCGTGCTTTGAGACACTCTCGTCGGTGTTGTGAGATCGTGTCGTTCCACCAGTAAACTGGTGGGCGGCTGTTGTTCTGCCGTCTCCTTGGCATGGAAGCATCGCAGGACTTGACAACGCTTGTCATTACCTCTTTGGCAGTGGCTTCTGCGCTTGTTGCTATTGACAATGGTTCCTGCTCCATAACCAAGGCGAATGAATCAGCATCGAAAGCATTTTTGTTCCAACCGACTGGCTGTGACCTCGCACGACTGACACACAATCTTCGTTTGGGAGTGGTGTTGATTTCCCATATAATAGCTTGGTGGTCGCTATTAGTAAACTCCTCATCGACCCGCCACTCACAGCCCCCTTTAATTAGGTTGCTGCTAACGAATGTCACATCGATAATGGAGCTGGCTGTGCCTTTGCGATATGTGCTTACGTCTCCTGTGTTGAGGAGTACCAGGTTGAGCGAAGACATGGTCTCAAGGAGAGCTCGTCCTCTCGCGCGCGTTTCCCGGCATCCCCAGTCAATTGCCCAGGCGTTGAAATCTCCTGCGATGGCGACCGATTCACGCTTCCGTACATCCTCCGCCAAGGTGTCCAAGAATAACTCGAACTCCTCGAGCTGTGCACTAGGAGGTGCATAGCAGCTATAGAAGTGAACCCCTCCCACTTTGGCTCTCACAAGCCATGGTTCGGGGGTATTTGGGAGTTGTTGGAACGGAAGTTTACCGCAAGCCCATATCGCTGCTCTGTCCGTTGTGTCATTTACCCAGGACAGGGTGTCGAAGTTTTTGTACTGCTCGCAGATTATGGCTACGTCGCAATTCAATTCCCGCACCCGCTGTACCAGTAGGTCTTGGGCTGCTTCGCAATGGTTGAGGTTGAGTTGCAGTACTTTCATTTACGGGCTTGTGCTGCTCTCATCGCCTGTTGGTAGATCGGACATTTCCAACTACCCGCAACGTGCCGGCAGTCTGACCTACTATCTTTCTCTTTGCAGAGTAAGCACTTGGCAGGTTGTTGACAAGCCGAGGCATTGTGACCAGCGCCTCCGCATCTGTGACAACAACTGCTTCGGTCAGTCTTGCCTCTGCACGCCTGGGCGTTGTGCCCAAAGTGCCAGCATTTGAAGCACCGTCGAAGGCTGATCCTCTCGCGAACACGTACTGTGCCCCACGCAAGTTTCAGCTTTCCAAGTGCGATGGCTTTCTTGGCCTGGACCTCTGGGAGACAAACAACTGCCGTTTGTGTTGATCTATATGCCCGTCGAAGTGATTTCACTGCCTCCTCAGTGATCTCTGCCAGGCCGTCGATATTATCTTTGAGCAGGTTTACTACGTCTTCCTTGGTACTGATCTCGTCCAAGTCTTTAATTTCAATCTCGATTTGCGGTATTCGAGATTGTACAGTGGCCCCGCTTGGGAGCTTATTCTTGATGGCGTTACAATAGCGCTCCATCTCCTGAGCGTCTGCCTTGGCGAATAACAAAAGTAGATCTCCCTTAGCTGTTCGTCGGATCTTATTGACTTTTTTGCCTATATCCTGCAAGGTGGGATCATTCTTGATACCTCGCAAGATATCTGCATGGGAGCTCTTCTCGCCTTTCTTTATAAGCAGCGTACAATGTGGCGCTGGTTTTTGCTTATTGGTCCTCGGGGCCTTTTTCCTCTTTACCACTTGCCAGTCAGTCGACTGGTTTGCAGGTTGGTTTTTGGTCTGCGGTGTAAACTTGGATTTTAATCCATTGTTTCTCTCCGCTTCTGAATTGACCACCCTACTTGTTGTTCCCTGGGTAGTTTGCCCGATGTTCTGGCGACCTTCCTTACCGGGCTTTAGCTTGCTAGCTAGCACCGGTTTAAGCGTTTTAAGTGGTGGTGCCTTACTTGATGAGGCTACTGAAGGCGAGACCTTCGGTGGCGAGGTCCTTGCTACAGAGGCTACTTTTATTGAAGCCGCCTGCTTTGGGGCCGCCGGTGTTGATGCAGCCGGCGGCGACATATGTTTTTTTTTTTTTTTTTTTTTTATCCGAAGAGGGGGGAAATACATTGCGTACTTAACTAGCACGTGCTAGCCGTCGTGCGGGACTCCCGATGCAATGACTTCAAAGCAAGAGTAAATCGTTGCATTGAAACCAGTATACCGTATACCCGCTAAAACCCTAACCTCTTTCTCCTACAACCATGGTCCCCTGCGGCACTCTTTGTCAATACTACTTCGCAAGGGTGGTTCATTGCAGATGTTAACTGCTCTTACATTGAAAGCCTCTAAAGCCTACTCCTCGAACGTATTGCGGAGTTCTTTGAGGATAGTCTCCGCGTAATCTGATACCAAGTTCCAGGCTTGGGGGCCCTTCAGCATGGCTTCTACTAATTGTTCTGGAACGATATTAGTCTCCAGAATCCTCTCCACTTCAGCACGTTGATCCTGAAACCGGGGACAGGAGAAGAACACGTGTTCCGCGTCCTCTATCACGTCCGTACAGTGTGGGCAGTTTGGGGAGTTTGCCCTCCTGAACCTGTGCATGTATGCTCGAAAGCATCCATGTCCAGTCAGGAGTTGAGTGATGTAGAACCCAACCTCCCCATGCTGGCGGTTGACCCAACGACTGATGTTAGGTATCAATCGATATGTCCACCTTCCTTTAGTAGAGCTGTCCCACCTCTCCTGCCATTGCCTTAGACTCATGGCTCTTTCATCGCTGTTTCCTGTCGGTTGGTCTTTCTCTAACTTTCTGCGATAAAGCCGTCCCCTTTCTGCAGCCAGGATGTCGATTGGTAGGGTAGATGCAATCACACTCACCGCCTCATAAGACACAGTGCGGTAGGATGATGCCACTCGAATCGCTGAGAGCCGCTGGACTGATTCCATTTTCCGGCGGTACGATGGTAGCTCGAGCGATTTCTCCCATACCGGTGCCCCGTACAACAAAACAGAAGTAGTTACTGTTGCCAGTAGCTGTCTTCTTATCTGTCTAGGGCCTCCGACATTCGGCATTATTCTAGATAATGCACCCTGTACCCCAGCTGCTTTCTTGCTGGCCGCGATTATGTGCTCTTTGAAGTTGAGCCGTGTGTCCAGGAGCACCCCCAAATAGCTGATGAAGGGCTGCGACTGTATATAGGTGTCGCCTATTTTGAGGGTGATGGTTTCCCTTGCCTTCCGACTGCTAACAAGAAGTGTTTCGGTCTTTTGCTCTGCTAAACTCAAGTCCGCTGCGAGCATCCAATGCTGAATTGTGGCTATAGCGAATGAGAAGGTTGTTTGTATCTCCTCTATGTGCTTGCGCACTATGATCAATGCCACATCATCGGCGAATGCCACTAGCCTGACGCCCTCAGGCAGACCGAGCAGGAGCAGGTCGTTGTACATTACGTTCCATAAGAGGGGGCCAAGAACAGAGCCCTGAGGTACACCTCCTGTGATCTTATAGTCTACTTGCCCATTTTCAGTTTGGTACAACAAGATGCGGTCCTTGAAATAGGCTGAAACCATTCTGCGCAAGTACTGCGGAACTTCCATCCTGACAAGAGCCTCCAAAATGCGGTCCCAGCGGGCCGAGTTAAAGGCGTTCTTGATATCCAGGGTGGCTATTAGACAGTACTTTTTTCCACCTCTTCTCCATCTCTTTCCCGAGATAGCCTCTCTGGCGATGTTGGTAACGAGTGTCACGGCATCGATGGTTGATCTCCCCTTTCTGAACCCGAATTGGTTGGTGGAAAGTTTCGGCTCAACGTAGGGCTCCAGCCTATCTGCTATTATCCTTTCAAGGAGTTTTCCCGCAGAGTCCAACATACAGAGGGGACGATATGATGACGGTTCGTCGGGAGGTTTCTTTCCCCCTTTAGGGAGGAGCACAAGCCTCTGCTTTTTCCACTTACTCGGGAAAACCCCCTGCTTTAGGCAGGTCTCATACATGTGTAGAAACATGTCAGGCCTATTGGCTATGGCGCATTTTAGCGCGATGTTAGGTATGCCATCTGGACCGGGAGCCTTACCGTTTTGGAGCCGGTTGCACGCGCCCATCAGCTCACTCATAGTCACTGATGGTATATCTTCGTCCCTCACCTGCCACGAAGGATTAGCGGGTAGCTCAGGCTTTGCAGGAAACAAGTGAGTGACAATGCGGTGCAATGATTCGGGGCAGTTCGTTGATGTCATGGGAGGGGCCTTAATTTTATGCATCACGATTTTATACGGTTTTCCCCATGGATCTTGATTAACTTCGTCACACAACTCCTTCCAGTAGGATCTCTTGCTTGAGAGAATGGCTCTTCGTAGTTGTTGTCTTTTGATCTCATAGTCGAGCCTTAGTTCTTCTGTTGTGACCCTGTCGCGTCTCCGTGCTCGTTGATGCAGCCTTCGTGCTTTGAGACACTCTCGTCGGTGTTGTGAGATCGTGTCGTTCCACCAGTAAACTGGTGGGCGGCTGTTGTTCTGCCGTCTCCTTGGCATGGAAGCATCGCAGGACTTGACAACGCTTGTCATTACCTCTTTGGCAGTGGCTTCTGCGCTTGTTGCTATTGACAATGGTTCCTGCTCCATAACCAAGGCGAATGAATCAGCATCGAAAGCATTTTTGTTCCAACCGACTGGCTGTGACCTCGCACGACTGACACACAATCTTCGTTTGGGAGTGGTGTTGATTTCCCATATAATAGCTTGGTGGTCGCTATTAGTAAACTCCTCATCGACCCGCCACTCACAGCCCCCTTTAATTAGGTTGCTGCTAACGAATGTCACATCGATAATGGAGCTGGCTGTGCCTTTGCGATATGTGCTTACGTCTCCTGTGTTGAGGAGTACCAGGTTGAGCGAAGACATGGTCTCAAGGAGAGCTCGTCCTCTCGCGCGCGTTTCCCGGCATCCCCAGTCAATTGCCCAGGCGTTGAAATCTCCTGCGATGGCGACCGATTCACGCTTCCGTACATCCTCCGCCAAGGTGTCCAAGAATAACTCGAACTCCTCGAGCTGTGCACTAGGAGGTGCATAGCAGCTATAGAAGTGAACCCCTCCCACTTTGGCTCTCACAAGCCATGGTTCGGGGGTATTTGGGAGTTGTTGGAACGGAAGTTTACCGCAAGCCCATATCGCTGCTCTGTCCGTTGTGTCATTTACCCAGGACAGGGTGTCGAAGTTTTTGTACTGCTCGCAGATTATGGCTACGTCGCAATCCAATTCCCGCACCCGCTGTACCAGTAGGTCTTGGGCTGCTTCGCAATGGTTGAGGTTGAGTTGCAGTACTTTCATTTACGGGCTTGTGCTGCTCTCATCGCCTGTTGGTAGATCGGACATTTCCAACTACCCGCAACGTGCCGGCAGTCTGACCTACTATCTTTCTCTTTGCAGAGTAAGCACTTGGCAGGTTGTTGACAAGCCGAGGCATTGTGACCAGCGCCTCCGCATCTGTGACAACAACTGCTTCGGTCAGTCTTGCCTCTGCACGCCTGGGCGTTGTGCCCAAAGTGCCAGCATTTGAAGCACCGTCGAAGGCTGATCCTCTCGCGAACACGTACTGTGCCCCACGCAAGTTTCAGCTTTCCAAGTGCGATGGCTTTCTTGGCCTGGACCTCTGGGAGACAAACAACTGCCGTTTGTGTTGATCTATATGCCCGTCGAAGTGATTTCACTGCCTCCTCAGTGATCTCTGCCAGGCCGTCGATATTATCTTTGAGCAGGTTTACTACGTCTTCCTTGGTACTGATCTCGTCCAAGTCTTTAATTTCAATCTCGATTTGCGGTATTCGAGATTGTACAGTGGCCCCGCTTGGGAGCTTATTCTTGATGGCGTTACAATAGCGCTCCATCTCCTGAGCGTCTGCCTTGGCGAATAACAAAAGTAGATCTCCCTTAGCTGTTCGTCGGATCTTATTGACTTTTTTGCCTATATCCTGCAAGGTGGGATCATTCTTGATACCTCGCAAGATATCTGCATGGGAGCTCTTCTCGCCTTTCTTTATAAGCAGCGTACAATGTGGCGCTGGTTTTTGCTTATTGGTCCTCGGGGCCTTTTTCCTCTTTACCACTTGCCAGTCAGTCGACTGGTTTGCAGGTTGGTTTTTGGTCTGCGGTGTAAACTTGGATTTTAATCCATTGTTTCTCTCCGCTTCTGAATTGACCACCCTACTTGTTGTTCCCTGGGTAGTTTGCCCGATGTTCTGGCGACCTTCCTTACCGGGCTTTAGCTTGCTAGCTAGCACCGGTTTAAGCGTTTTAAGTGGTGGTGCCTTACTTGATGAGGCTACTGAAGGCGAGACCTTCGGTGGCGAGGTCCTTGCTACAGAGGCTACTTTTATTGAAGCCGCCTGCTTTGGGGCCGCCGGTGTTGATGCAGCCGGTATGTTTTTTTTTTTTTTTTTTTTTTATCCGAAGAGGGGGAAATACATTGCGTACTTAACTAGCACGTGCTAGCCGTCGTGCGGGACTCCCGATGCAATGACTTCAAAGCAAGAGTAAATCGTTGCATTGAAACCAGTATACCGTATACCCGCTAAAACCCTAACCTCTTTCTCCTACAACCATGGTCCCCTGCGGCACTCTTTGTCAATACTACTTCGCAAGGGTGGTTCATTGCAGATGTTAACTGCTCTTACATTGAAAGCCTCTAAAGCCTACTCCTCGAACGTATTGCGGAGTTCTTTGAGGATAGTCTCCGCGTAATCTGATACCAAGTTCCAGGCTTGGGGGCCCTTCAGCATGGCTTCTACTAATTGTTCTGGAACGATATTAGTCTCCAGAATCCTCTCCACTTCAGCACGTTGATCCTGAAACCGGGGACAGGAGAAGAACACGTGTTCCGCGTCCTCTATCACGTCCGTACAGTGTGGGCAGTTTGGGGAGTTTGCCCTCCTGAACCTGTGCATGTATGCTCGAAAGCATCCATGTCCAGTCAGGAGTTGAGTGATGTAGAACCCAACCTCCCCATGCTGGCGGTTGACCCAACGACTGATGTTAGGTATCAATCGATATGTCCACCTTCCTTTAGTAGAGCTGTCCCACCTCTCCTGCCATTGCCTTAGACTCATGGCTCTTTCATCGCTGTTTCCTGTCGGTTGGTCTTTCTCTAACTTTCTGCGATAAAGCCGTCCCCTTTCTGCAGCCAGGATGTCGATTGGTAGGGTAGATGCAATCACACTCACCGCCTCGTAAGACACAGTGCGGTAGGATGATGCCACTCGAATCGCTGAGAGCCGCTGGACTGATTTCATTTTCCGGCGGTACGATGGTAGCTCGAGCGATTTCTCCCATACCGGTGCCCCGTACAACAAAACAGAAGTAGTTACTGTTGCCAGTAGCTGTCTTCTTATCTGTCTAGGGCCTCCGACATTCGGCATTATTCTAGATAATGCACCCTGTACCCCAGCTGCTTTCTTGCTGGCCGCGATTATGTGCTCTTTGAAGTTGAGCCGTGTGTCCAGGAGCACCCCCAAATAGCTGATGAAGGGCTGCGACTGTATATAGGTGTCGCCTATTTTGAGGGTGATGGTTTCCCTTGCCTTCCGACTGCTAACAAGAAGTGTTTCGGTCTTTTGCTCTGCTAAACTCAAGTCCGCTGCGAGCATCCAATGCTGAATTGTGGCTATAGCGAATGAGAAGGTTGTTTGTATCTCCTCTATGTGCTTGCGCACTATGATCAATGCCACATCATCGGCGAATGCCACTAGCCTGACGCCCTCAGGCAGACCGAGCAGGAGCAGGTCGTTGTACATTACGTTCCATAAGAGGGGGCCAAGAACAGAGCCCTGAGGTACACCTCCTGTGATCTTATAGTCTACTTGCCCATTTTCAGTTTGGTACAACAAGATGCGGTCCTTGAAATAGGCTGAAACCATTCTGCGCAAGTACTGCGGAACTTCCATCCTGACAAGAGCCTCCAAAATGCGGTCCCAGCGGGCCGAGTTAAAGGCGTTCTTGATATCCAGGGTGGCTATTAGACAGTACTTTTTTCCACCTCTTCTCCATCTCTTTCCCGAGATAGCCTCTCTGGCGATGTTGGTAACGAGTGTCACGGCATCGATGGTTGATCTCCCCTTTCTGAACCCGAATTGGTTGGTGGAAAGTTTCGGCTCAACGTAGGGCTCCAGCCTATCTGCTATTATCCTTTCAAGGAGTTTTCCCGCAGAGTCCAACATACAGAGGGGACGATATGATGACGGTTCGTCGGGAGGTTTCTTTCCCCCTTTAGGGAGGAGCACAAGCCTCTGCTTTTTCCACTTACTCGGGAAAACCCCCTGCTTTAGGCAGGTCTCATACATGTGTAGAAACATGTCAGGCCTATTGGCTATGGCGCATTTTAGCGCGATGTTAGGTATGCCATCTGGACCGGGAGCCTTACCGTTTTGGAGCCGGTTGCACGCGCCCATCAGCTCACTCATAGTCACTGATGGTATATCTTCGTCCCTCACCTGCCACGAAGGATTAGCGGGTAGCTCAGGCTTTGCAGGAAACAAGTGAGTGACAATGCGGTGCAATGATTCGGGGCAGTTCGTTGATGTCATGGGAGGGGCCTTAATTTTATGCATCACGATTTTATACGGTTTTCCCCATGGATCTTGATTAACTTCGTCACACAACTCCTTCCAGTAGGATCTCTTGCTTGAGAGAATGGCTCTTCGTAGTTGTTGTCTTTTGATCTCATAGTCGAGCCTTAGTTCTTCTGTTGTGACCCTGTCGCGTCTCCGTGCTCGTTGATGCAGCCTTCGTGCTTTGAGACACTCTCGTCGGTGTTGTGAGATCGTGTCGTTCCACCAGTAAACTGGTGGGCGGCTGTTGTTCTGCCGTCTCCTTGGCATGGAAGCATCGCAGGACTTGACAACGCTTGTCATTACCTCTTTGGCAGTGGCTTCTGCGCTTGTTGCTATTGACAATGGTTCCTGCTCCATAACCAAGGCGAATGAATCAGCATCGAAAGCATTTTTGTTCCAGCCGACTGGCTGTGACCTCGCACGACTGACACACAATCTTCGTTTGGGAGTGGTGTTGATTTCCCAAATAATAGCTTGGTGGTCGCTATTAGTAAACTCCTCATCGACCCGCCACTCACAGCCCCCTTTAATTAGGTTGCTGCTAACGAATGTTACGTCGATAATGGAGCTGGCTGTGCCTTTGCGATATGTGCTTACGGCTCCTGTGTTGAGGAGTACCAGGTTGAGCGAAGACATGGTCTCAAGGAGAGCTCGTCCTCTCGCGCTCGTTTCCCGACATCCCCAGTCAATTGCCCAGGCGTTGAAATCTCCTGCGATGGCGACCGATTCACGCTTCCGTACATCCTCCGCCAAGGTGTCCAAGAATAACTCGAACTCCTCGAGCTCTGCACTAGGAGGTGCATAGCAGCTATAAAAGTGGACCCCTCCCACTTTGGCTCTCACAAGCCATGGTTCGGGGGTATTTGGGAGTTGTTGGAACGGAAGTTTACCGCAAGCCCATATCGCTGCTCTGTCCGTTGTGTCATTTACCCAGGACAGGGTGTCGAAGTTTTTGTACTGCTCGCAGATTATGGCTACGTCGCAATCCAATTCCCGCACCCGCTGTACCAGTAGGTCTTGGGCTGCTCCGCAATGGTTGAGGTTGAGTTGCAGTACTATCATTTACGGGCTTGTGCTGCTCTCATCGCCTGTTGGTAGATCGGACATTTCCAACTACCCGCAACGTGCCGGCAGTCTGACCTACTATCTTTCTCTTTGCAGAGTAAGCACTTGGCAGGTTGTTGACAAGCCGAGGCATTGTGACCAGCGCCTCCGCATCTGTGACAACAACTGCTTCGGTCAGTCTTGCCTCTGCACGCCTGGGCGTTGTGCCCAAAGTGCCAGCATTTGAAGCACCGTCGAAGGCTGATCCTCTCGCGAACACGTACTGTGCCCCACGCAAGTTTCAGCTTTCCAAGTGCGATGGCTTTCTTGGCCTGGACCTCTGGGAGACAAACAACTGCCGTTTGTGTTGATCTATATGCCCGTCGAAGTGATTTCACTGCCTCCTCAGTGATCTCTGCCAGGCCGTCGATATTATCTTTGAGTAGGTTTACTACCTCTTCCTTGGTACTGATCTCGTCCAGGTCTTTAATTTCAATCTCGATTTGGGGTATTCGAGATTGTACAGTGGCCCCGCTTGGGAGCTTACTCTTGATGGCGTTACAATAGCGCTCCATCTCCTGAGCGTCTGCCTTGGCGAATAACAAAAGTAGATCTCCCTTAGCTGTTCGTCGGATCTTATTGACTTTTTTGCCTATATCCTGCAAGGTGGGATCATTCTTGATACCTCGCAAGATATCTGCATGGGAGCTCTTCTCGCCTTTCTTTATAAGCAGCGTACAATGTTGGGCTGGTTTTTGCTTATTGGTCCTCGGGCCTTTTTCCTCTTTACCACTTGCCAGTCAGTCGACTGGTTTGAAGGTTGTTTTTTGGTCTGCGGTTTAAACTTGGGTTTTAATACATTGTTTCTCTCCGCTTCTGAATTGACCACCCTACTTGTTGTTGCCTGGGTGGTTTGCCCGATGTTCTGGCAACCTTCTTTACCGGGCTTTAGCTTGCTAGGTAGCACCGGTTTAAGAGTTTTAACTAGTGGTGCCTTACTTGATGGGGCTACTGAAGGCGAGGCCTTCGGTGGCGAGGTCCTTGCTACTGAGGCTACTTTTATTGAAGCCGCCTGCTTTGGGGCCGCCGGTGTTGATGCAGTCGGTTTTGAGTTGGCTGCTTTTGAGGCAGCCGCTTTTGGGACCTCCTTTTGCTTTTCACCTTGTGTCTGAGTGTTTGACACCTTTACTGGCGATGTCTGTGTTGTAGCAGGTTTCGCTACAGGAGGTGGCCGCGTCGTTGACGTCTGATATTTGTCATATTCTGACTTAATGGCGTGTGCCAGTTTCTTGATCTCATGATGTACATTGTGCCTAGGCCCAATGAACTTCAAGAGCTCATCGATCTTTGCTCCTAATTTGTTTGGAGCGCCACTCTCAGTTGTGGCCCTTTGGGAGCCGTCAACTGCACTATCCGCCTTTTGGAGGACTTGGCTGAATAGTGTCTTGCTGCCAGCTCTAGTTTTAATGGTCGATGTTGTACCATTAGCAGTGTTCTTATTCTTCTTGTCACCATGTGACGGAACCAGTGATAATTCGCTCCCCCCAGAATCCGTGGAGCGTGCACCGGCCACCGAGGCTTTCACTCGATCGGAACCGGTGGTGGGATTATCCTCTGCAGAGGTACCCACCTGGGGTATTAAGTTGACCTTATCACCCATATCCATGAATGGTTTATTTTCGGGGTTCCTTCCCCTATCTGATTTTGGTCCGCCCTGAGGAAGTCCTCAGTACTCCCCATTGCTGGAGAGCGTCCCCTATCCGCCACCTGGGGAGGCGCCCGGTGGTGGACCAGCAACCACCCCGGGGGCGGCGACATATGTGTGTGTGTGTGTTTTTTTTTTTTTTTTTATCCGAAGAGGGGGGAAATACATTGCGTACTTAGCTAGCACGTGCTGGCCGTCGTGCGGGACTCCCGATGCAATGACTTCAAAGCAAGATTAAATCGTTGCATTGAAGCCAGTATAACGTATACCCGCTAAAACCCTAACCTCTTTCTCCTACAACCATGGTCCCCTGCGGCACTCTTTGTCAATACTACTTCGCAAGGGTGGTTCATTGCAGATGTTAACTGCTCTTACATTGAAAGCCTCTAAAGCCTACTCCTCGAAGGTATTGCGGAGGTCTTTGAGGATAGTCTCCGCGTAATCTGATACCAAGTTCCAGGCTTGCGGGCCCTTCAGCATGGCTTCTACTAATTGTTCTGGAACGATATTAGTCTCCAGAATCCTCTCCACTTCGGCACGTTGATCCTGAAACCGGGGGCAGGAGAAGAACACGTGTTCCGCGTCCTCTACCACGTCTGTACAGTGTGGGCAGTTTGGGGAGTTTGCCCTCCTGAACCTGTGCAGGTATGCTCGAAAGCATCCATGTCCAGTCAGGAGTTGAGTGATGTAAAACCCAACCTCCCCATGCTGGCGGTTGACCCAACGACTGATGTTAGGTATCAATCGATATGTCCACCGGCCTTTTGTAGAGCTGTCCCACCTCTCCTGCCATTGCCCTAGACTCATGGCTCTTTCATCGCTGTTTCTTGTCGGCTGGTCTTTTTCTAACTTTCTGCGGTAAAGCCGTCCCCTTTCTGCAGCCAGGATGTCGATTGGTAGGGTAGAGGCAATCACACTCACCGCCTCATAAGACACAGTGCGGTAGGATGATGCCACTCGAATCGCTGAGAGCCGCTGGACTGATTCCATTTTCCGGCGGTACGATGGTAGCTCGAGCGATTTCTCCCATACCGGTGCCCCGTACAACAAAACAGAAGTAGTTACTGTTGCCAGTAGCTGTCTTCTTATCTGTCTAGGGCCTCCGACATTCGGCATTATTCTAGATAATGCCCCCTGTACCCCAGCTGCTTTCTTGCTGGCCGCGATTATGTGCTCTTTGAAGTTGAGCCGTGTGTCCAGGAGCACCCCCAAATAGCTGATGAAGGGCTGCGACTGTATGTAGGTGTCGCCTATTTTGAGGGTGATGGTTTCCCTTGCCTTTCGACTGCTAACAAGAAGTGTTTCGGTCTTTTGCTCTGCTAAACTCAAGTCCGCTGAGAGCATCCAATGCTGAATTGTGGCTATAGCGAATGAGAAGGTTGTTTGTATCTCCTCTATGTGCTTGCGCACTATGATCAATGCCACATCATCGGCGAATGCCACTAGCCTGACGCCCTCAGGCAGACCGAGCAGGAGCAGGTCGTTGTACATTACGTTCCATAAGAGGGGGCCAAGAACAGAGCCCTGAGGTACACCTCCTGTGATCTTATAGTCGACTTGCCCATTTTCAGTTTGGTACAATAAGATGCGGTCCTTGAAATACGCTGAAACCATTCTCCGCAAGTACTGAGGAACTTCCATCCTGGCAAGAGCCTCCAAAATGCGGTCCCAGCGGGCCGAGTTAAAGGCGTTCTTGATATCCAGGGTGGCTATTAGACAGTACTTTTTTCCACCTCTTCTCCATCTCTTTCCCGAGATAGCCTCTCTGGCGATGTTGGTAACGAGTGTCACGGCATCGATGGTTGATCTCCCCTTTCTGAACCCGAATTGGTTGGTGGAAAGTTTCGGCTCAACGTAGGGCTCCAGCCTATCTGCTATTATTCTTTCAAGGAGTTTTCCCGCAGAGTCCAACATACAGAGGGGACGATATGATGACGGTTCGTCTGGAGGTTTCTTTCCCCCTTTAGGGAGGAGCACAAGCCTCTGCTTTTTCCACTTAGTCGGGAAAACCCCCTGCTTTAGGCAGGTCTCATACATTTGTAGAAACATGTCAGGCCTATTGGCTATGGCGCATTTTAGCGCGATGTTAGGTATGCCATCTGGACCGGGAGCCTTGCAGTTTTTGAGCCGCTTGCATGCGCCCATCAGCTCATTCATAGTCACTGATGGTATATCTTCGTCCCTCACCTGACACGAAGGATAAGCGGGTAGCTCAGGCTTCGCAGGAAACAAGTGAGTGACAATGCGGTGCAATGATTCGGGGCAGTTCGTTGATGTCATGGGAGGGGCCTTAATTTTATGCATCACGATTTTATACGGTTTTCCCCATGGATCTTGATTAACTTCGTCACACAACTCCTTCCAGTAGGATCTCTTGCTTGAGAGAATGGCTCTTCGTAGTTGTTGTCTTTTGATCTCATAGTCGAGCCTTAGTTCTTCTGTTGTGACCCTGTCGCGTCTCCGTGCTCGTTGATGCAGCCTTCGTGCTTTGAGACACTCTCGTCGGTGTTGTGAGATCGTGTCGTTCCACCAGTAAACTGGTGGGCGGCTGTTGTTGTGCCGTCTCCTTGGCATGGAAGCATCGCAGGACTTGACAACGCTTGTCATTACCTCTTTGGCAGTGGCTTCTGCGCTTGTTGCTATTGACAATGGTTCCTGCTCCATAACCAAGGCGAATGAATCAGCATCGAAAGCATTTTTGTTCCAACCGACTGGCTGTGGCCTCGCACGACTGACACACAATCTTCGTTTGGGAGTGGTGTTGATTTCCCACATAATAGCTTGGTGGTCGCTATTAGTAAACTCCTCATCGACCCGCCACTCACAGCCCCCTTTAATTAGGTTGCTGCTAACGAATGTCACATCGATAATGGAGCTGGCTGTGCCTTTGCGATATGTGCTTACGGCTCCTGTGTTGAGGAGTACCAGGTTGAGCGAAGACATGGTCTCAAGGAGAGCTCGTCCCCTCGTGCTCGTTTCCCGGCTTCCCCAGTCAATTGCCCAGGCGTTGAAATCTCCTGCGATGGCGACCGATTCACGCTTCCGTACATCCTCCGCCAAGGTGTCCAAGAATAACTCGAACTCCTCGAGCTGTGCACTAGGAGGTGCATAGCAGCTATAGAAGTGAACCCCTCCCACTTTGGCTCTCACAAGACATTGTTCGGGGGTATTTGGGAGTTGTTGGAACGGAAGTTTACCGCAAGCCCATATCGCTGCTCTGTCCGTTGTGTCATTTACCCAGGACGGGGTGTCGAAGTTTTTGTACTGCTCGCAGATTATGGCTACGTCGCAATCCAATTCCCGCACCCGCTGTACCAGTAGGTCTTGGCTGCTTCGCAATGATTGAGGTTGAGTTGCAGTACTTTCATTACGGGCTTGTGCTGCTCTCATCGCCTGTTGGTAGATCGGACATTTCCAACTACCCGCAACATGCCGGCAGTCTGACCTACTATCTTTCTCTTTGCAGAGTAAGCACTTGGCAGGTTGTTGGCAAGCCGAGGCATTGTGACCGGCGCCTCCGCATCTGTGACAACAACTGCTTCGATCAGTCTTGCCTCTGCACGCCTGGGCGTTGTGCCCAAAGTGCCAGCATTTGAAGCACCGTCGAAGGCTGATCCTCTCGCGAACACGTACTGTGCCCCACGCGAGTTTCAGCTTTCCAAGTGCGATGGCTTTCTTGGCCTGGACTTCTGGGAGACAAACAACTGCCGTTTGTGTTGATCTATATGCCCGTCGAAGTGATTTCACTGCCTCCTCAGTGATCTCTGCCAGGCCGTCGATATTATCTTTGAGTAGGTTTACTACCTCTTCCTTGGTACTGATCTCGTCCAGGTCTTTAATTTCAATCTCGATTTGGGGTATTCGAGATTGTACAGTGGCCCCGCTTGGGAGCTTATTCTTGATGGCGTTACAATAACGCTCCATCTCCTGAGCGTCTGCCTTCGCGAATAACAATAGGAGATCTCCCTTAGCTGTTCGTCGGATCTTATTGACTTTTTTGCCTATATCCTGCAAGGTGGGATCATTCTTGATACCTCGCAAGATATCTGCATGGGAGCTCTTCTCGCCTCTCTTTATAAGCAGCGTACAATGTGGCGCTGGTTTTTGCTTATTGGTCCTCGAGGCCTTTTCCTCTTTGCCACTTGCCAGTCAGTAGACTGGTTTGAAGGTTGGTTCTTGGTCTGCGGTTTAAACTTGGATTTTAATCCATTGTTTCTCTCCGCTTCTGAATTGACCACCCTACTTGTTGTTGCCTGGGTGGTTTGCCCGATGTTCTGGCAACCTTCTTTACCGGGCTTTAGCTTGCTAGCTAGCACCGGTTTAAGAGTTTTTGGTAGTGGTGCCTTACTTGATGAGGCTACTGAAGGCGAGGCCTTCGGTGGCGAGGTCCTTGCTACAGAGTCTGCCGCTAGTGAGGCTACTTTTATTGAAGCCGCCTGCTTTGGGGCCGCCGGTGTTGATGCAGCCGGTTTTGAGTTAGCTGCTTTTGGGACCTCCTTTTGCTTTTCACCTTGTGTCTGAGTGTTTGACACCTTTACTGGCGATGTCTGTGTTGTAGCAGGTTTCGCTACAGGAGACGGCCGCGTCGTTGACGTCAGATATTTGTCATATTCTGACTTAATGGCGTTTGCCAGTTTCTTGATCTCATGATGTACATTGTGCCTAGGCCCAATGAACTTCAAGAGCTCATCGATCTTTGCTCCTAATTTGTTTGGAGCGCCACTCTCATTTGTTGCCCTTTGGGGCACGTCAACTCCACTATCCGCCTTTTGGAGGACTTGGCTGAATAGTGTCTTGCTGCCAGCTCTAGTTTTAATGGTCGATGTTGTACCATTAATAGTTTCTTTCTTCTTGTTGTCACTATGTGACGGAACCAGTGATAATTCGCTCCCCCCAGAATCCGTGGAGCGTGCACCGGCCACCGAGGCTTTCACTCGATCGGAACCGGTGGTGGGATTATCCTCTGCAGAGGTACCCACCTGGGGTATTAAGTTGACCTTATCACCCATATCCATGAATGGTTTATTTTCGGGGTTCCTTCCCCTATCTGATTTTGGTCCGCCCTGAAGAAATCCTCAGTACTCCCCATTGCTGGAGAGCGTTCCCCTATCCGCCACCTGGGGAGGCGCCCGGTAGTGGACCAACAACCACCCCGGGTGTGTGTGTGTGTGTGTGTGTGTGTGTGTGTGTGTAAAACGCATGGTTTGGGACACCAAAATATTATTACATTTTATTTATACCGATATAGTTCAATTGTTATATAAACAATTTTTTCTATTAAAGAGTAACTTTCGGTTAACGAAGGCATTGTTTGAGCCCTCATTGAACTAACGTAGAGTTTGAGGACAGTCCCCAAAACATGCATTTTGCAAACTGGCGGTAGACGAAATGATAATTTGGGGACTGTCCCTAAAATATGCATTCTCTTAGTATAGTTTGGGGACTCATCAAAATAATGACGATTTCGGGTACAGTTGCTAGTGAATTACTTCCAATCCGATTAAAATTTGCTTGCTCAACATGAAGCAAATATTAAAACAAATTTATTATGTCGTATTACATTACTATTTTGTTTAAATTGTCGCTGTATAGACTAATTCTTATTATTAAGCGTTATCGAGGTGAAAAGCAATGATACTACTAAATAGGAATGTGAGTCTTATAGTATCTATATGCCTAAAGGGTTTAATTAATAGTATAATAATAAAAATTTACTGGTTATTTTCAAGGGGTAAAGATAATGATACTAGGTACTCGATTTCTCCCACTTAACAAAAATGTCATAGAATTGTCAATATCTATTCAGCTGTATTTTACAGCCTAAAGACCTCACTAGATATAATTTTGGTGCTTATAGCGTCATCAACAATTTTATGCTTAAGCCGTTTCTTAGGAACATTTCCAATTTTAACTTCAGACAGAACCGAAGGTTGTCACTCATCTATTTAATAAAATACCACAGCTATCAAAGAGAAAAAGAAACATAGAGTTTCATTTTCTTCTTGCTTTCAATATCCTCATAAGAAATATTCTGTAGTGGTTAGGCCTAGAGACATGACCATGCAAACTACAAAAATCTTGGAGTTATTTTTCCTTTGAAATTTGCAGACATTCAACATTTATTTTACTATAACATGGTGATTCGTTGGGTTGCTACCATATTTGCCATCCTCATATCACCAAGAAAATGAAACATTTAGGTCTTTAGAAATTTGAAGCCATCTAAAGAGGAAAGGCCCTACTAGATTACATTTGTAACCTTCAATCTAGATAGCTATTTTAAAATAAGATTGGTTACGAGATTACACAGTAAAATAAAAGTAAATTTAAAAATTGAAATACCGCAAGAACACCTAAAAATAAAGAAATATGTATTAATGTGCCTATTAACCTCATTATGTACCCCTATTAATATAGCGAAGTAAATAAGTATAATTAGTTAAATTGTACATATGAACTGCAGTAATTCGGTATTGTTCCCCTTTTATACGAGGCGTTCGGTAAGATTGTGGCTATGCTGATATATATTTTTAAACTCTGCTCTTAGGAGAGGATGAGGTTTAGTGAGAGATTGAAAAAAGTGGATTACTCAGTGAATTTCAGTATGACTTATGTATACTAAATAATACCTAAAACGCACTATTGGGGTGTTATTCGAAAATTTGTGTGACTTCTAGACACTGTTAAATATCAGAGGTGTCTGATGCCATAGCAGGATTTACTTGGAGGATAACTCTTGCCACCCTTTATACTACCAAGAGCCAAAATGACTATAATCAACTCTGTTTATCGTGCCAGTTATCGTCAGTCCAATTATGAAAAGGTTAACTAACCACGAATAATCTGATTTTTCAATGGAACCCAATAATTCGTTTAATTTCCTTTCATCCGATATTTTTATATATTTCTAACAGTTCCTTAAGAGCTCGAGAAATCATCATAATTTTTGATTATTGTGTGTTTTCGTATTATTCATGAAATACTTTTGGTCATGAAAGGCGTCTAGTTTAAATTCGCATGTTAACTAAAGTTTAAATTCACAACCTTTTCAAAGATATCAGATGTGTTCGTAGTAATATTTCCCATCAGATGGCATCCGTAATTAGAATACTAAAAACTAGTGGCCCAAATATTGCAAATACATTTCAAAACGCTAATAACATTAAATAATCTGATGAAATTTTAAATATAATATTTTTAATCATTAGATGACAAGTACTCTTTTTTTGTAAAATGTTTTGCGATTTGGGACTGGAAACTCCAAAAATCCTAAATTTAATCACTGAAAAGACGACACATAATAAGGGACACATTTTTTGTAACAAAAGTAATATAAAATCCTTCACCATGACTATTTATTTCACTGATGGCAAGAAATAATTATTGGCTTTATATTACTATTTCTCATAATATATTTTTTTTCCATTTTTGATACAAACAACAAAAAAAAATCATCATACAGTTTTTTTATAACACAAAAATTAGTCTTAATAAAATATTACGTTTGTACTCCTAATTAAAACATAAGTTGAAATAAATATAATGAAAATCCCATAGAAGGATAATCCTTTTGCCTAGGTAAATGATCTTGCGACTTTCAGCTTACAAATAAACTAAGTTTAAAATAACAAACTAATTTACAGACTTTAGGATAACAATGAAACACAACAACTTAAAAAAATAGAGTAACAGAAAAAATTGAGTAATTAACATGTTTTACTATAAAGACGATTTTATTAACATGTTAAAAATTGTACATATTTTTATCTACTGTTTAGATTTCTTTTTAAATAATGAATGTGAATTTAACCCTTTAACCTCATCAGACAGAAAGTTGAATATTTTAGGACGATAGGACTCTGGGTACTATGAAAATATTATTTAAATGCTGAACTAAATCATCTCATTATACATGGCAAAGACAATTTTTACA
This sequence comes from Octodonta nipae, assembly GCA_034190945.1. Lineage (NCBI taxonomy): Eukaryota > Metazoa > Arthropoda > Insecta > Coleoptera > Chrysomelidae > Octodonta > Octodonta nipae. The sequence continues at coordinate 68,418,474 of CM067223.1, read as the reverse complement.
TACAACCAAGCAAAATTGATTCATTTACCTTTTGACGTTTTTCACCTAAAACTGTGAAATATTAGGTAATCTTAAAAAAAGACATTGTGTTGAAAACTTTTTTCATTAAATCTCTTAAACTAAGCTATGGCTTAGTTTATAAAATAAATATGTTTTAAGTAAATTTTAACATTATGTATTTTAACCGTGACAAATCTTGCACTTCATCATTCTCCCAAATTTCTTAAAATAGGGATACAACATTTCCTTTTACATATTAATATATAGATTAAATATATGATTTGTGTAACAAATTCAATTGAAAATGCAACAAATGTTAAATTACATTATGTTTGCAACTTTTTTTATTAGGTAATTATTTTTTGATACTATCTTCTGAACATTATACAATCCATCGAACGCAAGACAATATATTGTTTCAGGTCGAGAAACTTCATCAGTTGCGCTTCCCTCAACATATTAAAATCTCGAATAATTATTAATCTTTTTTCATACATATAACCAAGCTTAACTATTTAACGCACAATTATTAGGAGTTTTAGAAAAAACTAAAAAGAAAAAAGTCATGCCTTGTGTAATGCTTTTACCCTTTGATTCATATGATATGTTATTTCTAGTCGATAGTCTTCAAATGTTACGCTCCCCTCGGCGATTAAAATCTCGAATAATTATTTTTGTATTGAATTTAAGGCTGAATTTAACATTTTAACTCAAATTGATAATAGTGGTTTCAGGGAAAACTAGTCCACAGTGATTCTAAATTGAGAGCCGTGCTGTATTTAAAACTCCATTACCCTTTCCTAGAATAGTAAGCACAAGAAACAAATAACAAATAGATTAACTGTTAATCTGTTGGCTAGTTTTTCCTGAAGCTCCATGTTGTCGATTTTTATTTTATGTTAACATGTAGTGCTCGGGTATTTGTGCAAAATACATAAATAATTATTCGATCTATCAATCACATGAAAGTTCTTGACTAGAAACAATATATTGTCTTGCCTTCAATGGATTGAAAACTCTCGAAAAGATAGATCATAATTTCTAAACTTCTAGATGAAGATATTCATTTTTCCTTAATAAAATCTAAAAAAAGACATTCTGTTTTGTATTTAAATTAAAATGCTCTCTAGCATAAATCAGATTTTTAATTTTCTCTGTTTTAGAAAACTAAATAAATTATTGGTTTCTTGTAATACACAACATTTTATGTTATGTTATGAATATGTTTGAACAAAACTAAATGGGTATCCCATCATAAATTCATACTATTAATAATTACATTTCTTTGGTTATTATAGTTTAATATAACAATATATAGTGGTAATTTCTTATGTAGAAAAAATTATTTTATGACTGCTTCGAATCTCTGAAATGTATTAACCCTCAATACCCAGCTGATCTTCAGCATACACAGTTAGCAACAACTATCCTTCAAAGTGACAAATTTCATTGTCTCATAGATAAGTTTAGGTATAGTTTTTTACACAACGTTATTGCAGTAATTCATTATTAAAGACGACACATATCGCCTTCGTAATAATATTTATTCTTCTGGTCTATTCTAACAATTGTTTTGGTTTGTTAGTTCACCGAATCTTTAAGCTGTTGGTGTATAAAAAATGGGCCAATAGTTCGGTCGTGTATTTGATCTCTGCTTCGTTATACGGACATTTCCGTGAAAGGCGATTATTCGAAAATCGTCAACGGGCCACTGTGATAAAAAAGCATTCCGCATTCCAGCCCATAATAAATACAAAATTTTTAATATTAGATATTATGAAGTTGTATTGTAAATGTTTGAATTTGAAGTTCCAAATTTAATAAATATTAGATTAATATGATACGTCCATTTCTAATACAATTGTGTTAGACAATTCATGGCAAATTATGAATTTCTTTGTGTTTTTAATTGTTATTTTCGTCCTACAATTAAAATACAAATAATTACAGAACATTTCAAAATAAACGTTGATATATTATGCATAGTGTTAATGAAATTGACGGATATTTGTAATTTTACATTATTAATTAAAAGCAGTTGAATGGGACATCTTTTCTTCTTGGGGATTATGAGCAAAGGTTTGTTTATTTATTCCGCCATATTCGCTATTGACTCTGAAATTGAATTGAAAGATTGTGTACCTAATTAAATTTTGTATTGTGACTAAAGTAAATTGTCAATAAAAACAGTTGTTGTCATCATTTATTATATTACGACTTTTTATGTTAATGTTTATGTTGGATCTTTTTTTTTGAGCTTGTAACAGTGGTATATATTAGATATTTTACAGTTCAGATATACTTTAAATTTAGAAGTAAGCATCAGAACCACATCAAAACTCTTTTTTTAAAGAGCGCTTTGTGTTGTCCATATGGAGTTTATCAAATTTTCTGTTCAATACAGTATTGACTCAATTTTTGCATAGTTTGTCCACTGTTAGTAATTAACTCAAAAGTGAGTTTCTTGTAGAGAATATTGATGCTTTAAAATCATTACCTAACATTGTCACTAACAAATGTAAAAACACAGATTTGCACGCTAACATCAAACCTTTGTTTAAACACTGATCGCTTGCCTGTCATCATTAAGGAGTAAACCAACCGTTGAGTTTTAAATAAATGTTTGGTGTTAGGGTGTAAAACCGTGTTTTTACATTTGTGACACAGTAAAGGTCCCACAGCATTTCCATTTTCACTAACAGTTTACTAATTGGATTGAGTGATTATATACAAAAATGGCACCGATCAGTATACTGTATCAATAATATCTTGCATTCAGTGGAATGAAAACTGTCGAATAGTTAGTATCGTCATTTCTTTGACAGGTTTAGTAAACCTCTACAAATTTTTTCGTGTAATTTATATCCTAGGAATCACAGGGAATCGGCGTTATACACAGTATGACTCCCGATTTGGAGACTCTGTAATATCAATTTTCCTAAAACTCCTGGGTGTACCATTATAAGATTGAGGACAAGCCGGCAAGGTAAACCAAAACGCAGATGCTCTTTCTCGCATGAAAATCAACTATTTCAAGCAATGTGCTGATTTCCTTTCCAAAATCAAAATTTTCGCTAACAACGAAACTGACTCCGAACAATCTGAAAACTCTGACAATGACGACGAACATGACGAAAGAATTATTGCTGAGTTTAATCGATTTGTTCAACTCAACAAAACTGAGTCAATAATCGATTACTCTAAAATTGAAATATCCAATTCTCAACTTCTAGACAAGTCCCACAAACGCATAGTTACATTCTATTGGCAAAACAAAACTAACGACTTACACGACAAAATTATTTATGACTTTTTCGAAGAAGAACTTAATTTCAGTAATGACACTCTTAACATCATGGCCAGTAAATCTGTCAGGCATAGAAAATACTTAGTTGTACCTTTGCCCTATGACCCTGAAACTGTCGTCTCACAACTTTTCAAAATATTTATAACGACCAAGAAGATCAATTCAACGACTCCGAAACATACTGCATAGAAAATAACATAGAACTTCCCATTCTTGAAATTTTATCCTTCATTCTCTCCGACAAAGAAATCAAACTAAAATCTGCCAAAATATTGTTACAACTCCTACCGAAGACGAAATTCCTATAATAATACAACAATACCACTCTGGTAAAAACAACCTCCATCGTGGCATTAACGAAACCATTAGACGTATTAGGGAAAAATACAATTGGACCGGCTTAATTAAAACTGTTGAACAATTTATCAAATCCTGTGAAACTTGCCAAAAGGTAAAGTTCTGTAGGAAAAACTTAAGAGCACCTTTTGTTATTACGGAAACACCCAAGACCCCTTTTGAACGTATTAACATTAACATCTTCGAATATCCATCTAGAAATCATGCATTGACTATTTGGGAAGAACTTACAAAATTTACACAAGCCATTAACGACAAAACAGCTTCAACTGTCGTAAACACCCTTCTGATTTTCTTTCAACATTACGGAACTCCACTTCGCATCCATTGTGACTATGGACGTGAATTTAACAACACCAGTAGTGTGGGGGTCACTTGGCGAAAAAAACCACGTGGTCTGCGGGGTCACTAACCTCAACCTAACCGCAAGAGCGCTAACCTAACGGGAGAAGGCGTCAGGACACCTAACGGCAAGAGCGCTAACCTAACGGGAGGAGACGGCGGGACACCTAACGGCAAGGGAACTAACCTAACGGGAGGAGGCGTCTGGACTTCTGTCGGGCGTCGGGACGCGTCGGCTGGGAACGGGAGCGGTCGTAGGTCGGGGGTACGCGGGTTCGGGAACGCGGTGCGTAGGGAACGCAGTGGCGGCTTCCGTCGGGGGTGTGTGACGTCATTCGGGAAACGGACTGGCTCGTGGCGGGTGCTTGTCGCAGGGTGTATCACAGCAGGGTGCATTGGCCGTTGCATATACAGTAGCAAAACACATCTTAAGAACATATGGGATGAACGAAACGTATTTTGAACAACGAAATAAATTATCATATGAGCGAGAGCGGCAACTCGTTCGAGTCTCTGCTTTCGTCGGATAAACCAGGGCCACGAGGGCGCCTAGTCCGGGCGTTAGATCTCTTAATATAGATAATTAGGCAATTTTAACCAAAAAAATGTACCGAAAACGCATCGTAAATAATTAATAGGTTCCCCAATATTTGGTAATTAGAATTTCATTACAAATAATAAAATAATTCAGATTCAATAAAAGTTATAACAAAAGATAAGCGAAACCGCAACAGCATGTTGGTGAACTGATAACCATGTGAAACTCGAGCACTGTTTGAAAGTGCAGTGGCTGGTTGATTGTAAACAAAATCGTTAATTATAAAAGTAGATGCGGTTTTCATTGAAGAGATAATGTGTGTTTGTAAAAAAATAAATACGTAAATGAGGAATAATAATTGCGACTTGAATCGTTGGATTTTGTATCGAGTGCAGGGTAATTCGGCAAGAATACCGTTGGAGAAATGGCTGAAGCCGTAACAAAAGCTAGAAATGTCCCGTAAAAACGACTGGTACAGTAAAAATGGCTGGTAGAATGGTTGAATCCACTACAAAAGCTAGAAACGGCCCGTAGAAACGACTGGTACAGTAGAAACGTCTGGTAGAATGGTTGAAGCCGTAACAAAAACTAGAAACGTCCCGTAGAAACGACTGGTACAGTAGAAACGGCTGGTAGAAATGGTTGAAGCCACTACAAAAACTAGAAACGTCTCGTAAAAACTACTGGGACAGTAGAAACGTCTGGTAGAATGGTTGAAGCCACTACAAAAGCTGGAAATGCCCGTAGAAACTTAGAAATCGCTGTTGGAAATGGTTGAAGCCGTTAGAAAAGCTAGAAACGTAGAAACGACAGGAATCGTAGAAAACGCAGTAGGAAATGATTGGAGACGCTACAAAAGCTATAAATGTCCCCATAGAAACGACTGGTACAGTAAAAATGGCTGGTAGAATGGTTGAAGCCACTACAAAAGCTAGAAATGTCTCGTAAAAACTACTGGGACAGTAGAAACGTCTGTAGAATGGTTGAAGCCACTACAAAAGCTGGAAATGGCCCGTAGAAACTACGAGAAACTTAGAAACGGCTGGTTGAAGCCACTACAAAAGCTAGAAATGGCCCGTATAAACAACAGGGACAGTAGAAACGTCTGGTAGAATGGTTGAAGCCGTAACAAAAACTAGAAACGTCCCGTAGAAACGACTGGTCCAGTAGAAACGGCTGGTAGAAATGGTTGAAGCCACTACAAAAACTAGAAAGTCTCGTAAAAACTACTGGGCCAGTAGAAACGACTGGTAGAATGGTTGAAGCCACTACAAATGCTAGAAACGACCCGTAGAAACGACAGGAACCGTAGAAATGACTGGTAAAATGGTTGAAGCCGCTACAAAAGCTAGAAATGTCCCGTAGAAACGTCTGGTAGAATGGTTGAAGCCGCTACAAAAACTTAGAAAGTGCTGTTGGAAATGGTTGAAGCCACTACAAAAGCTAGAAATGGCCCGTAGAAACGACTGGTACAGTAAAAATGGCTGGTAGAATGGTTGAAGCCACTACAAAGCTAGAAACGGCCGTAGAAACTACGATAAACTTAGAAACGGCTGGTTGAAGCCACTACAAAGCTAGAAATGGCCCGTATAAACAACAGGGACAGTAGAAACGTCTGGTACAATGGTTGAAGCCACTACAAAAGCTATAAACGTCCCGTGGAAACAACTAGAAACTTAGAAACGGCTGGTTGAAGCCACTACAAAAACTAGAAACGTCTCGTAAAAACTACTGGGACAGTAGAAACGTCTGGTAGAATGGTTGAAGGCACTACAAAAGCTGGAAATGGCCCGTAGAAACTTAGAAATCGCTGTTGGAAATGGTTGAAGCCGTAACAAAAGCTAGAAATGGCCCGTAGAAACGACAGGGATCGTAGAAAACGCAGTAGGAAATGATTGGAGCCGCTACAAAAGCTATAAATGTCCCATAGAAACGACTGGTACAGTAAAAATGGCTGGTAGAATGGTTGAAGCCACTACAAAAGCTAGAAATGTCTCGTAAAAACTACTGGGACAGTAGAAACGTCTGGTAGAATGGTTGAAGCCACTACAAAAGCTGGAAATGGCCCGTAGAAACGACTGCGTCAGTAGAAATGGGTGGGAGAATGGTTGGAGCCGCTACAAAAACTAGTAACATCCCGTAGAAACGACTGCGTCAGTAGAAATGACTGGTAGAATGGTTGAAGCCACTACAAAAACTAGAAATGACCCGTAGAAACGACTAGAACCATAGAAAAGGCTGGTTGAAACCGTAACAAAAGCTAGAAATGTCCCGTAGAAACGACTGGTACAGTAGAAATAGCTGGTAGAAAGGCTGAAGCCGCTACAAAAGCTAGAAACGAACTATAGAAAAGGCTGGCCCATTGAATGGCTGAAGCCCGTAGAAACAACTTAGTCTGTAGAAACGACTGAAAATGTAGAAACGACTAGAACGATCCATAGAAACGCAAGGAAATAAAATAAATACCTTGATGTTGATATATCATATGCTGCTCTGAAATAAAATTGTAAATACAAGACACTGTTTTACTACCAAAAGTACTTCTGATTAGGAAATTATTATCTTTCTCTCTCTAGCTTCATTTATTAAAGAAAGAGATCGGAAATT